>JAQJVL010000005.1:6050079-6102579 GCA_035578905.1 Stictocephala bisonia
GCAGTTATAGTGAACATGTTCAAATAATTAAAATAAAATAAAATAAAATAAATCAAATAAAAAAATAATTAAATCCTGTTTTATTTTAATTGAAGTATATTAAACCTGTAGCTCAAAAACATAGTTTGAACTGTTAAACAATACCACATGATAACCTTATATTCATGAAGCATTTTCTTACTTTACTAAATGACTTATTTTGGTATGAAAATATTGCACTTCTACAATATGCACATATTCTTTCTTCATTTGTTTATTTTTATATGCAATGATATTTATAAAAATTGTTTTTATTTATATATGCAATGATATTTATAAAAAGTAAAACTTACACACTATTTAATTTTGGCTAACAATAACAATGACAATTATAGAACAGTTAACCCCACCCCATTTTTAAAGCTTCTATCTGAGTTGAATGTTTTTTAACAAGAATTTAATATCAGAATCAGAAATTTATTGACCATTAAGTCATATTATTATTACAATAGGTTTTGTCCCTATTTTATAATTAACATTAAGAACTAAGACTAGGTTAATACATCATCACAGTCACAGTTTAAATATTCATCAGTAGTATAAAATGCTTTAATATTGAGCCATTTCGATAATAAAAGTTTAAATTTATTGATTGGCTGTTGCTTAAGTATAATAGGTAATTTATTGAACGTTTTTTGTTGCTGGAAACTGAAGCTATTTTGGCTAATCTTACTCTAGGTGTAATCAGATTAGATCTAAACCTTGTCTCATAGTTATGCACTGTACTTAGGGTACTAATTTACAAATATTTGTTTTAACATACAATAAATTTGAATAAATATATAAACAAGATAATGTCATAATATTAAGATTGGTAAAACAACTCTACAAGAATCGTTATGGCCAAGGCCAGCAATAATTCTTATGGCCTTTTTCTGCCAAAGGAAAACTTTTTTAGCAGAGCTTGAGTTGCCCCAAATTCTTATTCCATAATTCAGTTGAGAATTAAATGGCCTGAAAGGGGTTCAGTTGAGAATATCAATATAAAATTGAAAGGTGGCTCAAAGATAATAAAAATGTATGTACAGTTTGCCAGAAAACATTTCAGTTGACATATTAAAAATATCATATTTTATATTTGTGACTTCTTGAATTCTGAAATATTTGCAGAATTAAAGTAAAGGAAATTTATCTTAAAAAATGTAGGTGTTTTCAAAATGGAAACAGTTTTAAAATAAGGTTGCTGCAGCACTGTGATCAGCAATAAAGCCTGAACGCTGAGTACCTGCTCCAATTGACTATGCACAGATGCCTTTTCAGAAACATCCACACAAGATTGAGTTGTATATGCTTACATAAAATACCTCTGTTAAACGAACATTTTAATGAAAGTGAAAAGCACACTTTTATTAATTTGATGAGTGAAAAATGCATAAAAGGGGTCAAAATTCATTGATGATTAACTTTCAATCATCAATGAATTTTGAAAGTTAATTGAATGATGATTGAATAACTTTCAAAATTATTATACACAAAATTATACACGCCACCTGTTCGTGTATGGGTGGGCGGGTGGGTCATCATCACTGTACGTGTATAGGTGCGCGGGTGGGTCATCATCACTGTACGTGTATGGGTGGACGGGTGGGTCAAAATCACTGTTTGTGTATGGGTGGGTGGGTGGGTCATCATCACTGTACGTGTATAGGTGGGCGGGTGGGTCATCATCACTGTACGTGTATGGGTGGGCGGGTGGGTCATCATCACTGTTCGTGTATGGGTGGGCGGGTGGGTCATCATCACTGTACGTGTATGGGTGGGCGGTTGAAACCTGGACATTTTCAGAAAATCTTTGAGATTAGCTTATTTAAGCTATGTAGTAGAATTAGACAGAAATTATTAGATTTTTTTTATCTATGGATCGTCTGGGTCCTCAGCCTTCTTTCTCTAAACAACTCTGTTACTGCTTCTTTGCCATCAGAGTTCTTGTTGACATTTCAGCTAGAACTTATGAAGATAATTTGACGCAGATTTTATAAAGGAAAAAAGACTCTGCCATAGTAGAATAGTATGCCAGGACAACTGAAGTAGGATAGTAATTCACACTACTTACTATCCTAAGTGTGTATTTGGAAACTATTTGGAATCATAATAGTTTTTGAATTATATATTCCAATAAAACTAACATAGAAAACGTTGTCTGTGGGAAGCTAATGTGGATATATGCAACAAACCGAATGCTAAGGTTGCCAAATATGAAAAGTAGTTTTCAGTTGACTGATGCCTAGTGTTTTATTGGAAAACGTTTTGTTACTTACCATAAACCTGAAAGTGATAGGTACTCAATTTTCATGTCTGAACGTGAATTTAATGTAATAAATTGTTGTTAAACTTGGCAACCATGCACATGATTTGCAGCAGACAATCAAAACAATATACATTTAAGCAAACACTTCAATTATAAAATTGGCAGCATTAAGCATAAATTATCACCTGGACCCAATGGTATTTTCCTGGGGAATCCAATGTATCATAATAGTATATAGAAAAATTGGTTGATCAATCGAATTTAGAAAGCTTGCAATAAGCTCATACCAAGAAAAAACACCATCAAATGACTATAGTTCTCAAGAGTGGAAAACAAGGATTTTTTTTCAAATAGATAACAAGCAGTACTGAACAACATACAAATTCTTTTATACACAGCAAAATAAAATAACCCTAAATGTTCATAAATTATCCAGGCACTCAATAATTACTATTCAATTAATATAATAGTTTTCCATAGGATAAATTAAGTCCCTTTTTTATCAGAAGCCCAGTCATAATGGAATTACAATTAAAATATTACAATAAATTCTAGCCATAAATGTAGCTGGAATTAAATCAACAAAGCTAATTAAAAATATACAAAAGATCTCCACTATGAAGAAGACAGTTTCGCTAAGAAGATATTACTAAAAACACAAAACAGAGACTAGAAGGCAAACTCTAGAAACTATAACATAGTTTTATAAATAACACGCAGACACTTCATTTAGTTATTATTGCTGATCTACCAATTCTAACTACTGAAGAGAGTGCTATTGTTGAATTTAGAAGTTTCTAAAACTAAAAAATACTGGCTGAGAATTTTTTTCTTTTTCAGTTAAATCAGACAAATGAACAAATTACTTACTTCTCCAATAGTGTACATAATGATATGACTTTTTGTTTAAGGCTGGAATGAAATTGATCAATTAGCAATGTTACCTTGATTAAGTTTCCCCGAGGACTTATTGTCAGGTTTGGTACAGTCTTCATTGTCTTGGTTGTAGATGTCTATGAGAGAGTAGGTGTCACTATCATCGGTCCCACTGGATATTTGCTCGCCTCCGTCATCTCCTTCAAACAGCTCACATCTGAAACATCAGTTGTGGTACAGAAGATGAAATACACATTGGTCCCATTGGACATTTGGTCGCCTCTGTCATCTCCTTCGAACAGCTCACATATGAAACATCAGTTGTGGTACAGAAGATGAAATACAAATCGGTCCCATTGGACATTTGGTCGCCTCTTTCGTCTCCTTCAAACAGCTCACATCTGAAACATCAGTTGTGGTACAGAAGATGAAATACACATCGGTCCCACTGGACATTTGGTCACCTCTTTCGTCTCCTTCAAACAGCTCACATCTGAAACATCAGTAGTGGTAAAGAAGATGAAATACACATTGGTCCCACTGGACATTTGGTCGCCTCCGTCGTCTTCTTCGAACAGCTCACATCTGAAACATCAGTAGTGGTGCAGAAGATGAAATAATTGCAATCTCATATTCATGGTTTCAAGCTAATCAATAAAATTTGCAGATCTTTCAGTTCATGTCAATCATCATCAATTGAAGGCATGTAGATGTTTGAATGTTATTTCCATTTACATGCAATATTTGTAAGTACTAAACTTGTCAAGAGGTGGCTTAACATTTCAATCACAAAAAGACTTATTATCCTGGTGCTTTAGTGTTGACATTCTTGAGCCTAACCCTCATTTCAGATTTCAACTGGTGTATTTCCAACTGACATAAAAAAAACACAATTTTCGAAAAGGTGATCGCTGCCTTCTACAGAATCACTGCTGATTGCTCTTTTATCTATATTATCTAAGATAATAGAGAGGTGAATGATATCCAGATTAATTTTATTTTTAAACTATACTAAACTACTTTCAAAAACCCAGTTTGGGTTTATCAAAGGTAAAAGCACAGAAGCTACTCAAACAATCTAATGTAAAAAACAAGGAGGAGACAGTTACTGTCTACCACTGCTTACAGGAGTAATTTAATTGACAGAATATGAGAAATTAATTTATTTTAACAAATAAATATTTAACAAATTATTATAACAATTTTCTTAATCTATTTTTAGAGTATACCTACTGTCAAAAGTGTTTTATTGACTTTTCTTATTTTTAATTTTGTTACATAACATATTTATTTTCATAACGCAGTCTTCCATTACGATTTTAAACAATAAATAACAAACTCAACAACAGGGACTTCAGACAGGGATAAATAAATATTGTATAACTTAGACAAATTAGTTTTATGACTTTAAATTCTTTGAGAGGATGTATTTTCTAACTGGCTCATCCTTTTGACCTCAAGTTTGCACTTTTGTATTTTAAAAAGACCTTTAAATTGAGCTATAACTCGAGGTAGGCTTACCTTTAAAATTTTTAAGACTTCCTTCATAGGCCATCCCCTGGCTATACGAAAAACGAGTAATATACGACTAAATATTTGGTTTAAGGACATGTACATAAATAACTATAAGGTTTATTTACATTTCTTTCAATAGTTTAAAATTCAATAATTATATTCCAGACTTTAGCCCAACCCTGTATATATTCTACTTAAATATTTTATATATATATACAGGGCGTTTCAAAAAGGACTTTACAACTTTGAAAATTCATATTAATTTTATTAAACAAGGTACAGAGCTGGTTTTGGTGTTATTTTAAAGGAAAAAACTTCAAGTTTTTTTACCTTAAACTAAAGATGTTCTATGTGGCTTCCGTTGGTTATTCTGCAGACATCCCATCGGTAGTCCATTTCTTCCCAGACTCGCACTAGCATTTCAGGTCTAACTTGCTCAGCAGCAGCGTTAGACCTGAACTAACTGTTTTCTTTATACAAGATGGCGCACCACCACACTATCTGACTGACGTCCGGGATTTTCTAAATGACCACTTCCCAGGTCAATGGATTGGCCGTGATGCGCCAATTGCATGGCCCCCCCCGTTCCCCAGACCTGACACTGCTACATTTTTTTTTCTGGTGTTTCATAAAAGATATGGTGTACCTTTGCCGGCCACTCTACCTGAACTTAGAGCAAGAATTTATGCTGCTGCTGAGCAAGTTAGACCTGAAATGCTAGTGCGAGTCTAGGAAGAAATCGACTACCGATAGGATGTCTGCAGAGTAACCAACGGAAACCACATAGAACATCTTTAGTTTAAGGTAAAAAAACTTGAAGTTTTTTCCTTTAAAATAACACCAAAACCAGCTCTGTACCTTGTTTAATAAAATTAATATGAATTTTCAAAGTTGTAAAGTCCTTTTTGAAACGCCCTGTATATATATATATATATATATATATATATATATATATATATATATATATATATATATTAAAATATATATTAACGAACCCATCATTTGAGCCTATCTGGATCAGATAGCTCTCATGACGTGGTGGTGGCAAGGGATGAATGCCTTCCCCTGGTCCATGGGCAGGATCTTCCATGTGGAAAGCTTGTTCTATCTCAGGTTTTTTCTCCCAAACTTCCTTAAAAAAGGGTGTGTAGAAAGCAGCTGTAACAAAAATGAAGCGTTTCCTTTGAAATATGCTATAAAACAATTTCAGGTACCAAAATCATTTATCAGGATGATTTGAAAGCCACTTTGAAAAAATAATATTGCAGTAAAGCATATCAATATGTACGAGGCAAGGTTTTTTTTGTTATAACTAGGTAAAAACTGCTAATACAATGTAATTAGATACATGTTTTTTATGAAGCATGACTACTAATTACGTTGAGTTTTATAAAACTTCTACATATTAAAAAAAATCGGTTTACAAATTGTACCGTTCTGCCATCACTCAAACTGTGAAGTTACTATCGTCTGTACTTCTTTTCCTGTAATCGTTACATTTTTTCATCACAATCGTAGTTTACTGATTTAAAACCCACTTAAAATAAGTAAAAATTTAAGGTACATTCCATTTGACAAATATAGTTTGTATAGTTATTTATTTTCAAAAACCTTATTCAAAAGGTATACAAGCTGTCATCATACATATACTGTCTCTTAATATTAAAGTTAACAATGCATGTTTTAGAAAAATACTAAATAAACTAGGTTGATCCACTGCATTCTAGTGACATAAGCACATTATCAATATGGTAAAAACATTTTTGCAAAAGCTAATTTTGCAGATTTTTTCAAGGGCTTGTTTAGTTTAACCCAGTGTTACACATGCCATGGCGAGTAATGCCGCTATATGGGCACAAACTATGAGTCTGCTACTAAAAACCATTGAAGTGGCCTCACAATTTCAGAGCACGGAGTAACCCGTGCAGACTGTGTGTCCGCTAATACATTGTCTGACAGCGCCATTTGCAGTATGCGACCATGTTTATACTATCATTGACGCTATTAAAAAGTGTACATTTTGATTCTTAACTAATTAATGTATTTATAAAGGATAGAGAATAAGGTACTAGGTACCATAGCCATTAGAAATAATTATTTTTTTATATTATTAATTATTCAGAGATGCGGACTCTCAGTCCGTGACGCGTACACTGTAGGGTTAATAAAGAATTGATTGCCAATATTTACGAGGGTTGGTTTTATGTACCTTTAATTTGTGACTTTCAGCAAAATTAGTTTTCTCTGTATTATGGCTATGAATTTTTTTTCAGTTTCAATTTTTTGATTAACACTTTGAAGCCTGGACTCTTAATACTCCGTTTGGCATGGAATCCTGGGGGTTTTATGTTCACATTAAAAAAATTTTAAATGCCTTATAAATTTCATAAAAAGGTTATATTATATATCTTTGTAAAGGGGAGAAAATTCTCTTTTCAATGATGGGCAAAACCTTATGTGTTGTACATTTTTTTATTTTTTACAGAAGCTACAAATAAGTACAAAAATATGTAAAACAAAAAATAGCTAAATATAATAACATATAATAATATAAAATATAATAACATATAAGCTAAATATAATATAAGCTAAATATAAATAATATAATAATATAAGCTAAATATAATAACATATAATAAATATAATAGCAAAATATAACAACATAAACAATGTTGACATAAACAATACCGCTCGGTGCGCGCTCATTCCAAGTCTCACGTCAGCTGTTACGATAATTGTTTATCCAAGACCAGATATAGATAAAAAAAATAATAGACCGATAAAATATAATAACATATAATAAATATAATAGCAAAATATAACAACATAAACAATGCTGACATAAACAATACCGCTCGGCGCGCGCTCATTCCAAGTCTCACGTCACCTGTTACGATAATTATTTATCCAAGACCAGATGTAGATAAAAAAATTAATAGACCGATAAAATATAATAACATATAATAAATATAATAGCAAAATATAACAACATAAACAATGCTGACATAAACAATACCGCTCGGCGCGCGCTCATTCCAAGTCTCACGTCAGCTGTTATGATAATTATTTATCCAAGACCAGATGTAGATAAAAAAAATTAATAGACCGATAAAATATAATAACAGATAACTAAAAGACATATTCAGATGACCTAAACCCGATTATATGCCGATAGTAAAGATATAATGAATTAAATATGGGCGCCCGAGCTATTCTCGGGCGTCGGCGAGTACGCCAGTTTGCGTCGCCCGATCTATCTTCGGGCTTAGGCTTCAAAGTGTTAAGACTGCAGTACACTATACACTCAAGTATATAAATTGATGGCACTGTAAAAATTGTATTACTGTTAAAAGAGTTACTACATGATTAAAAAGAATTCAGTTTATTTATATTAATTGCTGCCCTTTCTTGCAATATAAATATTGTACTCAGTTTTGATAAGAGGATGATACCCAGAGAATTATTGAATAACTTAAATGAGAGTATACAAATAATAACAATTTATACTGTTATATTATAATGTTTATACTGTTATATTATGTTTACTGTTATATTAACAATTTATACTGTTATATTATATTATTATATGTTATATACTGTTATATTAACAAACAGTATACTGTGTTTACTGTTTAGCTTACAAATGTTTCTTGTTACACGTAAACCGAATGCTCATTTTAGTGAGATATCCACCATTACACCATGAAATTTAAGGATTTTGCTAACCTCAAGGATATTGTGAGGTATAGATGAAAACAGCAAGCTGAGGTTTAGAAAACCAGAGGCCTCTTAGCCTATACCTTGCAACCACAAATCTCCATATAATTGTGAGTTACACCTAGAGTAATTGCCTAGATTGCATCACCTGCCGGACTCTCCTAGGTGGAAGGGGAAGGCCAGGAGCCTGACATCTGCCAGTTCTAAAGACAGTCTGTGACTTGTAGCCGTGTGTAAAATAGTAGGACTTGTGTCTCTCTCGCTCCCCTAATATTGAAATTCTAAATTGTTAAATTAACTCTATTGATTAATTACTGTAGTAATTGAAGTTGTTCTAAATGATTATTTTATTTGTTTGGTTCCAAGTTTGTTAATTATTATTTCTCAGAAATTATAACTGCTTTATTCCTTAAAGCTGTGTTTTTATTATGAATCCACAATTCACAAACTTTAATAAATCTCCCACTGGACCAGAGGACCTCCAGCGCCTGTCATCTCTGATGGTTGGTCATAGGAATGAATAAGACATTTTATTTTTTACTTTTAACAATTGATAAAATGTTTGTCTACAATTTTCAGATCATTAAAATTAACATTTCTGAAACCTGTTGGACTGCACCATAGTTTATTATTCTAAAAACAATCAGATTTATAGAAATACAATGCAGTAATTTGAATATTCTACATATAAATACATGATCAGCCTACATTTTAATTAAAAAAGGGTACGCATAGAGTAATTTAACACTCTCATTTTGGCACATTACAAGTTGGCTCTATGTAATCAAGCTCAAGTCATTCTAGAAGATCCCGTGTGTCAAAATTGTCTTTAGTTGCTTCTTGGATTGGCTGTAGGCTTGTGTGTTTTGATTGTTGCCTGCTGAGACATAAATAATCGTCCTGTTCAACACTAGCAGCCACACAGAACATTACCTTACTTAAAGGTATGTGTAAGTTCATTCAAAGTATTAGTTTTCTTATATATTTTATATTAGAAAATCACTTACACTTATCCCTTATTACAGTCATTCATGTATGTGAGGTGGAATATGTACTGATTCATCCCTACTGTACGTGTATGGGTGAGCAGATGGTTATTGGACATTTTCTGATTTCTAATTTACAAAGTAATCAAATGATAAAAGTAATCAATTTTTTGATTCTTAAAAATGATACTTTGAAATTGATTCTCTATGTACGACTCTGACAGCAATTCTTAAAATAAGAAGATTTAATGTTATAAGATGAAACCAACACTCCAGTAAATAATGGCATGGAATGTTGTAAAATCAGAAACTTCTTTACAGCAAAAACACTCTCAAATTGAATCTCTCACTGACAGTGGGAATCGTTTCACAGATCCTTTAGAAATTGCAGAAATTCTCAACACACACTTCCTTAACACTACAAGGCACTTCAATCTCACTGCAAACCTCATCAGTTCACAGTTGTTTCTTGAGAAAATTGGTAAGCCTGCCACAACACTTCCAATATTTCCCCCAGTAACAGTTGATGAAATTGAAACCCTGACAAAGGAGCTTAAGTCAACAAGTTCTTCTGGTTGGGATGACATCCCTCCCTATACAGTTAAGATCTGCATCAAACACCTAAGCTTGCCCCTGACACATATTATCAATACTTCATTTAAATCGGGTGTTTTCCCTCATCTTTTAAAATTTTCTCGTATAACGCCTCTGTATAAAAAGAAAGGTGATTCATCGTCTGCCGACAATTACAGACCTATTGCAATTCTTCCTGCCTTTTCCAAGCTTTTTGAGCGAGCTATATACAATAGACTTCAGTATTATCTATTAAACTCCAATATAATACACTGCAATCAGTTTGGCTTTCAAAAAAATAAATCTACAACAGATGCTATTTTTCAGTTAACTAAACAAATTTTTGAAGCTTTCGATGAGAAATTATTTTCAGCTGGAGTATTCTGCGATCTCACTAAAGCATTTGATTCTGTTAATCACAATCTGTTACTACAAATATTAGAGTATTATGGATTACAGGAAAAGACCCACCAGTTACTTCATTCTTATATTGTCAATAGATTTCACTGCACATATATTTCTAATCATCAATCGTCTTATCAGCAAGTTGTGGCCGGAGTCCTCAGGGTTCCATTCTTGGGCCTTTGTTGTTCCTCTTGTATATTAATGATCTGACTGTCAATGTAAGGAATTCTAGTATAATTCTATTTGCTGATGACACCACAGCATTTTTGAGAAGTAGCGATGGAATCAATCTTGGACATATGCTGGATGACGCCCTGGAGGACATGGACACTTGGTTTCGTTCGAATGGTTTGGTGCTGAATAGGGGGAAAACTTTTATTATAAATTTTCATCCAAATTATAGCAACAGTATCAGGGCTCAGGCTAAATATATTAATTCTTCAATGAATCTATCCACATCCGTAAATTTTCTTGGTATCACAGTTGACAAATCACTTACCTGGTCCGAACACATAACCAAGCTTCATTCTAAACTCAACAAAGCTTTTTATGTTTTACTAACACTTTCAAGTTCAATTGATTTATCTTCTCTTAAAGCTGTATATTACGCTTATGTATACAGTAGAGTCCCGCTATTCCGAACTAATTGGGACCGAACACTGTTCGGATTCGCGGGAATTCGGAATAGGCGGATTTCATGAATAATATCGAGATATCAGCGTTGATCAGCTCGTAAACAAGTGAGAGTCGGAAGGGAAGGGCAGTGACCTTCGGTGACTCATACGATCATCCGTCGACGCCTATCTATCCCTTCCCCTCTCACGTTCCAAACACCATGACTCATTGAATGGTGAATCTCCTCTACCCCCACCACTGAAAAACCGGTTTGAACTGCTGTAACTGTTGATCTAGTTTCGCACGTACACCATGTTAGTGTTCACTCTAACGTTGTTTGATGAAGTGTGTGCGCTTAAAGCAAATTTATTGTGAAGGTTTATTCCGTGAGTGTTGAGTTACTTTACGGAGCGACTGTGTGTTTTCACTTCTGTTCTTAGTCCTTTACGTCAACTGATAATCATTAAATATGGCAAGTAAACGAAGTCGTTCTTCGTGTACTTTACAACAAAAACTTGAAGTGTTGAAAAGACTGGACAAAGGGGAAAGTGCTTCTAAATTGTCAGTTGAATATGGTGTCGGAAAAGCAACGATTAGCGACTGGAAAAAGAATCGTGTTAAAATTGAGCAGTTTTGTTCTGCTTCAAGTGAAAAAACTCTTGAAAAACGGCAAAAAACGACTGTGTCTTCATATGAAAAGCTTGATGAGGCCTTATTCTTATGGTTTACTCAAGAGAGACAGAAAGGAATCCCCATTTCTGGTCCTTTGGTAAAAGAAAAGGCGCTTCAACTAAACAAGCTTATGGATGGTGAACCTTCATTTTCAGCAAGCTGTGGCTTTTTGGATCGTTGGAAGAAAAAGCACGGAATTAGACAGCTCACGATTACTGGGGAGAAACTATCAGCTGACAACGAATCAGCTGACAATTATTTAAAGGAATTTAAAGAACTTATTTCTTCTGAAAATTACTCTCCGCAGCAAGTCTATAACGCGGATGAAACCAGACTGAATTTTAAGGCTCTGCCTACCAAAAGTCTTGCTTCAAAAGAAGAGAAATCTGCCCCAGGGTTCAAAATGGACAAACAACGTCTAACTGTCTTAGCTTGCAGCAACGCCTCGGCAACAAACAAACTTCCACTGATGGTAATAGGCAAATCGGCGAAACCACGAGCGTTCAAAAACATTAACATTAACGCACTTCCTGTATATTATAGGAATCAAAAAAAGCTTGGATGGAACGTGACTTGTTCAAGGAATGGTTCGATCGCCAATTTGTCCCTAAAGTGACTGCGTTCAATAGAGAAAATGGATTGCCTAATCGTGCTCTGCTGTTTATAGACAATGCACCATCCCACCTGGAAGACATGAAACTTGTTTGTGGAAACATCAAAGCAATTTTTCTGCCACCAAATGTTACATCAATTCTTCAGCCTATGGACCAGGGTGTGTTGCAGGCCATCAAACAAAAATACCGAAAAATGCTGCTTCGCACCTTACTTGAAGAGGATGAAAATGACCTCACAAGCACAATCCTTCAAAAGCTTAAGAAAATTACAGTAAAAGATGTGATTTACTGGGTAGCTGAAGCGTGGGAAAGCACTAATGAAGGTGCAATACAAAAATCGTGGAAAAATCTCTGGCCTGAATTGGAATTTGTTGAAACAACTTTTAAACCAGTAAAAAAAGACTGTGAACTTCTTCCACTACTCAACAAAATCCCTGGCTGTGAAACATCAGAAGAAAGCTGTGTTGAGGAGTGGTTTGCTGTTGACGACAATGGCCATCAGGAGTATGGAGACGAAGATATTGTAGCTATGGTGCAGGGCTCGTCAGCTGAGATCGACTCGGAGGAAAGCGAGGAGGAAGTGAACACTCAAACTGAACTCGTATCTCACTCGGACGCGGCAAATGCTCTCGACCTCGCCTTACGCTACGTCGAACAACACGCTGTATCAACACCAAATGATGTTATGTTTATGCGTCGATGGCGGAACATTGCATCCTCAAGTCGATTTACTGCACTTCGTCAGAAAAAAATCACCGACTTTACTTCTTAAGTGTGTGTAGTTTAGTTTAGTGTTTTCCTCAAGCCTAGGGTTTCCTCAAGGCCTAAAAAAGGTATGTCTTTATTAAACTTCTTTGTACTGTATATTTTGTATAACAATATGTAAATATATGTTTTTAGCGAACGTCTTTATAATTTCTTCAGTTTTCGAGTCTTAAAAAAAATTTTAAAATCGGTAGTATTTTTTCTGAAGTCTGTTCGGAATAGGCGGATTTTCGGAATAGCGGGGTTCGGAATAGCGGGACTCTACTGTATTCCCATTTGTCATACGGAATTGTTTTCTGGGGTTGTTCCTCTGAAAGTTTAAAAATACTCCGCGTTCAGAAAAGAATTCTAAGAGCAATGGCTGGTGCTCCGACCACATGTTCATGTCGTAACATATTCAGTAGATTTGAAATACTGCCTTTACCTTGTATCTTCATCCTAAATATTGTGATTTTTGTGAGATTGAATGCTTCACACTTTAGTTCCAAATTAGACGGCCACAGTTACAATACGAGACACAAACATTTACTACAAATACCAGCACACAAGACATCATCTTTTGAAAAATCTGTGTTATACTCAGGAAGTAAATTTTACAATAAACTCCCCCAGAACATAAAAGCCATTACTTCAGACACAAAGTTCAAAGCTGAAGTAACTAAATATTTGAAAACAAAGTTATTTTATAGCACCAATGAATACTTAACATGATTTTGGAGACATAACTTTGCTTTAACCGGTAGCCTTCTTAATTTTTTTTAATTTTTCATGTTGTCATATTTATTTTTAAACTTTGACTATAATATGGATTTAGGATGTAATGTGATTAGCATAAGAATAATGTGACAATTCGCCTGTCGAAGGGAAATTCCCTATAGAGATGTATGCGATGTAATAAATAAATAAATAAAAAAATGTTTTAATTTCGTTAGGCCTTTCGGTAACTTTGTTTGTTTCATCTTATAACATTAAATTATATATCCAGTAAGAAACAAGCTTGAAGAATGAAGAATAGGAGAGGCGAAATAAATCAAGTATTTCTATTTTTATTATAGAGAGGCATTTATGTTTGTTTATATTATTGACTTAAAAAAATCTTTCTAGCCTACATTTTTTTCTTATTAACATATGTATATTTTTTACTGATCATTCGTATAAATGTTAATAACATCTCTAGCTTTTTACTATAGTAGCATGATATTGAACAAGTGCAGTAAGATTCTTAAATGGTTTTATAAAGCTTCCTTACCGGCCTATGGAGTGATATCTGCCTGTTTTGACTGCTTTCTTTTGTAGTTATTCGGGTACAAATAACATTTCAATATTCCTTTCTACTTCTTAAGTCATATAAAGAAAATATAAATTAACTCTTTAAAGTGGATGAAACATAAAAATACTTACTCTTTTGCTGGAAATTAGAAGTGGAAGTCATAAAGTGAGCCTGCAGTCGGTCAGCGGTGGCGTTGCCCTCAGTAATCAGCTGGTGACTAAGGTCATTACTAAAAAATGCATTTGCACCACCACTATCTGTTACAGCCATAATTTGGATTGGAAGGTTAGGTATATTCATTGAAAATGCACTGAAAAGAAAAATATCATAGTTGTATTATACAATGAATGAATGGTGACTGAACACAACGCAAATTTTATGTCAACTACATGGAACCAGTAAAAAATGAAAACCATACAACTGTTATGGTAGGGTTTCCATCGTCACCTTTCCAACTGGCCCAGATGTTATCAGTATTAGCTATAAGCCAGGTGGCCCTTATGCCCCCCCCCCCACATTTACAAACTATTTAAACATTTTACTTTTATTTGTCTGAAAAACCAAGTGTCATTTGTACGGCATTATCTTTTAAAGGTAAACTTGGTTTTTTGTATTCATAGCCCCATATGGACATAGCACACTTTAGAATTCGGTATACAATGCTATAATATGCAGCTAAATGGACAGTGTCCCCAATACCCCCAACACGTACAGTAGTATTGATAGGAGTCTAAGAGATAGGAAACAAACAAATTTACTTGGAAAGTCAAGTCCACTAGTTTTCCTTTAACTCCATGAACCTTGAAATTTCCTTAGCAGGTTTGCTCATTTCCTATATTTCCATATAAATTTAATAAAAAAATAATTGAACCATCTTTGAATAGTGTCAACAGATTCGCTGCGGGTAACGTGATCTATGATATGGCAATCGTCATGCACAGGCTGATGTAGATATCTTTGTCTTTCAACAAAGGCAACCATTTCTTGACAATGGGAGGCCAGCATCGCATGGGAAACTATAGTTAAACGGTAGCGTGGTCGATAGTTTTCAGCGTGGGGTTTTTTCTTCTGAGTATAGTATATGGTGTTCATAATGTTTATGTTTCTAGTGTAAATGTTCAGGTTATTTACAGCGTTTATAACATGGCTACACTCGCGAGAGGTTCTTTTTTGAACGGAATATATGAGTTATAATGAGTCAGAAGACAGTGATTTTACGGTTAGAAGACATAATGGGAGATTCAGATTTGTTTATTCAACCAGTGGGTTGAAGGGGATTAAATATTGTAAATATTTAACTCATTAACTAAAAATATTGATATTACTTCTCAATATGTTGCAATATGTAAGCATGCGGCCATATACTTCTAAGCTGAGCAAGGCAGCTTTGCACTCTGCATTCTACGATTCCAAGCACCACCATGAATGTGTTACTTGTCTCTTTTTACTAAATGCTATTAAATATGAAATATAGTTAAATATATCAAAAAAGTTTAGCTGTTGTGATCAGTATAAAATTAGTCAGATCCCTTTTAACCTTAGTTTCCAACTCGGAAGAAGGGAATTAGCACACTACTGATGAAATAATTCTGTGACCCTCCCGATCTTAATATCAGGTAAAGTTTCATTCCATCCCTCCATAGCCATCAGCAAACTTTTAAACATATAGTCCTCCTCCCCTGACACTTACTTATTAAAAGTTGAAACCTACTATTAAAGCACAAATTTAAAACTGAGCTAAAACTAAATTCATGTGAATATTTGTTATATTTTCAACGTTTGTTTTAGTGTTTTTGTTTTATACTCCAGAAAAACTAATCACAACTTCAAAAACAGGTTATCAACTATGTGACCCAACATGTAGACATTATGTTTATCAATGGTATAATGGATAAAAGTGTAATTTTTATGTATTCTGGCATCAGAAAATTCACGAGGAAAGCCTTAATTCCAAAACCAAACAATCCAAAATACAGTAAAACCTCGCTAACTCAACACTTTATGGGCCCGCCGTTGTCGAGTTATTCAGAACATTAATATTGAAATGGGTTTTATTAAATGAACATACAAATAATTTGAGTCTATACATAAATTTATTACTTACATATATGCATCTGCTGATTGAAAAATCCACAAGGAAATCTTGAATGTCCAACAATTACAATAGGTACACTAAGGCTAATGCCACACTTGTGATAATTTTCGCTGAAGTTAAACAAGATTTGTTGTGCCAGAAATGCAACCGATATATTGAAATAGAGGGTGCTACAATCAGCTGAAATTATCGCTCAATTAAGTTTCTGCCTGACGACTGTCGTGTTGCAATGGGTCTGGGCCTATTTTTACCGCAACAGTTGTCGCTGTCTACCCTGCCACACTAGGCTGTTTTTGTCGCCAGTCGCCAACCAACCACAAGTTCCCCCTTTTCTAGTCCTTGTTGATAAAGTTTTAAAATGGATCATCATCTTCCACAGTATCTTCACATTCAGGAATCTTCTTCATTAGTTCAATAAAATTGGAAGTTTCATGGTCCTCTTGTTTTTCAAAAATTCACTTCCTGAATGATCCAAAAGTTTCCTCCACAAGTGAACAAGAGTTATTGGTTCTAGTTCATTCCAACATTGATTCAATCAGCCAATAACATCTATTAAATCAATCTTCTTTAGCTTTGACAACAAGACACCTTCTTCCATGCCTAATATTAAAGATAACAGTAGCTTACGTTGGCATCTTTTCTTCAAAGCTGCCAGAACACCTTGATCCATTGGCTGTATGAGAGATGTGAAATTCAGTGGAAGAAATACTGCTAAATAAATAAATAAATATTATTATTATATCTTTGTCCTTTATTTATTTTAATATAAATAAATATTATATCTTTGTCCTGTTGATACTGAGTGTCTGGATGAGTTGTGACATTGTCCAGTAAAAGAATTGCTTTACTTGGAAGATTTTTGCCTTCAAAAACTGCTGAACGTGGTGTACAAATTGTTGGAAAAACAAATCCTTAAAAATTGATTCACTCATCCATGCATTATTGTGACTGCTATACCATACAGGCAAATAAAATCCATCGCTTGTAGACTTTACATGTTTGAAACATCTAATCTTTTTTTATTTCCCAATCCCAGCAAGCTTAAATTTGTGTTCTCCAGTTATATTGCTACTCACGAGAATAATAATATTACTCGTGCATTACTTTTCTTGTAACCTGGGGTGGACTTTTCACAGTTTAACTTTTAGCTGGGAGTATGCGATAATTTAAACTGCTTTATTACAATTATAAATTTGTTCACCAGTAAGTCCTTCTTTTTCTATAAGTACTTGAAATGTGTTCTTAAACTCACCAACAATTTCAGGGTCAGCAAATAATTTTTCACTGCAGATGCTAATTTCCTAAACACCATACGGCTATTTCCACCTGTCTAACCATCCATTACATGCTGTTAATGGAGGATTTCTTTCTTTTAATTCCTCATCAAACTTCTTTGCTTTTTCTGTAGAATAGGTCCAGATATCCCTTTGTTCATTCATCCCTTTGCACATGAAACCACTGATACGAAACCTCACTGACTTTTTCCTGTCCATCACATTTAATTTTTTTCTGTCCTTAATTGAGTCTGTACAAATTCTTTTTAAATATCTTGACATTTAACACCAACACAATTTTATTTGCACTTTCAATGTATCGAATTTCAGTTCCATTGACAGCGAAACTTGCTTCCTGTTTTGCAATGACATATCTCTGATTTTCTCTTCAAAAAGCACAACTTAAGCACTTTAACTAAATGACTAAAGACACTTACTGTCTACAACACTAACACAACTAGCACAAAGCAACCAATTACGTTCACTACTAATGAATGCTAAACTGAGCGGGCAAAAAAATTACAAGGTAAACAGTTATGAATGTGATTGCGGCGACAGCATAAAGGTAAACAATAACAAGCTACCGTCCATCCTCCTAGTCGAAGGTAGAATACCAGGTCTTTTATCCAAGGCAGCTAAAGATGCGATAATCGACGCCTTCCCCATCAGCTCATTTCCACCGTTCTTGTTTCAAAATACAAATAGTGTAAGCTAATGATAAATTTGCACCCATCTGCTGTCGAATGTAGTTACCAGGTGTCAAGTTAGAAAAGTTTTACTGTAATAGCAATCCAACAACCAATCCCTCTGCCATAGCAATCACTATTTTTAGTTTTTCCTGATATAATTTTATTTTGTACATTACTGAATAAATTAAAATGATAAATAGGTTTGACAGTTAAAGTACTTATTTTCATTATTATCAAGAAATATAAAAGCTATTTCAATTTATTTCAACTTACTTCAGAGTGGCCAATGATGCTTTTCTTTTTGTGGAGTACACTAGTATAAAACCATGCACCAACTCTTCTCTAAAGGCATTAGCCCCATGAAACGATGATATGATGACCTCTACTTTTCTTTTGGACGAGCCCAAGAAAGTTTCCAGGATGATGCTACGCTCTCCACTCAAAAAACAGCACTGATGACTCAACAATGGACCCAACACATTTTCCACAGAATATGGATCTCCGCAGAACATGCACATTATTATTCTGAAACATAAAAAAAACTTATAACAAGGAAAAAATTATTATTATTAAAATTTATAAGAAAGTATACATTACAGTTCATCTCATATCTTTTTAGAATGAGAAGGAAAGTGGATTGGAGAAAATAATTATGTCTTTCAGAAATTGGAGTAAACATTTAGGTACTTTGTCATTAATTCATCATCAATATTCAGAATTTGTCTGGCAATATCTAAAAAAAAAAAAGCAAATCAAACTCTGATAAAACGTGTGGAAACTTCCTGATGTATAATATGCAATCAAGAGTGGAAGTGAACTGATGGAAAAGAAAAATGTAGTGAAAGTGAATTAACGGGAATTATAAGAGGTTTGCTTACCAGAATCACTATGTAGTGATGTTCAACAGTGTTGTTTTTCCTGATAGCCTAAAGCTTGCTCGAGTAAAGACCTTGTTTAGAAAGGAAGATAAAAAAAATTGTTCTAACTACAGACCAGCGTCAATTTTGAATGTTTTATCTAGGCTTATTGAATCACGTTAAGAGTAGACTTAATTTATTTTTGATAAGGCATAAAATATTAAGTTCTTGCCGATTTGGATTCCGTGAAAATTTGTCTACAGCTAATGCACTGATAGATTTGACTGATTTTGTTTATTCTGCCCTCGACAAAAAAGAAACAGTATGTGTTCTGTTCTGCGATCTACAAAAAGCATTTGATTGCGTCGATTATGAAAACTTAAGCAAAAAGAGAGAATTGTGATGTGAGAGGCCTTTCTTTGAAATGGTTCTCGAGTTTTTTATCAGATCGTAGCCAGGTTGTAGAAGTAGAATCCCTTCATTTAAATAAGATGATTAAATCTCGGTCCTCAAGGATGCCAATACAAGCTGGAGTCCCACAGGGATCTGTTTTGGGACCTTTGCTGTTTTTGGTATATATTAATGATCTTCCTCAACAATTTTCAAAAAAGATTGTTTTGTTTGCGGATGACACTACTGCACTTATGAAATCACAAAACAATGATGGCTTACCCCAGCAGATTTCAGATAGCTTATATGAATTGTTTAATTGGCTTAAATATCACAGACTTTCGCTAAATTTTCAAAAAAAACCAAGATTTTAAATTTTCATTTTATTCAAAACAAAGCTAGTCCAATTCAAGTAAATTTTTTAATAATCAAATTACTTCGACAGCACACTCCAATTTTCTGGGTGTAGTTGTGGATGAAGCACTCCGTTGTGATGTGCAAATCAATAAATTAAGTAGTAGATTAAGCTCCACATGCTTTGCAATTCGGAAGATAAGAGATTTAACAAATGAAAAAACAGCTAAGCTAGTTTACTTTGGTTATTTTGAATCTATTCTTAGATACGGAATAATTTGCTGGACGGGTTCACATTTTACAGAAATTATTTTTAAAATACAAAAACGTGCAATAAGAATTTTGGGTAAGCTAAATTATAATGAATTTTTTAGATCTCATTTCCGAAAATTCAATATTATGACAGTTTACAGTATTTTTATTTTTGATGTTATTTGTTACGTTTACAAGGATATTTCATTAAAAGAAAAAAAACCAGAAACACAAATATAGTACTCGAAATCATCATCTATTAGAAATACCTTCCCACCGAACAACCCACTTTAAGACATCAGTTTCATATTTGGGCCAACATTTTTATAATAAATTGCCGGAGGGATGGAATGAAATTAAATAATTTACAACATTCAAAAATAAATTAAAAAAATATTTAATTCAATCTGAACTTTACAGTGTAGGAGAATTAAACCCAAAAGCTGTCAGGGCATACATAGACTGTGGACAGATTATGACAGTTATGTTTAAGCTGAAATATTTTATTTTGATTGCTGTTATATTGTAATTTTATGTTATTGTGGCTCACCTGTCCTATAACATTTTGAATGTTTTATTGGATGAATAAAGCACTTTAACTTTGACTATGTGGGCGGAACAATTTGTATAGCAAAAAATTCCATTAAAGATCTAAAACAAGGTTAAAAAATAAGCTTCAATATAGTTCTTTAAGTTTCACCATACTTTCTAACTACTCAGACTTAAGATTTCCCTTAATTGTTTTCACAACTTATTTATATTTTAATGCAATCGTGCAGGCACAATTATTACAAAAACAGGAATAAAATACAAAATTCATTGTAGTTATGTTGTTAAATTGCATAAACAGTTACAAAAAATGTGCTATAATCATTTACATTTCATTCACAAAATTAGGTTATGAACGATGACTTAAAAACAATTTTTAAGGCAACAAAAAATGTTGTAAGCTCTTATAAAAAAATTATGTTTTAAAATATTTAAATATTTAAAAAATGAAAAAATGTTTATTAAAAAAAATGTTTATACTCTAAAATGTAACTGAGTACAATTAGTTTTCATTATATAACTTCTGGTATGGTCTATATTTTTTAGTATGGTTTTACTACACTTATTCTTACATTTTACAATTAGTCTAAATCATGTAAAACTAATTTTAACAAATGTTTGAATCCTTAACTGAAAAATGACAGTATAAACCTTATCTTTAAATGTTTCATACTTAGAGATTTTAATGAAACATTAAATTTTGTAAAAGAGCACTCACTGTGCACTGAGGTGGTACAAACCTAATATCTGGCTCGGAGCATTCCACGACAGACTGGTACACAGAGATAAAACCAGCACGATGTCGAATACTTTGGACTAGTTGACGCAAGGCATTAGCGACTAGGGCAGGGCTAAACCTGTGCCTCTGCTCACTGCCTTCTTCTCTGGATACATCGATGAATGGGCACTGAAGACTGCAAGCAAACATGAACCATATATATACTTGAGTATAAAGAATTATATGATTTCTAATATCATCTGTTTTAGAAGTGCAGTAAAAGGATTATAAACTTTTTATAAAACATTAAAGTTATAATATTTCAGTTGTTCTAGTGCAGGGTTCCATGTCACTAGGATTTCATGATGAGCCTTAATAATTTTCTCAAAATAATCTAAGGGCCGCAAGTACACACACTTACAGTTTTTACATATATTTTCTAGCTTGCATTTCGTCTGTTTCTCTGCTATTAATTTAGCATTTAAAGAATTAAAACAAAGATGATGCATTCTGAGCATTTTTGTGGCTTATAAAAGTACCAGAGCGGCTGTCACTTTAATAAATTATCACAGTTCTAAAACATTTTAAGGGCCTCTAAAAATTGTGTTAAGGGCTGCATAGGGCCCGAGAGCCACATAGTGAATATCTATGTTCTAGTGCATAGTAACTAACTGTGAGTGGTTTTACCATGTGACATAAAACAGCCAAAGACACTCAGACAGCCACAGATACAGGTGTTTTGATGTATTTCACAGGTAAATCATGGAAGAATTTCAATAAGATGTATATAATTTATATATATATATATAGTTTTTATGACTTTTTAAATGAGGTTTTAGACATTTTTTTGGATTTCTATGTATTTTATATTTATTTTATCGGACATGAGTCAATGTCACAAAGAATGCTTGACTGTTTTACCATTCAATTCATGATGACTTTCCTCAGCGACAATGGGAGGAATTCCACCAAAAAACTGTAAATGGATTTTTTTTAACAACCTTTCTTCATGAAAAAATATTTCAAAAGATTTAGTGTATTTGATAATAAAACCATGAGCTAAATAAGATACTCATTTATATTTTTACTTGTTATTGATACTTCTACATCTGGTCAGATTAGAACTGAAGAATCAAATTCAATATTAAATAATAGACAAGTATCAAATTTAATTTGAGTATGGGATACTACTCACCTGTCTGCAAGACTTTGGCCATCTTCTCTCAACCTCCCCATATCGCTCTCCTCGACTAGACTGTCAGCTACAAATAATATCACAATTGGCAGGCCTTGAAATGGCAGCCGATCTTCTTGTTCTAAATTTGAGAGTAATGTTTTCTCCAAACTATCACGAATGTATTCAAAGCTTTCGGGATTTGAATATACACAAAAACAGCCTGCAAATATAAAATGACGTTAAAACTCATTTAAATGAGAATTATCATTCAATATCAACAAACTAAACATACATAAAGACCTTATAAAATTATGTTAAATAATTCAGCAAACTTACCTTAGAAGACAAGTTCACTAACACCACAATAGTTGGAAATAAATACAAAAGAATCACATGTGCACAAATTTTCAGTGCCACTGGCACTTTCTTCAGGTGAGTAGAGATAGACTGACTTAGCTTCTATATTGCTGGGTAGGTGGCAGTGGAGGGGGCTGTATATCCACAGAGCAACACTCAGGTTTTAATGCAGTTTTTCCAGTTTGTATATGTGTAGTTTGCTGATGGGGGAGGGGTAGAAGGGAAGTGGTAAGTGATCTATCTTATTATCTTATATATCTATCTTATTTCAGATAAGGTGGGTTACGGGATTTAGTTATTCATGGATAACACAATCGGGATAATCTGACACAATTTTAAATTTTTTAAAGGATGGCTCTCATAGATCCAATAAGTGTCATCAGTAGCACACATAAAAATTTGCTGTCATATCAACTAATAGCATGGGTGTATGAGAAACTATTCCTCTTTCATAACTAATATCTGGTACCCCTGAGTCTCCAGAAATTTAACAAAGGAAGAGATAGACAAGGAAATTTTGGCTATACCAGCAGGGAAAGCAGTCAGTCTTGATGGTATCTTCCCGGAATTTCTGTTGCATGTTGGTAGCAAAGCGAAACAATGGCTTCAAACAGTCACCTATAAGATACTAGCTACAGGCAATTATTACAAATATTCTGACAACTTTGCCAGTGCTGTGCCATATATCTATACAGCAACTGGATTGCTCTCTCCATGTTGAGAAAATGGTCTGAAGCAGAGCAGCGCCTAAGCCAACTGTAAGTGATCCTTGCCGGCCAGATTCATTGACTCCAATGCATTTTCTATGTAAAGAGGAAAGCGCTCACATAGGTCAGTTTATCTATTTTTAAACTGAACTATGCAGCTATTTTCGTGTTTATAAAAACAACTAGTGTTGGCAAGGCTTCATGTATTGGTAAGAAACAGATACAGTATATAGCTCTTAAAATATCAAGAGAAGAAAGGTTCGTAGTATACTGGCCCAAATAATTAACTGTATATTAGTCTATCTAAGCCATAACTCATATTAATTTCGTTTTAGGAAGTGTTCCTGCAAACTAATAATCTAACTGAAGTTTTCATATTCAATGCCTTACTTGTAAAGAATACATATATCTAATTTCTACTAATTTATTTTTATTTTATCCTATGTGTCTAATATTTATTTTAAGAAATGAAAATAAAGATTATTACTATGCAAAAAAAAAGAAAATAATAAATGAGTATCCAGTTGACTCTACACGACTGACTCCCATGAAGAACATTTTCTACATTGACATGTACAGTAGAAACCTTATTCTCCATCAGGGGTCGGGACTGCGGAATAGACGGATTGGAGAATAGACGGGTTTTAGAGAATTCACCCAAACACACTTATATCACTGGAAACTTATTATTAGTGCTTACTTATGTTAAATTTAAATGCTATTAAGTACATATTGATTAACAAAATGAGAATGAAAAGGTTAGAAAAAAGACATTTTCAGAATGTATATACTGCAACTCACAACTACCCTTTTATTACAGTAGGCCTAGTTTTAATGTAATACATAAGTTTGTACATTATGTTTATTTTATTTATTTATTCGTAAGACGCTGATTGTCAAGATATGGGCGAATATGGATTTCGAATGAGTGTGATGAATGTAGACAAGCGAATGTAGTCATTGTTACAAACTAAGGCCTACTATTCCTTAGAAAGTGTCATTAATTAATAGCCCAATGACAAATGAACAGCCGGTGATTATCAGCTGATCCTTCTCAAAATGTATTGACTCTGATTGGAATCAAACTGAGAACCATTAGCACTTGAAGCTGGGATTGAACCAACTACGCTACCGACCAATGTAATAAGCAGAAAAATTAATGATCACCTTTATTAAAATTAAACTGCAGTACAAAGTAACATATTAAAGCCTAGTTCCTATGGCTTGTGTTTTCACAACACAGGCCCGATATCGGTACACGGGTAGTGTGTTGTTTCGACTCGTCTGTGTATCATCAGACAGGACCATTCCAACGGCCCGTGACCTGTGTAGGTGTCGCGGCTTAACACGTCCAATGCTGATGACGCCAGTTGGCCTCACACAGAACGTGCCTTGTCTGCTGATGACGCCAGTTGGCGTCACTCCCACCTTTTTGCAAGCCAAATCTTGTAGCCATATTATCCTGTCTTATCAGTCAGTAAGTGGTTGTTTTTCACAGTGATTAGTTGTGTAATAAGTTATACTTATTAGTTTAAGTGTTCGTTTTCAGTTTCAATTATCAGTGCGTAAATAAATATATGTTATAACGAGTTATAATATGCCGAGTACCTCTCGTGATATGACAATCAGTGAAATTGACAGTGAGTTGAATTCTGACACGGAATCTGAAGCACTGAGTAGTGGTGACAGTTATATTCCCGGGGAAAGTGATTGGGATTTAGATAGCTGTGGTAATGACACCCAGGAAGATGAACAGGATGGATCAGTTCAGACGCTTCCATCACCTACTATTCCAGCTACGGTTGCTCCCATTGCCATTGCCAGTGCAGTCCAAACTACACAAGGTAGGAGAAGAGCTGATTTACCCCAGTTAGTATGGAATGACAATCCTGCTTTGAAAACTTTTATATTTAACCAACCTACTGGTCTTAAGGTTCCAATACCAGGTAATAATAAGCCTATGGATTATAATACATTAATTTTAGATGACGTTATGCTGCAATCAATTGTTAGGGAAACAAATATATACGCAGAAGAAGTATTTCTTTCTAGTTCCCATGCACAACACTCACGCATGAGTTACTGGCGAGACCTAAATATCCAAGAGCTAAAGGTATTTTTGGGCCTCTTTCTACATACAGGAATAGTAAAAATGCCAAGACTAGAGAGTTATTGGAAAAAAGATGAACTGTTATAAACTTATTTTGGGAAACACACGTCACGTGATCGGTTTATGGGTATTTTACGTTACCTTCACTTTGCCAAAGTAGATCAAGATAGTACTGATCGACTACAGAAAGTTAGGCCCCTGATAGACCATTTCAATAACAAAATGCTTAACATTTATGCACCAAAAAGAGAACTGTCCATTGATGAGTCCATGATCCTATGGCGTGGTCGCCTAGTCTTTAGACAATATATAAAAAACAAAAAACACAAATACGGTATAAAGTTTTATCTTCTTTGTGAACCTAATGGACTTACAATGAAGTTCTGTATATATTCTGGAGCTTTGGATGAGTTAGGTGGTGTGGGACACACTGAAAAAGTAGTACTGCATCTACTAAGAGAACGTCTGATCGCAGGCCATTCAGTTTATGCAGATAATTTTTATAACAGTGTAAATTTGACTAAACAGTTGTTACAACAAAGAACGTACAAAACAGGGACTCTGCGTGTAGATAGGCAACAAAATCCAGTAGAAGTTGTCCAAGCTAAACTCAAGAAGGGTGAAACATGTGCTTAATATCATGAAGGAGTTGTAGTTGGAAAATGGAAGGATAAGAGAAACGTTCTATATATATCCAGCCAATTTGAAAATGAGATGAACGTGTCAGTGAATAAACGAGGAGTAGAAAAACAAAAGCCTCTTCCAATAATAGAATACAACAAGTATATGAGCAGCATAGATAGGCAGGATCAGATGCTTAGTTATTATCCAGCAGAAAGAAAAACAATCCGCTGCTACAAAAAGGTATTTGTGCACATTTTACAAATGGCAGTTTTGAATGCTTTTTTACTGTTTCGTCAAAACAATGTTGGAGATAAAATGACATTGTTGACATTCAGACTTGACATAATAAGGAATCTTTTGAATGCTGCAGACAACCAGCCGTTGCCCCGTAATATGCCAAATATTTCCAAACACCAACCGACAAAGCTCCCAATGGGAGATGAAGGAAGAAGGCTAAGAAAACGTTGTGTAATGGGTTACGGTAAAGGTATTCGTAAAGACACAATATATCAATGTGAGGCGTGCGACAGTAAACCTGGCCTATGTCTGGGTGACTGTTTTATAAATCACCACAAGTAAAAGTATAAAAGTGTCAATGTATATAGTGTAAATATAAACGTGTTGTGAATATTATATTTTGTAAAGAATAAAAACTATGGATACAAGGTAAGTACTCAATAGATTTATCAATACTTATATTATAATTCGAGTTACTTTCGTAAAAACAAGAACGACGTCACTTGGCGTCATCAGCATATCCCATCAAAACCAGATGCCATATGCTGATGACGCCAAGCGGCGTCATTTATTATTTTTTACATTATATTGCTAATTTTGGAATAAAACATTTCGTGAACATGTACATAATAAATTATGAAATAATAAACATCCAAAAATAAAATAAAATATTTCAGCATTTGCACAATAATGAATTTCCATGTCAGCAGTGAACGTGTTAAAACTTAATCTTCAACAACATGCCTCTTTCCCCATGTTGTACTAGACCTGTTCAGGCAGCCCCAGACGGCCTGTCCGTACGTCAGACGAGCTGTTCCAACGACCTGTTATCTGGTAGACAGCAGATGAGACCTTTTGGATGGCAGGCCGTTGGAACTAGGCTTATGAGGGCTAGACGGCTGGAGGGGGAATTGTAGACTTCTATACAGTTGAGTCATACGGCAACTGTCATATCGTGGCGCGATGAACCCAGACACTGACGGATAAAAGAACCTGGCGGAAAATAGGGTGACGGACTATAGGGTTTTCACTGTACATATTTCAGGAATTATACCATGAAACAACATTTATCTACTTGACCTCTATAAAAAAGAGAGAACAAAAACGAAATTTCTCTAACATTATTAGCACTTTAAAACTAAATAAGACACTATTTAAGCTTATGTTTTCAAACTAATAATACACCGTAGAGTTCTATTTGGTTACGAAATGTTTAGAGTTATCTGTGTTGCACACTGACTGCATCATACAATAACAGACTCCATCATACAAAAACTGTACATTTTAGAAAGCATAAACCATCCAATGAAATATTTTTACCTAAAACTTTCCCGTTAAAACAAAATACACCTGACCAGAAAATGAAAAATTCCTCACTTACTACATTTTCAAAAAACTCTTTTGATTATCTTTTTTTAACTAATCTAAAATTCAGTGTATTGATAAAGTTAGACATGAACTAATTAGTTATTTCTCCTTTTAATAAAGTTTAAAGAGGTAAAAGTTATACATGGATTTAACAGCTATGATCGTTTACAGGACAATGAAATTGAGCGGGAGTCACTAAATTTTGACTGACAGGATTGATGACTTGAAACCATTCACGTCATTCATGGCGTGGCAATCATTGATGTTAGGATCGTTTTCTGTGCAAGTTTAGCATTTGAGTGAGCTACCCAGTTGTTGTATTCTGAGTGTACCCAGGTCTTATGATGTACGCTTGCCAGCGTCTACCCCGTTTTATTATGCAGTCTACATTGTAACAATTTGCAGTACACTACATTATAAGTTTTTAATAATGTAAAAACTTTAAAATCATATTATTTTAGGATGAGTTAAGTTCCAATCAGAGTTTCTGTTTAGGTTATCAAGTCTGGAGGTCTTTGTTTTCAGGACCCTTCCTTATCGATTATCGATGTGACATGGAAAAACATCCTGTGTCTGCATTCCTTATTTCTAACCACAACACAATTGTTAGAATTATTTTCATTGTTCTACAAAATAATTCATATGTGAGATATAAAAATTAAGCTCACAAACCATGTTTTCAACATTGATTCAAATATATGTTTTATTTCATTTTATTGTGCAAAAATTATAGAAGTAACGAAACAAATAAAACTGTATGATACAAATTTACTTATTAAGAATATATATGTGAGTTTTTACAACTCATGTTGTATGGATAAAAGTAAGTTAAATTGTGTTAATATGCATAAATAGTCAAAACTTCATAGAATAAAATTATGTTCTCACTAAATTTTGTCCGTTGGGGAGAGGGCAAACTCTCTCTCTCTCTCTCTCTGTGCCTCATAATCACGGGAGAACTTAGCCTATGTCCTCGCGTAGGAACCTCAGCCTGTAGTCTTCAGGACTTGACTTTTTATCTTTTCAGCGAGTAATATACATTAAATAAGATTCCTAATTTTAAATAGGATTTTAATACAAATTATTATTAACATGAATTAAGGAGTAAATTATTAATCCATCCAAATTTAAGTTTAGGTTGGAGACGAATGTTTACAGGCAAGTTTGCTGAAGTGACACCTCTCTTACAACATAAAATAGGGTTTAGAGTTGTAAGGAAAATGCCAATTATTATGTTCTCATGCCTTACAACCTCCATACACAGTTTCATGTTCATACTATGGATACATTCAGATTATTAAATATTCTTATTATTAAAGTTCTAGTTTAGTTCAAGTATGAACTCATAACATAGATTTGTAACTAAAAGAAAGCATTGTAGATACGAAAAAGATAAAAATACAGTGTTCTTTTTCTTTGAACAATGGTTTCACCCATTAAAAGAGAGAGAACAAAAAACGAAATTTCTCAACATTATTAGCACTTTAAAACTAAATAAGACACTATTTAAGCTTATGTTTTCAAACTAATAATACATAGATTTTTTGCTGACTATAATAGACTGTTGCTGACTATGATAAAGATGCAAGTAATGAACAGTGTAGCTAACGTTTATTTAACAAGATGTATTGTATTTTAATCAAGTGTTTTGTCAGTTTTATATATGTTGTTATTTATGAAAAAGCAACAGCTCAGGACAGTTTTAAAAGACGTGTTGAAAAAGTTAAGATACAGAGTCACTTTGTGCAGTAAAAAACAAAATAAATGAAAGTTAAAATTAGTAATGGGTCGGTTCCTTAAGTCGGTTCTTGGTTCTATTGGTTCTTGACAAAAGAACCGGAACCGAGGGGAAAATTTCGGTTCTGCAGTTCCTGCTCCAGGAAAACATATGGGGAGATAGCTTTCATATCAGAAATGTTTCAGGTGTAAAAAGTACTTATTAACAGAACAATCAAACGACAATATCCGACCACAAGATAAACAATATATCTTTGTTAGAAAATATCTGCACATAGAGACCATTTCCTCATCAGTACATGTTTTGGCCACGAGATAAACAAAATATCTAAGTCAGAAAATATTTGTCCATAGTCTGGCCACTACCTTATCAGTGTGAAAAGAGACAGATAATATTAATGAATAGGAATTCACAAGCTAAAGCAGTGAATTAAAGCCATTCAGTTTTTGTTAAGACTCCAGTTGTCTTTTCAGCCTGAGCTCTACCCTTGCTTATCACGACTTTTTCTTTCACTTTCTGCCTGATAAAAAACACCTGGTGTAGACATTCCAATCTGTTTACAACTCATCTAACATTCTGAAATAGTTAATTATACTTCCAGTTTTATTGTGTATTTTGATAAATAAAAAGTTTTTATGATGAACTTAGGATATTAGAGTTTATTATTTAGGTTTGTTTATAATAATGAAGAAACAATGCATAAAAAACCCTTGGAAATTTGACTAAAAAATAAAATTTTTAAGATTAATATTGTTTCAAAACTAAATTTTGAGCATTTTTTAAAAATAAAATGTTATTTTAAATACTTTTATTCTTTTTACAAAGTCTTAAGAGATTAAAAGTTTTAGATTGCATTGAGTTAACATTTACTGACCCAAAATAGTTTATTATTTTTTTAATTTAAAACAAAATGTATACTGTAATTTATAAAAACATTTATGGTATTATTGGCTGTAGTGTTTTATGAATGTGAGTAGCATTTATATTTTCTTAATTTAGTATTATCACCAATTGAGAAAAGAACCAATCAATAGTTAATAAAAATAGTTTTATTTTCAATTAACTCAATATTTAATAAATATATATATATTTTTTCAATTAATTATATTATTTCTTTTGCTGTTTACCTTTGATGCACTACAATTACATCAACCTCTTAAATTTAACTGTGGTAATTTCAATCACCTGTTGTGATTTGTTTTTTAATAAGTTTTATTACTAAACCAGACCTAAAATGGCAGGTTATTTTTTTAATTTTCTCTAGGCTTATAAGTTTTGTAATGTCCTCGAGGTAAATTTTAATTGCATACTAATTTGTGCATTATATTCCATTTAGCTAAGTTGTATACTTTTTAAACTTAAAATAAATATTTTCTTTGTGCAACATATGTAAACAATTGTACCCTAAGAATAAATAAAATGTTACCAATTCTCTAGTTTTTGGAAATACTGTATGTCATTTTACAGATTTTTAGGGTGTATTATACTTCATATTGGAGAAATCGTCAAAATACTATGCACTGTTTTTACTGACTGATTCCACATAATTTGTTGATTCACTGGCGTAAAGGTATTAGAACAGTTTTTTGATACATTCTCAAAAGGTACTCAGAACCGAGAATCGATTTCAGTAAATAACCGAACCGGAACCGAAAAAAAAAATGTATCCAACCTATCACTAGTTAAAATAATGTTATGAAAGTGTAACATTCTCTGATTAGTTTTTTTGTTTTACTTTTGTTCTTTTCACTATACAAATAAATAACAGAATAGGTAATAATACGAACCATGGGGCAAAAAGTCAATGGACTGGAAGGAATTTTGGGGAAGACTAACATCCCCATGTATTATTCTATATTCTAAGCAATATAAATGGCAGTCAATTTCGTATTCATCATCATCACACTGGGCCTGAAACAAAATCTCATTTGAGTACACTGCAGGAAAAATCAATTAACATTTATTGACTTAACACATAATATATGATTGTTTTTGTTTTTAGTATAGTTATATTAAAAAACACATTTAAAAACTACTATGTTCACACAAAAAAGTTAATAAAACACTCATGGAGATATTTCAAGGCCACTGGCCTAACCTTCAGTCCACCTAACCTTCAGAGTTCATGGACGATTCAAAAAAGGTAATCTTGCTTTTCTGTCCTATAAACAACACGTAAATAACTCAAGCACTTGTCCTATGATGAAAAGCTAATTATATTCTATGAAAATATTGATTGACCTATCGTAGACTGTTAAACTATTTCTTTTCATTATTTAAAACACAAGACTTAATAGATATCAATAGTTTTACATCACTTAAGTCCTTTCTACTACATGAATTCTACCAATCGATAAAACAAAAATAGAATTAAAATTTATTCGTGAATCCAAACATTAATACATATAATCTGTAGATTTATAAAAACAAATAATACAGTAAACCTAATTTTCTACGGACTCAAATTATCCAGTTTCCGGTTTATACGTATCAGCTGATGGTGGACGGTAAATATTTGTTTTCTAAAGTTGTTACACCGCCGTAGAAACATTAAATTTCATTCTCTAATGGTAGCACCGGTGATACATACATTACAGCCACGTAGTATCACAGACATGCAGGTGTGCAGGCATGGTTCACGGTACACGGCAAACTGTACGTACTGTATTGTATTTGTTCTTGGGCAATCCAAACAGAGCACTAACGTTGCTAGCTATCAAGTCGCACGCTTTTTATTGTTCCTATTATTTGCTGCTGAGTTGCGTACGTAAACATTCAAGATTATGAATACGTAGAATACTGAATAGTGCTGAATAAATACTTTCTAGTGTGACAGAAAATGTTATTAAATGCTATTTATAAGGTATAAAGCTGGTTTATTTATATGACCTTATTATTTTCCAAACGTTTATCATTTTCCAGACCATCTTAGTCACAAGAATAGCCAAAAACAAAATGTAGGATATTGTATGGATTGCATCTTATAGATTTTTTTTTCTGTTTACATAAAAACACTGACAGGTCAAGTTTAGCAATGGTGACGTATTTTATCGGGCGTTCTTTCAGTTCTCAGAATATTCTTTCGCAAATGCCTCTGTGAAGCGTACATTGCCTATTGCATCATGTAGGCGTCTATCAGCGATATTTACCCAGAAAAAAATTACAATTTTTATCTTGTATTTTTTTTACCCAGATTAATATAGATCCAGATTGGGATACCGCCACATTAGTCAGGATAAAACAAGGTTTACTGTAATATTAAACAATTAACATTAATGTTTTCCAATTATTAACTATATAGATCTCTTTTTTTAAATTAAAACCGGTTTTCTAATAATATTCACCTATTAAATTAAGCTGTTCAATGAATTGTGTTGTGATTCTATGTTTTAATTAGTTATATTATTAGGTTAGGCCCTAAAATGACAGAGTACATTGTAACTTTTTCTAGGAATACAAGTTATGTAGTTTGCTCATTGAAAATTTCAATTAAGTACTATGTTGTTGTATACCAATTGTTGTTGTTCATTACATTTCGCTTAGCACATGGTATACATTTGTATTTGAATGATTAATTTTTTACAGCAGTCAGAACTCTAAATAAACGTTTTCTTAGTAGAAAAATGTAAAAGATCATAATCCAAGAATATATCAGATTTTATCATCAATGTCAATTCTCTAGTTTTTGGAAATACGTGATGTTATAGAGGTTTAGGGTATATTATGCTTCTTATGGGGAAAATTCCCAAACTATTGTACGTATTATACTACAATAAAATCTCTTCTCTAAAATAGTATTTTGAATTTGTTAGTAAAAAATCCACATTACTTTTTTATTCGCTGGCTTTACAATGTTTTCTGTGACATACTCAAAAAGTACTCAGAACCGAGAACGGATTTCAGTAAAGAACAGAACCGGAACTGTACCGATCCAAAATGGAAAAAAAAAAACAACAAAATGGAATTAACCATTATTATTATTATTTTATTTTTCCAATATTTCCAGTTAGTATATCATGAACTACTTATAGCAAAATTAAGGTCAATAAGATTTGTATAAATGTTCATGGGTTGATTGTTATCTCTGTCAGGCAGGCAACAGTGTTCTAAAATTGACAAAATTACATCTTCGTATTGAATATTTACAAAATCAGCCATTTTTACACAGTTTTATAAAAATATAATATAGTAATTACCTCCAAACAGGCTTGCCTTGGAGGGCTTTTTCTAAAAAATATTGCATAATTGTGGGTTAGTTGTAAAATCGTGTTAGATCCGCATTGGCATGTTAATATATATTATTCTTGAAGATAAGACTTCATTGTTATAAAAAGGTTATTTGTAAACAGTGAATATACACAATCATTGTTGCTATGTAGTGTTTTTGAGAAATGCACTCTTAAATCAGAAAACGAACATATTTAGACTGAACTATCAAAATTATACAGGTGAGATGTTGTGACTGGTATTAGAGGAACGTTATTTTCCTCAATTCACTCATTGAAATGATTACGAAGTGTACTGTGTGCATGAAGTATACATTTGGTTAAATCACTATGTTTTCCTGATCTCAATTACTTTATCTCAGTCATCAATGAATTCACAATGATGCTTGATGATGGGCTCAAAAGGGCTTAAAACTATGTTTACGAATTAAAAGAAGAAGAACGCATCAATGTGTAAAAACATTTTGAAGTTAAAATATCAGTGTTTATTTTTAAACTCTAGAAGCGTAGGAAACCTCCAACCAAATAATAAATGTGAACAGTCCAATGCAACAATTAACTTATAACATCAACAATGCTAACATTTTATTCTTTCAATTTTAAATTCTGATTTTCCTAAGTGATTTAAATTTGTTTCTCACATAGTTTCAAAAAGTAATCTTTCTGGTTCCTAAATATAATATATACCTTATACCATTTACTTTTGATAAATCCTTTATAAATTTGACTGCTTTTTAGACTTACATAAAAAAAATTTGTCTCACAAGAATATTATGGAACTTGCATGTACTACTTGCCACAGAGGTGCATGGACAAGTACAGAGGTCTTTTACACTATAACAATCTTTGAATGATGTTATAAATATAGGAGGAATATATTGTAAGAACACTGTTTCTAAAAAATAAAATGCAAAGTATTACATTAAACATGAGAAATATAAGCTGAGTACAAGCTAGGTGGTTGACTTGGATATTCAATATGAGAAACGGTATTTTAGTCAGGTTGTACATACCAAAGAATAGGAATGGAATATAATAAAACTATTAAAAGTAATAAAATAACAAGCAAAACATAAAAATGTGTATACTTACTCTGATCTCATTAGAAAGCTCATCAGCCAAGGCCTTGAAGCCAAGAATGACAAGGTTCAGCTGATTGCTATCGGAGTTGAGGAGCCACTGGTTGCTGTGGTTCCAAGATGAAGGCCTACAATACAAACAACAAATTGAAATCACCATTGTAGGTTAAACAAATATACAAAATAGCTTTGCCTGACATGGTGTAAAATTATTCTTCGAAAACAATATTTTTGTGTTTTAAGATTATAACAAATTTATCACACTATAATACACTTATTCAGAATTTTGAAGTAAAACTTAGTGCCAATATTATATTAGGAAAAGGCTCTACGACGGGATATCTAAACATTAAGAAACATGTACTTAGTACTTTAGATTTTATTTAGACATTGTTTATTGGTATGTTTTAAGTTTTTATTAGTTTGGTGGCTGGCTTTGAAAGACATACTATACATACATAATTAGAATAGTTGTAAAAACAAGAGATATTGATCAAATAATGTAATTAATTTGCACAGAAATACCATAGGCTTTCTGTTTCATCATTCTTGAATACAATACCTTGGTGACTGAGGATAAAATCAAGAAAATTATGAATGAAATCAAATCCAGAGCAGTGGGCAGTGATGGGATATGGGATAAGCATTGAAATGATAAAAGCTGTGAGCCCTTACGCACTGAAAGCAATAACTCACCTCGTGAACGAGTCCCTTAAAAAAAGCAGAGTTCCCTAAAGCGTGGAAGTTGAGTATAGTGCATCCACTGCCAAAAGTATCAGCACCAACAAGTGTTCAGCAACTAAGACCAATTTCAATCCTACCAGCCATGTCAAAAATATTAGAAAAGGTTGTAGACATGCAAATGGGAGAGTATATGGAAAGAAAGAACATATTGCCGACATTACAATCTGGGTTTCGGAGTAATCATAGCACTTGTACAGCACTGGTGAATTTATTTGCAGATTTATATGATGCAAGAGACAAGGGGATGTACAGTATTGTTGTATTGCTTGACTACTCCCAGGCTTTTGATTCGATGAGTGTAGAATTGTTCTTAGCAAAACTTCGATTTTACGGGTTTGACGACATTTCAATTGACTGGATGGATTCATATCTTGGCGAAAGGCAGCAGGTCACTAGGCACGGGGGCCAAACATCAAAACCACTTGTCAGAGTGCGCGGTGTTCCACAGGGTAGTCGTGTGGGGCCAAAGTGTTTTGTGATCTACACGGCTGACCGCCCACGTCCTGCGCTGAACGCAGTTGAGCACGATTTCGCGGACGACAAACAATTGCATTTGTCCTTTGAGCCTGAACTGATCATGATGGCTATTGATGACATGAACTCAGATTTAGATAACATCTACAAAAGGTCAGTCAAAAATGGGCTTAAATTGAACATTGACAAGTTCAAGGTGCTGTACATAGCCCCACAAGAAGTTGTTCAAACCCTCAGCAATGACGGCGTGCATGTGTCACTGAACGGACAGAGTCTTGAGATCGCTAGCAAAGTTAAGACTCTTGGAGTGGTCTTGGACAGTGATCTCAGCTTCACAGACCATGTTACGTACATAATGCAAAAGGCCTTGGGCAGGCTGAGAGGCATGTATAGATTCAGAGATTTGCTTCCGGAGTCCGCAAAAGTAAAGCTCATACAGTCGTGTGTCCTGTCGCTGTTTTATTACTGTTACCCTGCATACGGCAACAGCATTTCAAAAGAGGATATGGAGAGGATCCAGAAGCTGCAAAACACTGCCATCCGTTTTGTGTATGGCCTGAAGCGCTTCGACCATGTGTCCTCCTTCAGGCAAGATGCCAAACTTCCTCTCATGGAGGATGTATGCAGGGTGCTCACAGGCTGTATGGTGCATAAGACCCTGACGCTTGGAGAGCCTGAATACATTAATAGACGGCTCCGAAAACGGGGCGAGGTGGCTCTGCGTGGCACCCGCCATGGGGAGATGCTTCACTTTCCAAGAGTGAGGCTTGAGGGGGGTAGGAAAAGTTTTTCCTACTTTGGGCCCACTCTCTATAATGACCTCCCCGCATCTGTCAAAAACACTTGTGCTCTATATACTTTTAAGAGTAAAATTAAAAAGTTAATGTATGATTGTTACCGTTAGGTTAATTACGTCCTCTGGTTGTATATAATTTTAGTTTATAGTTTAAGAGCAGTGTAGTATTATGACCTGAGTTGTACTGAAAAGCAGTTTATACTGAGTAACGCTCCAATAAAAGGCATTTTTATTTATTTATTTATTTACAATAGAATCACCTATCAATGTGTCAGTTTATTACATGTCTTTTGACTATGTTATGTCAGTTCTTAACATGAGATTTAGTATATTGGGGAGATAGGACATCAGCAAACTTACCTTAGAAGACAAGTTCACTAACACCAGAGTAGTAGTAATATACACAAAATAAACACATAATCTCATAAATTTTCAATACTACTGGCATTTTCTTCAGGTGAGTAGAAAGAGAGAGAGAGAGACTGACATGGCTTCCACTGTTGAGTGGACTTCCACTGTTCAATAGTGGACTTCCACTGTTCAATAGTGGACTTCCACTATTCAATAGTGGACTTCCACTGTTCAATAGTGGACTTCCACTGTTCAATAGTGGACTTCCACTGTTCAATAGTGGACTTCCACTGTTCAATAGTGGACTTCCACTGTTCAATAGTGGACTTCCACTGTTCAATAGTGGACTTCCACTATTCAATAGTGGACTTCCACTGTTCAATAGTGGACTTCCACTGTTCAATAGTGGACTTCCACTGTTCAATAGTGGACTTCCACTATTCAATAGTGGACTTCCACTGTTCAATAGTGGACTTCCACTGTTCAATAGTGGACTTCCACTGTTCAATAGTGGACTTCCACTGTTCAATAGTGGGCTTCCACTATTCAATAGTGGACTTCCATTATTCTTATTATTATTTATGTATTTAAATGTTTTATTAACACGTTCGCTGCGGCGGAACCTGAGGCTTACCTTGCACCTATGCTGACATTTTTTTATTTATTTTAATGTAAAAAATAGTCTTTAGGAGGAAAAACAATTTCAATGCTTTTTAGGTGATATGACGTCATAAATTACGGAACACTATGGGGTCCCGCAGCACCACTTAAGAGTCCCATTGAAAGAAAAATTTTACTTATATGGCTATTTAATGTCAAATATCGTAAATAATAATCAAATATATCATAACATAATCAAATATAATAACACGTCATAACTTCCGGGACCCTAATGGGGTCCCGCAGCACTGCTAAAGAGTCCCATTTATGTCACTCGACTCGTTGCCAAAAGTACTCTCCGAGTTGTCCCCAACATCGTCCACGGTTAAATTTACATTGACATCCATGTCTCTAGATGTCCCAGCCATTACTATTTACAAACAAAACACTAAAACTATCACAAACACTATTCTCTAACAAAATCTAATCAATACTGTACAGGCTTTGGTAATCGAACTGAGAAACTATCACAGCACGAGACACATACACAACGACCACGCTGCGAGAACTACAGCCAACGAAATAAATACATGCAGTGGAAATCCCAACATGAAACGAATAGGAGCATAGAGGCCTGAAAGGTGCCCGCCGCGTCCGAGAGACAGCCGACTGGGCACCTATAGGTGCCCGCCGCGGTGAACATGTTAATAAAATAATAGGTTCATATTTTTTATCATGTGATGAACTTGTCCTTTCTAAATATAGATTAAGATTTAATAGACTTAATGTTTATAGTAAATTTGTTGATGTAGCTATCCATTGTTATGGAAGACGCTTGTTTATTTCTTACCTGTGCGCTTTGTTGCTGAGGACTCTCTCAATGAGAGCATCCATACAGTTGGGGAATGCAGGGCAGTGTTCTCTGATGGGGCAGTGGACGAACCCGAGATGCTGGAATAACATCAGCTTGCGATCTTGATCCAGGCGGTCCAGCGCCTTGTATCTGTAACACACAATTACATATACTATCTTGTTAAAACCATTCTTTCTTCTAAATCATATGTAATTATGAGAAAACATGAGATATTCAGTCAAATTAAGATCAACTTATTTTTGGGGATAAGACCACTAAAAGTATGTGCGATGTATTATTATAGATACATCACCTAATAGTTAGATACTGGCCTAATAGTATCTAAATCTAGTTCACATACTCAACAGTCAACAAAGCTGACTAGGTTGGTATCAAAATGTTCAAGTTCTATTCTGAGGTCAGCTCCAAGGATTGTAGTAAAAACACAAACAGCACAAGGTACGCTGAAACTCTACAAAAGCTCTTTATAAGCTGGTGTATAAAATATGGGGCTTTGTTGCAACAAAAAGTGTGTTTAGTCAGCAATTTTCTTCATACTAGCGATGGTTTTAACATTTATTTTACTTCACATAATATGACATAAGTGTTTGAAATGCTTTCCTTACATAAAAGATCTGAGAATTCTATCATACCTCGAGTCCTCTTTGAGGGCATCTGTTATCTCCTTGATATCCTCTTGCGTAATTGTTCCAGTAGGTGCAATACTTTTAAAGTGGTAAAACAGATCTGCATGTTCTAGCAGCAATTCCTGCAAAAAATCCTTAATGATAGCTAAACCAAAGATATGCCAGAAGTTTACTGTATACGTTTTGAACTTATTTCAGAAGCTTATTACAATATTAAAGAAGGCTTTATTGCAATGCCATTCCTGCCAATGATCAGCTAAAATGGTTGAAAATTGTAACAAAAGCAAATTATTTTTAAGAGTGAATCCACCACATTTTAAATTATTACTTTATTACTTTAAAATTATTATTTTACTACAGTAAACTAAATATTTACTATCATATAAATTTAGATTTTGAATCATACCAACATTACGCAGTAGCAAACCAAATTGCAAAATTGCATTTAGTATTTCATTTTTTAGATCTACGTCACCAGAAACAGCTCCTAATGCTTAGTAAACCTGGCAAACAATAAATTACCTATCACACTCACTCAAAGCTAGAAGACTAATTTCTCAGTGACAGACTCTTACTATAAACATGTTTCTAGAGTCTACTGATATAAAGGGTTAGGATACCTTCGTACTGTACAGATGAGTCAATCAAATTCTTTATTCATTGTTGAACATTCACACATTGGGTGGTGTCATAATAACCATCTTAATTTAACTAGTCTACATAATGAAAACTACCAACTATATGGCAAATTATTAAAGTTTTAACATAATAGTAAGCATCATGAATGTTTGAGTAATTTTATACCAGAAAAAGAAGTTTTTTGTCCTGAAATAAAGTATATTTGGATGAAAGTGAATATTTGTTATGATTAAAATAGTGTAAATTACATATTAAGTAGACGGTGGAAATGTTACAAAATTTTGAATATAGCACTTGAAATAAATCACTGAATGTAACAACCAATATGATAAATAACTATCAAATGTCATCAGTCAGGTTTTTTTTAACTGATGAATTTGATATTTTAGAAAATATGGTTGCTTTAGGACAGTTTACAAAATCAACTAGGTCTAATTTAAGTATCAAGATTCGTTAACCTACTCCCACAAGATACACACATTGGTGTTCAAAACACAAAACAGTGGTGTTGACCCACCCACCCATCCAGACACAAGACAGTGGTGGTGACCCAACCACCCAGACACAAAACAGTGTGTTGACCCACCCACCCACCCAGACACAAAACAGTGTGTTGACCCACCCACCCACCCAGACACAAAACAGTGGTGTTGATCCACCCACCCATCCAGACACAAAACGGTGGTGTTGAACCACCTGCCCACCCAGACACGTACATTGATGTTAACCCACCAGCAACCCAGACTTACAACAGTGATGTTGACCTAACTGCCCACCTAAACATGTGCGTATACAGATAGACAAGTCGGCACCATCCCACATGACACTGCTCACTGTTGGACTTACATATTGTTCATATACAAAGCCTGTAACTAAAGGCAAATCATGAGAGTCTGTTGAGGGAAGGTTGTTGAGTTAATAAAGTCAGAGAGCCCAACAACCAACACACTAAAATATAATATTATTTTTGTAAATGTTATTCCTCAATCAAACATATTGCAGTTCAACATAAATCCAACCAAACATAAATAACAGCACAAATGTGAATGTAATAAAGCTCTGAATTCTGCTGTAGATTTATACTTATTACGCACTATGGTGTGTTATGTAGAAGCCAATATACTTGCAAGTGGCTATATAACTAACAAAGATTGTAAACAGTGGTTTTCATTCATCTTAAGTTTATAAAGATTGATAAAATTTTATACATGAAAAACTTACTTGAAAATTATGCTTAGCTTTTTCAATAATGTCTTTTTGATGCCTATCATAAATGTAGTGGCAATCATCTTCTGAGAGGGCTTCAAAACACTCTCTGCCCATGAATAGCACCCGCACCTCTGAGAGGAGCTTGCCAGGAGTCACATAGCCCGTGTCTTCCAACAGCTGCTTGAACTGCTTCTTCCACCTGTCCACAGAACTGTCACTCACCTTTGAAATGTAATTCTCAAGTACAAAAATCAACATTTAGCTATTCACTTGGTCCTCAATTTATTGTAAGTAACTTACAAATGCTTAGTCCTGAAATCTAATAAAAAATGTGGGCTGAATATGTTGAGATTATATTCTCAAGTTTCTTAATAAACACTTTGAGAATAAAAGGACGGTCACACATAAGTACATGAAGAAAAAAAATTATCTTTATTTATTCTTTCTGGTCTGAGGATGGTAAACGTGATTTAAAGAAATCAATCACCATAATATTTGTCTCTTTTTGTGCTTACTTGTTAAATACTTTATAAAAGATTTCATAACTTAATAATTATTAATTTTCTACACTCTTCAGCCTTCAGTAGGTGAACATAGCTTACCAACATATAATATATATAATACCTAAGAATATTCACAACAAAAACCTTTAATCCATATTTTATAAGTAAAAAATATTGTATAAGACATGAGAAATTCACAAAATCAAATAATAAAAACTTGTTTAAGATAATAATGAGCACAGTTAAAAGGTGACTTATTGTTTGTAGGACTCACTCCATTCTCTTATGCTCCTGCTGTAGGGAATTGGCATGGTTGCGGAAGACCGTCTCTGCCTCTCCCGTGTCAAGAACATCATAAGGTATCCGGGTTTCCTTCGACCCATCTTCCTCCCAGTCAAGCTCTGTCCATGGAATGTCCTCTGGACACTTGTAGAAGTAGTGGTTGAAATCTGGATGGTTTTTTATGTGCTGCTGAACAGTTGGCCAGTCCCTAAAAAATAGAAAAAATATTTTCACTCACTACATATAAAGTGAATGGTTTGAAATAACAGGTTTTCCTACTGTCCAGTGTAACAAATACAATAATTTAAGGTAGTAGCACTTAAAATAATGAGAAATAATTAACTTTCTGTAAACTACATTAATCCATTGTGAGTGTCTGGTGCAGCATGTGCTTCTCTTAGCTGGTGGACTCTAGGCATCAAGACCAGATGCTTCAAACTAACTTCTTTGTTAACGCTTAAAGTGCCATTTATACAAAGCTTATTTTCCATTAAGCGTTAATTTATTGTAAAAAATCAAAATTATATTGTTTAGTTGCTAATTTTTTTTTTCTTGTTCTGTACAGGAAAATAAGTTATTATAACATTTTGAACCTTTTATTAGCTTACTTTACCTTTTTTTCTTATATATGAATATGCAAATAAGCAAACTTATATTCGAAAGTAAGCCTCAGACATAGATCACTTTATACAGTATGAATCAATACAAAATATTATTACTATTAATAAAATATATATAATTAAATACATTTACTTGTACATAAACTGATAAAGTCATGGCCTAGATGATAATACAATCATCATTAATAGAAATAATACAAATAATAAAAACTAGGTAAATACATATAGCACTTGAATACAATGTATTTAGTACCTTGCACAAAATCGTCAAAATCAGAATCGACCGGATTATTCATATTGACAATTAAAACTAATAAATTACTAACATATATTAAACTAAAGTAATGATAAAAACAACTAAATACACAGTTTCAAAGAGGTGAGGCGGCAGACAATGACAACTGCTTGGCTCGACAGTAGCTGAGTGTATATGCGCTTGTGGTGTTGGGCGGCGCAGCAGAAATGTACACTGCCAGGCGAAAACCAGGCTCGTAGTGATTGACAGGCCAATAAAAGGTCACGAGCCGCACAATGTGTCTCTCATGAGTCATTGCCCATTTTGATATTGTAGCCCAGGTTTTTGGATTGGATGGCTGATTTAATGCACTGTGCTTTCAGTTTGTTTTAGTTTTGTACTTTTTTTGCTCAGAGCACAAACCTTTGAGAGTAAGTATGTAATCCTGGCTTAATAACAGCCACTACTCCTCAAAATCTATATCATTGATGTTATACTCACATTGTGTATGGCACACCTTATCAAAAAATGTTCATATAACGTTTTCTAATATTAAGGGCAGAAAATTCAATTTTCAGCCCAGATATAATCCATCCTGCATAGCATCTTTTATCCAATAAAATTAATTTTCATTTTGAAACCCAAATTGAGTTCTAAATTGTTTGCAGTGAAAATCAAAGTGTGGTTTATTAACATTTTTATACGGTTATATGAAATAAGTTTATAATAGATTATAAGTATATAGTTGGCTTGATGACATACTACCAGCTGTCTTAATTAAATTATGATTATTTCAAAAATAAAATAAAAAACTTCCAAACTTAATTACTGAACTTGAACCAACATGAAACTGCTTACCCATCTCGTAGAGTAGATATCTCTGGAACCATTTCCTGAAGAATATCTGGCAGCATCTCCATATACCCTTGTACTCTCTTGGCTAGATGTTCATCTTTGAGCTTTTTGACATGTCTTCGGAATAGTCTTTGAGTACTCTCTAAACCAAATAACCTAGTAAACTCTATAAATTCCTCGTGTTTGGCAAACTTCTTTGCACACTGACTCCACAGGGCTCGATAATCAGTCACCTAAACATAATCAGAATCAGAATCCTTATCAGAATCAGAATTAAAACCAAGATCCAACTGAAATTGATATAGCTACTACCAAATTTACAACAAGATACTTATAAAATGCTACTTCTTCAAACCATAATATTTTACTGATTTCTTAATGACAAAAAAATAAATTCAAAATAAGAAAAAATCAGAGCATAGATCAGGTCATTAAACAGACAAAATATTCAATGAGACATGAAATAAATGCAAAAATATGAAAAATCTACAAAAAATAGAGCAGGTTATTAAATAGACAAAATATTCAACTTACCCAACCAGCTTCCAATTCCACTGAGGCGGGGGGAAGGAGTCATCGTACCACTACACTCACAAGATCAACCCACCAAGGCCGTCATGCATGGGAGAGTGAATACAAGTTTTTATGGAATGAGGCAAAAATATTACATCATGAACCACACTACTATAACAGAAAGTTTATAGAAAGGACTTTAATTAAGTTGAATCAAGATCCAATTAGCCAAAGTAGCATAGAGTTAAGACCACTTTGGTTACCTCTGTTAAAGTCTCTTTTTAACAACAATAAAAAACCACATACAAAAAGACCTGTCCACATATATATATACCTCACCCAATGAAACTGAGAAGCCGGTGCCAGTAGGTCCGCTAGAAGGAAGCATCATTTGCCTTGTCCCCGGGATTCTAGCTTGGAGGCACGACCCGTAACACCCACAACAATAAATGTAGGACACAAAACATGAACATTTTACACACCAACATTCATCAGGCTCCCGCCCTGACGCCGGTACCCCTAAATCAGCTTGGAGGGAGTTTTTTACATTGTACCCCAGAACACTAGCTTGGAGGCTTGTCATGAGGAAATAGCAAACAAAAACATACTTTAAAAAACAACAGAATTGTTCAAAAACACAGGGACGATTACAATACCCCTCCCCACAATCACCTTGCACAGTCCACCTTGGCATCACTTGGAGGGGGCTACCCCCCCACTCGTCACAGATCGGCTTACCACAAGGATTCAGTTCGTCTTTGACGGTTGTAGTGAGTTGATCTCGTGAGTGTACTGGTGCGAGGACTCCTCCCCCCCGCCTCAGTGGAATTGGAAGCTGGTTGGGTAAGTTGAATATTTTGTCTATTTAATAACCTGCTCTATTTTTTGTCGATTTTTTCATATTTTTGCATTTATTTCATGTCTCATTGAATATTTTGTCTGTTTAATAACCTCAACTATGCTATGTTGATTTTTTTTATATTTTGCATTTATTTTTGTATGTCATTGAGTATTTGGTCTATTTAATAACTTGCTCTGTGTTTTGTTGATTGATTTCATATTTTGCATTGCATATTGTGTACTATATTTTGTATAATTATGTTATGTGTGATAGTTTTTTAAGAACTTTTGACTTTCAACAGTAATCTTTAGTATCTAGCATGTAGTATTAAGTCTTTTCTGATTTAGCATGGGTTAAGGAAAAAAAAGAAGAAGAAAAAACTGTTTCAGATGTAGGCTAAGTTAGTAAGTACACCTGAAGACAGCAGGAGGAAGATACCTGTCGAAACTTTATGTTTGTTTCTTAAACACTCAAAGCATTGGAAATCTCCAAATATTATCTACATATCATGAACAATCCCACTCTAATAAATAACTTTCAAACCAATAATTATATTGAAAATTATATAAAATAATGTTTTTTTAGCAAATTTAATTACAAATCCAATCATAAGTCTATCACAAATAACTATTATAAGCTGTTACATGCATGTTGCATTGTACATACTACCAAATAAATGATCTTTTCTTTGTTATTTTTCATCAGATTAAAAAAAAGTTATATCACTGGATTTGTAATTGAATTTGCTTAAAAAAATTATATTATGTAATTTTTGACAAAATTATTGGTTTATGAGTTATGTTGGATTTAAAATTTTAAATGGCTGCCATGTTGCTACTTTTGATACAGGAAAACCAATAATTTTGTCAAAATGGATGTTAATCTTAAAAAGGACCAAGGACCATTCATAATTCCAGCTAAATGCACATTTTCGTTTTATTTTTAGATATCTATAGATTTAAAAACAAAAAGAAAACAAAATGACAACTGCAAGGATAACAGTTTTTTTACTTAAATATGATATTTGTGATTCTAAATTAATTAGAAACAATAACCAAGAGAGCTTATCAGAGAGTTTAGAGACACCCTGTATACAGTGGCATTCTCATTTTTCTAGTTAGTAAACATGACAAATAAAAAAGCTGCGCTTATCAGAATATTTTTGATATACATACTTAAAATTTTAAAAGGAACTATGAATAGTTTTCTAATTAGCATAATACATGTTTGTACAAATTCAGTGCAAGTGAAAGTTACACAACACAAATATATTACAATATAAGTACAAAATGCACAAATATATTACAATACAAGTACAAAATGCACAAATATTATGGTGATCAATTTCGGTGAACCACACTCACCTTCCTCAGAACAGAGGGATTCACAAAAGAATGTGGGATCTTTTGTGAATCCCTCTGGTCTGAGAAAGGTGAGCGTGGTTCACTGAAATCTATTACCATAATATTTATATATTTTGTTCTTGTATTCTAATATATTTGTGCATTTTGTGCTTATGTTGTATATATTGTGTAACGTTCACTTGTACAAGGAATATTATGTTAAATAAAGATGTTTTCAAGCAAACATTTGTGATCATTATTAATTTATTATTTACACACTTCTTTACCTTTTATTTGGGAAAGGAGTATCATTATATTTTAATACTTTTGCAGGTAAAAGGTTAAACCTAGATCTGCAGTAAAAGGCATATAATAATAGTAATAATAATAATTTATTTTCTCTTCCGAAATCGTAAAATTCAGTTCATACAAAGTAGAATGAATATTATTAACCAACCATACATCTCTATTATTAATCTCAGTGTACATTTTACTACGGCGCAACAATATATGTAATAAATCCTAATGAAACATGCAGATAAGCAAGAAAAGTGTAATAAAAATGTTAGGAATGGTGATCTGAAAACCACTCCATAAAAATTGTTTCCAGAAACTTTAAATGGAGGATAAAACAATACATGAACTGGATATGACAACAGTACATTGAACGAAATTGAAATACATGATTTATCCCATAAAAAATTACTGGTATACCACTGCCTTTAAGTTAAACCAGTTGAATAAACAGGCCAACATAAAAATTGTTAAAATGATTAGACATTAGATGAGGCATTAGTAATGTCCATTTTGACAAGGAACATCAGCTGGCTCATGATTATGTGGAATATCGTAACATACTTTCTTTGTCAACTCCATCGTCCTAAGTTAACAAACTGTTGTTTATGACAAGCCTACCAACCAATTAGATGATTCAACAAATCTTCTCTCCCCTCTCCTAAAGCTATCTTCTCATTAATGCCTATTCATATCACGTGCTTCCTCATTACACAATTTCACAGTTCCATGCTTTCCACATTTCTTGTGTGCTCATTTTCCATTTTGTCATACAATGTTTTACAATCATACAATAATCAATGTTTTACTAGACAGTGTGCAAGTTAGAACATTTATTAAGAAACATGCTTTATAAAAACTGAGTTCTGATTTATAAGTTTTATACTCAGTTCATTCTGAACTCATATTAACTGTAATCAGTAGAGGCAAATTATATTATATTTCTCTACTAAATTTAATTGAATTGCCTTAAGAAAATTTGTGTTTAAGAACACCCCTATTTTTAAGCAAAGGGAGTGTTCTTAAATCCAAATTGAATTAAATTTAATTTAGATGAAATAGAGCTTAACACCAAGCAAAAAAAAAATAGTTAGAAAGCAAATGTGCACATGGATTCAATAAAATTGACATTAAATTCATGTTCAATCATGAAAATAGATTTAAACCTGTATATCTCTGGTTTAGAGCAAACAATCAATAAGTGGTGGATGAACAAAAGAAAATTGTCTGATGACACTTTTTAAAATAGTCAGAAGTATACTTTTATTCGATTTGAGCTGGGTTGATTAGTATCATATCTTCAGACAAAATCCTGCCAATATTGTATAACAATATGTGAATTGGAATAACTACAATACATCAACCAAATCGCTGCAGACAAAACATTGTTATACCAACTGGATTGAGACAAACACTGTGAAGGCCGGAACCCAACATTAATGAACCCTTCCATTTAGAGATTGGTTCTGTAAACAAGGCATATTAAACAATATAACTATACAGGAAGAATATAGCATTCACTTTCTGTTAAATACACATGTAATGGTGGGAATTATATAAATAAAAAAATACAGGTGAAGCAGACTATCAACTATCTGTAAAATAATCATATAATGTAATGGTGAAAGTATTGTACACAAAAAAGGACAAAACTACAGGTAAATCAGATGTAAAATTCTTTTGACAAAAATATAATAATAATTTTAAAAATGTGGGGATACAATATTTTTTGAATTACCAATTTATTAGTTGTCTTTCATCCCAATAAAAATGTTTATATCAAAACTAAAAACGAATACTAAAGGCCTGAGTCAGACGAGGCTGGTTGGAAGTTCCTGATTGTCACCAAAACACCAACAAGCAGCCTTGTTTGACCACCAACCAGTGGCAAGTTAACACCAGCTAGCAAGTATTTACTAGCACTGACAAAAGTCAAACATGTTAACCTTTCGTCAGCTAGTTGACAGCAATCAGTGTATATGTAAGCCAGCGCTGGCATCAGTCTTCTTCTTTTGACTGAGAGATAACGTGTTGTGTGCCATTTGTAGCTGTAAGATTCTGAATACAAATACTGTATTTGACCCCTTACATCCTGCTTACCCATCATGATGCTTACCATAACTGTATTTTTGGTAAAAAGTGCCAGTAAATATTACCTGTGAGCGAATAAGGGACATGAAAGCCTCAGTAGAGGCATCCAGTAACTCTTTACGTGCTCGAGCTGCCTCCACAAATGGTACGATCTTAACCCTGCCCTTACTACGGTCTATCTGCTGTGCCAGGGCTATAAAAGCCGAGTCCACATTGATGTTCTCATGAGCTGAAGTCTCCACTAACAATATTCCACCTTTGTATTCCTTCCTTTGAGACAATTTTTCTGCTTCCTTCACGTATGCTTCGTTTGCATCGTCATTCTTAGTTGTTACCTATTGAAATGAAAAGGATTAAAATTTGATTGCCTGTAATTAAACATCACTAAACTAATTTTTACCTACAGGAAATAAAAAATAATTTTGACAACATTAAATTTATTTTGTAATTTATGCAATAAATTATATATTAATCATTAATTCAGATACTTGGACATTTCAATTTTCATATCTACAAAACAGTGAATTGAAGGAATTAACATGTTACAGCCCAAAGCCTATTTACATCCCCCACTTCAAGTTTTTAACTTATCAGGAAGTACACTGCAATTGTTCACTCAAAAAGTGCCTTAGAAACTAGAAAGTATGTTATGTAATACAGTAGATTCTTTTAAGTCCGGACTAATGTGGCGAGCAGCCAGTCCAGATTTAGAAAAATCCTGATTTCCTGGAGATCGGGATGACTCATTAATTCTGTGTGTATGGTGAACATTATGACAATATATGTACTGTACATTTATGTGCTTACACAAAACTGGACGTATGGAAAAAAGTGAAAACACTCTGTAATAAACTAAAATTGCCTAATATCCTATATTTTACTGCACATAATACAGTACAGTCTAATTTGTATAACCATTGTATCAGCTGAAACGGCAGCCGGCAACAACAAGGAGTGTAGAAGGAAAACATCCATGGAGCCAACCAACTAACAGAGCAGTGGCATGGCACTCATTTCAAAGACAAGAAGTGTAGACCGACCTTGCCACCATAAGTTAAACATAATTTATGGTATTCCAGTATTATACAAATTGTTCCGCCCACATAGTGATTCTGGTAAGCAAACTTCGGATCATTTCTGTTAATTCACTTTCACTAAATTTTTCTTTTCCATCAGTTCGCTTCCACTCCTGTTACATAGTATTGCACAGCTTTATTCTTGAGTTTAATAAATGTAAGAAATAAATTAGGTAAAAACAAAATTACATTTTCATAATTCATTTTAAACAAGATAAGAAATGGAAATTTAATTTAAGACACTTACAGTAATCATTACAAAATATTTTTTATTTTTGCCACTCATTTCCATTTACTATAAGAAACAAAATCAAAACACAGGAACGACTCAAATGACATAAATTGAGTACATGACTTAATTATTATTTTATGGACACGGCGAGAACTTGGTGCCCGACGATGCAATATACTGCGGGCTGATAGTATGAATATGAAGGGGCTGAAAGGTAAAGTTTAATAATTATTTGCAATATTTTTTTCTATTTCAGATCATCGATCCAGACTAACCTAACTGCAGACTGCTGGGAGTCTACTGTATTTGGTTTTTTCTAACGGTTTGACCTCAAAGCCCTACATGCAAAATTTAAAATTTATAGCTCATCTGGAAGTGATATAGAATTTGTATGTGTGAGTAAGTGAATGAGTCAAACAGTAAGTTACATGTGCAAGCAGTAACAAGAAGAAAATAAATATATACACATTATTATGAGAAAATAGGCATTTACATAAACTAAATCCAATAGACTCTAATTATAAGATTAATACTAACATCACTTTAGGCAGTACCTGCCTTTTTAAAGAGTTTATCTGTTTTTGTGATCTTGTCTTGAAACGTATAAATGTCACAGCATTTTATGTTTAGTGTTTGTATTAAACATGTTAGTTCTCCAGGACAAGATCAAAGTTTATTTTATTTTATAGCATGAAAGAAATATGTCTTAAGATAACTTACACAATACGTCAGGGTTGTTCAAAAAGTAAATTGCTGTGCATTCATGTATCGTTTAAAAAGAAACTTCTATTGAAAATACCAAGTGTGAAGTCTTTGGTGTTATTCAGGTTCTAAGCACAGAAAGTAAGTGTTTGTTTAGTTTTCACACAAAAAAGGAATCTGAATGGTAAAAATATAACCAATATTATATAAAAATGTATGTAGGCTGTCATGTTTGATGATATATAAAAAAAGAGCATGATGAGGATTAAACTGAATTCATCACTTGTTACATACAACAAAAGAAATTTGAGGTTTGATTTGAGCACTTTCCATGAATCTTTCGTAATAATTTCAAAATCTTTGAGTTGCCAAAGTTTCGATGAAGTCCCATATGTAGAAACAAATGTTGGCAACCTTTAAATGTTGACTTATCAAAAGGGATGGTGATAGCCAAATTATCAACAACAATGAAACTTGGGTTTCATGCAAGACACATGAATCCAAGCATCAATTAATGCAGTGCTTAGAATTAGTTAATCAAAAATAAAACTCTATGTCAAAACTCAGAAAGGGAAAGACTGCAAATTAAGTACTGGAAACTGTGGCTGTATTGGAATGGCAAAGGCATGTAGAGTTTATACCCAAAGAAAACAATAAATAATTTATCAGTCTGAGTTATCTACAGTGACTTTCACATATTGGTACTATTGGAAACATAAGATGTGTGAAATGTTGCCTGAAAAGTGTTCTTGAAACATGCAAATAATCGGCCTAATGCATCTGCAAAACAGAAGGTGAATTTTTCTGAGAGCTTTTGACTTCAAAGAACTTCAAGCTGAAGTCACTGGCAGCAGAATAGTACAACAGCAGTATTGTTCCTTACTACTCAAGCAGTATTGTTCCTTACTACTCAACCGTGTTTGAAACTTTACTGAAAAATACGTTAGTATAGAACACCACAAATTAGTGTTGTAAAGATATCTGTCACTGTTTAATAGTTCAGGTCAATCATATAATACTTTGTGGACAACAATTGTGATATATTTTTATAGGGAAACATTTCTGTTCACACCTTTACTGTAGAGTGTGAATTTAAATTTCCTTTTTCATATTTACTATGTATTTATATGCACAATCACTTTTCTTATGACACTATTGGCTAACTCTATAGATAATTTATAAATTAATTACACACACGCCCCACACACACACACACACAAAATAAAAAAAATATTCACTCAGGTTAAAAAAATCACCATTTTAATAATGAACAATCCACCTATCTAAATATGTTAGTGACTTTTATGAAATGACATTAGGGTACTTCTGAGTGTGATATTTCAACAATATTAAATTTTTTAATTTAGTATTTTGACAAGTCACATACAACTATATTGTATGATAATGATTGTTATATTGTTTGCAGTTCCAAAGTATTGAGATATTTCCAACATCTGCACAAATGTTCCCTGTTTAAATGTAGTTACTGTAACAACTAAAATCC
>JAQJVL010000005.1:8040768-8435882 GCA_035578905.1 Stictocephala bisonia
TTTATTGTTATTTAAAAGTAAATTCACAATCATAATTGTGTATAGCTCTATTTCATTCATTTATTTTCAACTTGAAGTCAAACCAACTTTAATTACCTATGTTTTTGTTGACTCAGAGCCGATCTAGGAGACGTAGGCCTATTATATATCCATATTTAATATGTATAAGTATCTTTTAGTTTTGTTGTTATGGTGTGATTGTTGGTATGATTGTAGGTATGATTGTAGTATGAGTGGTGTGAATGGTTCCTCCAAAATGTGCCGTCCGCTGCCGGTCCCGTTGTGCCCGTGGTGTCTCACCCGCCCGCCGTGATACCTGACGCTCCTCCCGCCCTGCAGACACACTCGCACCCCCTGCCTCAACTTCTCTGCCAAACTCTCGCCCCTTTCTCAAATACTCTCAAGGCAGCTCACGTTAATGCACAATCCCTCTTCTGTCATATTGACGAATTCATGACAATATTTCAATCGTCTCTTTTTGATATCATATTAATATCTGAGACTTGGCTTAAGCCTTCGTATAGTGACAAAAGTGTCGAGCTATTTGGTTATAATTTATTTAGAAACGACCGCCTTCACAAAAGAGGTGGTGGTGTAGCAATTTACGTCAAGTCTCACCTCCCTTGTAAAATTATATTTTCTTCAAACACTTTAATTCCAGGAAGACCTGAGTTTATGTTTATTGACGTTAATCTAAATGGAATACACGTTTTAGTTGGTATTTGTTACCGTGCACCAAATCTAGGGTACTTAGCTGATTTTGAACATATTCTTCTCGACCTTATGGCTGGGTACAGGCATGTAATTGTCATGGGAGACCTCAATATCGATTTGGTGGGTCAAACTACTTACAACAAAACATTTTTGACAACTATGTTTGACTCCTGTGACATGAAAATACTACCACTTCAGCCCACCCACCACACTTTGACTGGTGATACTTGGTTGGATATTATTGCCGTTAACGATCTCACCCATGTCGCACACCATGGACAACTCCCTGCTCCTGGCCTATCTAAGCATGATCTCATATTCTGTGCCTACAAGCTTCAGCCTCCTAAATCACAACCCAAATATATTCAACATAGAAATTATAAAGCCATAGATTTTGAAGAATTTCTTTTCGATTTGCATGTAACTCAGTGGGACGATGTACTTTTTTTCCCTGACGTTGATAATATGGTACAGGCATTTAATAACATCTTAATTACCTTGTATGATAAGCATGCTCCTTTGATTACGAAAAGAGTTACAAAGAAGCCTGCTCCTTGGCTTACTGATGATATTCGACGCCTTCAAAAAGCAAGAGATCTATCGTTTACAAGAGCGAAACGCTCAAAGTTGCCTGAGGACTGGCTATCCTATAAACGTCTTAGAAATAGTACTCAACAACAAATACGTAATGCAAAAGCTAGGTACTACTATAGATCCTTTTCTGGTCTCCACCAATCATCTAAAAAATTATGGTCCAAAGTCAAAGAAATGGGACTTGGTAAACCCATGGTTGAAAAATCCATCAACATCGATCTCAATACCATCAATGATTATTTCGTAAATATACCAGTGGACCAGTCAGGAGTTCCTGCTTACATCAACCAACTTCATAGATTGCCCTTACCTCATTTTGAGGAGCAGTTTTCCTTTTCATCTGTAACGGAGGCTGATGTGTGTAGAGCAGTCATGAGAACTACAAGTAATGCAGTCGGGTCCGATAATATTCCTATTAAATTTATCAAAGATACTTTGCCTGTCACACTCCCAATAATTACATTAATTTTTAATAGGTCTCTCATGTCTTCCACTTTTCCAAACATTTGGAAAAGTGCTGTTGTACGCCCACTTCATAAATGCTCCTCTCCCCTGTCACCTTCTGATTTCAGACCTATTAATATCCTCCCAGCATTGTCCAAGTGCCTTGAAAGAGTAGTACATGAGCAGCTATCATCATTTATAGAACGTAACAATATCCTGTCCAATTTTCAATCTGGATTCAGACCACAACACAGTACCACATCTGCACTTCTAAAAATAACTGACGATATTCGTCGTGCCATGGACAGTAGGCAATTGACACTCTTAATTTTATTTGATTTTTCTAAGGCCTTCGACTGCGTTGTTCACCCTCTTCTCTTACTTAAGTTGAAGAGGAGTGGATTTTCTGATGGTTGTGTTGACTGGGTGAGGTCATATCTATCTGACCGTAGACAGTGTGTGAAAGCTGGTAATGGTGCTTCACACTTGAGATCTGTTACTAGAGGTGTACCTCAGGGTACAGTGCTAGGGCCACTTTTCTTCTCTCTTTATATCAATGACATAATTAATGTAATTTTAAACTCTAAATTTCACTTGTACGCAGATGACTTGCAGATATATCACCACTTTTCAATTACTGACTTGGACAGATGTGTATTTCTTATGAACTCCGACATACAAGCTATTAGCTCTTGGGCCCTCCGCCATGGATTGAAACTGAATGAAAATAAAACCCAAGTCATAATAATTGGTTACAGCAAACTTCTTAACAAACTTAACTTCAATGTCATCCCGAAACTTATTCTCAACAACCAGGCACTTGAATACAGCGACAAAGTACGTAACCTTGGACTCACTATTACTAGGACCTTGGGATGGGCTGAACAGGTAACTGAAATGTGTAACAGAGTGTTTGCAGGCATACACAGTTTGAAACGGTTTGCACTTTACGTACCACTGAATGTCAAGGTGTTGCTAGTAAGGGCTCTAGTTCTCACTCACTTTAATTATTGTGACGTCGTGATTAATGACATGTCTGCCGAGCTCTCTGAGAGACTTCAACGTGCACAAAATTACTGCATCAGATTCATATTTCATCTTTCAAGAAGAGATCATGTAACCCAATTCTATGATCAACTTTCTTTACTAAAAATTAAGGGGCTCTATGAATATCACACCATTTCTTTCTTACACAAGGTATTGCACACGAAGTCTCCTAAATATCTGTCTGATAACTTCAAGTTTTTGTCTCATATTAGTGCCCGGGAAACACGCAGGGGTGCTTCGCTTCTTTGTATTCCTACTCATAGAACTTCAATATTTAATAAATCGTTTATCGTAAATTCTTGCCGTCTGTGGAATTCCCTTCCAGACGGTATGAGGAACATTGATAACTGTTATCGCTTCAGGGCGGAGGTAAAAGCCTTTCTCCTGCGGGTCCGATGATAGCCGGTAGTGTTTGGCAAGCATCTGGAGGATACGTATGAATGTGGTTTGTAAGTTTTTCCTTTTTTCTTTTAGTTTTATGATTTACTATTTAGTTAATATATGTGTGAATGAGCGTGAGATCCAGTTGAAGAGAGCGTGTGTGAGGGTGTAAGTGGAATTTCATAATCTTATTTTTATTTCTAAGTCTGTTAATTTATTTTATACTTGTAATTACATATATCATTTATAATATTATTTACTTTAAAATAGTTTTTTTTTGTATTATAATAGTTATTGTTACTTTTATTCAGTTACAACTACTGTATTTAAAAACAAAACTGTTATAATTGTAATTATTTTTGGATCAGGTTAAGTGGAAGAAGGGACTTTCTAGTCCCAACTTCGCCTGGTTAAATAAAGTCGTATTTCATTTCATTTCATTACATTATGTGTACCCGAGTGTGAAGGTTACTAAGACACTAAGGGGCCTACAAACAATCTAATCAAAGCATTGTTTGTAGGCCCAGACATTATGTGTACCCGAGTGTGAAGGTTACTAAGACACTAAGGGGCCTACAAACAATCTAATCAAAGCATTGTTTGTAGGCCCAGACATTATGTGTACCCCAGTTTGAAGGTCGCTAAGACACTAAGGGGCCTACAAACAATCTAATCAAAGCATTGTTTGTAGGCCCAGACATTATGTGTACCCGAGTGTGAAGGTTACTAAGACACTAAGGGGCCTACAAACAATCTAATCAAAGCATTGTTTGTAGGCCCAGACATTATGTGTACCCCAGTTTGAAGGTCGCTAAGACACTAAGGGGCCTACAAACAATCTAATCAAAGCATTGTTTGTAGGCCCAGACATTATGTGTACCCTAGTTTGAAGGTTACTAAGACACTAAGGGGCCTACAAACAATCTAATCATAGCATTGTTTGTAGGCCCAGACATTATGTGTACCCCAGTTTGAAGGTCGCTAAGACACTAAGGGGCCTACAAACAATCTAATCAAAGCATTGTTTGTAGGCCCAGACATTATGTGTACCCTAGTTTGAAGGTTACTAAGACACTAAGGGGCCTACAAACAATCTAATCATAGCATTGTTTGTAGGCCCAGACATTATGTGTACCTCAGTTTGAAGGTTACTAAGACACTAAGGGGCCTACAAACAATCTAATCATAGCATTGTTTGTAGGCCCAGACATTATGTGTACCCCAGTTTGAAGGTTACTAAGACACTAAGGGGCCTACAAACAATCTAATCATAGCATTGTTTGTAGGCCCAGACATTATGTGTACCCTAGTTTGAAGGTTACTAAGACACTAAGGGGCCTACAAACAATCTAATCATAGCATTGTTTGTAGGCCCAGACATTATGTGTACCTCAGTTTGAAGGTTACTAAGACACTAAGGGGCCTACAAACAATCTAATCAAAGCATTGTTTGTAGGCCCAGACATTATGTGTACCCGAGTGTGAAGGTTACTAAGACACTAAGGGGCCTACAAACAATCTAATCAAAGCATTGTTTGTAGGCCCAGACATTATGTGTACCCTAGTTTGAAGGTTACTAAGACACTAAGGGGCCTACAAACAATCTAATCATAGCATTGTTTGTAGGCCCAGACATTATGTGTACCCCAGTTTGAAGGTCGCTAAGACACTAAGGGGCCTACAAACAATCTAATCAAAGCATTGTTTGTAGGCCCAGACATTATGTGTACCCTAGTTTGAAGGTTACTAAGACACTAAGGGGCCTACAAACAATCTAATCATAGCATTGTTTGTAGGCCCAGACATTATGTGTACCTCAGTTTGAAGGTTACTAAGACACTAAGGGGCCTACAAACAATCTAATCATAGCATTGTTTGTAGGCCCAGACATTATGTGTACCCTAGTTTGAAGGTTACTAAGACACTAAGGGGCCTACAAACAATATAATCATAGCATTGTTTGTAGGCCCCGACATTATGTGTACCCCAGTTTGAAGGTTACTAAGACGCTAAGGGGCCTACAAACAATCTAATCATAGCATTGTTTGTAGGCCCAGACATTATGTGTACCCCAGTTTGAAGGTTACTAAGACACTAAGGGGCCTACAAACAATCTAATCATAGCATTGTTTGTAGGCCCAGACATTATGTGTACCCCAGTTTGAAGGTTACTAAGACGCTAAGGGGCCTACAAACAATCTAATCATAGCATTGTTTGTAGGCCCAGACATTATGTGTACCCCAGTTTGAAGGTTACTAAGACACTAAGGGGCCTACAAACAATCTAATCATAGCATTGTTTGTAGGCCCCGACATTATGTGTACCCCAGTTTGAAGGTTACTAAGACGCTAAGGGGCCTACAAACAATCTAATCATAGCATTGTTTGTAGGCCCCGACATTATGTGTACCCCAGTTTGAAGGTTACTAAGACGCTAAGGGGCCTACAAACAATCTAATCATAGCATTGTTTGTAGGCCCAGACATTATGTGTACCCCAGTTTGAAGGTTACTAAGACACTAAGGGGCCTACAAACAATCTAATCATAGCATTGTTTGTAGGCCCAGACATTATGTGTACCCCAGTTTGAAGGTTACTAAGACACTAAGGGGCCTACAAACAATCTAATCATAGCATTGTTTGTAGGCCCCGACATTATGTGTACCCCAGTTTGAAGGTTACTAAGACGCTAAGGGGCCTACAAACAATCTAATCATAGCATTGTTTGTAGGCCCCGACATTATGTGTACCCCAGTTTGAAGGTTACTAAGACGCTAAGGGGCCTACAAACAATCTAATCATAGCATTGTTTGTAGGCCCAGACATTATGTGTACCCCAGTTTGAAGGTTACTAAGACACTAAGGGGCCTACAAACAATCTAATCATAGCATTGTTTCCCTCCTTTAATTATCCGTTAAGAAATGTGCATTTTTTTAATTTTATTGTACGGTTTAATAATTTTTATTCCAGTTGGAAAAATAAGTACCTGAATTTTAACTAGTTTTAACTGAGCATAAACATTACAATGTTATTACTCAAGACCCGTATCGCATTTATATTTTAATACTTGGTTGAAAGGAATGTTCTTTATAAGTTTTCTTAAAATATTTTAAGTTAAACAAATTTAAATAAACTTAAAATCAATTTAATTTCATTTAAATCAGTTATAAAATCGCTGTATTTACTCACGCATGTAAAAGTAATGTATCGTAACTTTACATTACATAGGGATTACAACAAGACCAAGTAATGATAAGTAAAATTAATAATTTTACGACCTCTAGCAACCAAGAAAACGTTGTTTCAGGAAATGAATAAAATAGTTTTCTTTTTAAGTTTTGAAATGTATAAACCGTATGGAAAACATTCTTGTCAAATTTGTTTTAAAATATAAATGCGATAAATTAACGGGCTTTTGAGTAATAAAAGATTATAGTGAAAGCTAGTTAAAATTATGATACTTTTTTGTTCCAAGTAGGAAATTACTAAAACTATTAAAAATTACTTAATATTGTGATAAAATTTAAAAATGCATATTTAATTACGTGAAATTAAACGAGAAAAACAAAGGTGTTATTGGATATTTGACATATCTCTTAATTTCTTAGTAAACAACCTCCGAATTTGGATGCACATAATTTGCGCCGTCAGTAGTGTTGAAATTATAGGAATTGAGGAGAACCATATCGTCAATCCGAATAACTAACATGCAGTAAGTTTCACATACGAATTGTGTGTATGGATTCAAAGCAAGATAACTAAAAGCCATAATTATGGTACAAAAGTGCCAATCATAAAAATGCCAAAATTATGAAATGCCAAAACTAATCAATGCCAAAACTAATAATTGCCAAAATGATGAAGTACCGATCGTAAAAAATATTATCATAGAAACCTCAAATAAATATCTGTTGTATACAAATTTAGATCTGGTTTTACATAAAATTTTTGTATTATGGCGCAACTTATAATTAAAGTAAAAACTTCATATTTGTGTTACAGTGGGTAGATTAATATCAAACATTCATCATCGGCTGCAAGCAAATACTGGTGTTGCAAATTCCATAGAGAATGCGCTGCTAGTCTAACCTCCACTCTTGATGATAGAAGACACACTGTTGTGATGTGGAATCACAATCGTGCTCCAAATCCAGAGGATTACTAACGAGCTTGAAGAGGCATGCGTCCGAAAACCCGGAAGAGCCTCCCAGCAGAATTATGAGACGTTTGGAAGATGCTCCGAAAGCAGTTCTAGCACAACTTCACGAAAGAGAAAACATTCGGAAACAAATTCAGCGTGAGCGCTTAAAAGACTTACCATCAAATACAACCTCAATCGAAGACTTACAAGAAATTACATAGGTATCGAATAACTAAAAATGGAGAAATTTTTTGCTGTATGATTCATACGAAGATGATAATTATACTCTTGATGGTCGGATTATAATGTTTTCATCAACTCAAAATTTAAGACAACTTTTCCGATCAGCGACATGATATGTCGACGGCACCTTCACTGTAGTGCCAAATCTTTGCCGTAATGGAGTCAGCGTCTGTACAATGTGAAACTACCATTACGTTACCCCTGGTATATGCGTTAATGCAAAATAAAAATCAGTCATCTTATTCAAAAGTAATCGAAGAAATAATTTTAAAAGCAGAGCAAGCTGGCATCTTCCGTCCCTCGTCCGTTATGACGGATTTTGAGCTGGCGATGATCAACGGAGTACAGAATCATCTAGGTAATTTGTGTCTGTTTCATCTGTGCCAGAGCGTATACCGGCGCGTACAAGCTGAAGGGTTACAAGTTTATTATCAAAACGCAGATGATAGCTCCATACGAGATGCCTCTAAAATTATGTGTGCTCTGAGCTTTGCACCAGTTGACGATGTACTAGAAGTTTTTTTATTTATTTGCGAATCAAGCTCCCGAAAGTTTCACAAATATAGTAGATTACTCTGAGGTGACGTATATAAGAGGTCCCGCAGCCAGAGGAAGAAGACGAGCTGCACCGGTTCGCTATGCACCTGCTTTATGGAACCATTATACCTCAGTTGTGGAAGGGAAATCAAGAACTAATAATGCCTCTGAAGGATGGTGCAACAGGCTTCAGTTGCTAATGGGAAAGAAACATCCAAGTCTCTATGCTTTCTTAGTTGAAGTACAACGAGAACAAGCAGATACTGAAACAAAGTTAAGCCAAATAGCCTTGGGACAGCGTGTACAAAGAATGCCACGTAGCCATTACCAAGCAGTGGATCGTAGAATGTTCAATATAGTAGCTTATTACGAAGTTTATAAAGAAGATGGCACTGTACTTGAATATTAAAAAAAAATTAAGTTACCATCTCCACGTATATACGTAAAAAGTGATATAAAATAAAAATAATGTCATTGTATGTTTTTGGCACCTAAATTTTGGCATATTTTACATTGGCATTTTAATTAATTGGCATTTAAGGCTTGTGGCACTTGCTGTCTTAGGCACTTTTAGTTTGGCACTTCCGTTCTGGCCCTTTTGAATTGGCCTTTTTGTAGTGGAACGAAAAGCCATACATATCTTGGAAAGATTTGAAATTTTGAAGTTGACTCTTGGACCTTAAGTGATCCCTAATAACACTGAAACACCAAGTGTAGTTACGGTTAGTATTAATTTAATAGATAGTTAGTTAGTTAGTTCAAGAATTAAATATTTTATAAATTGTGGGAAAAAGTTGGTGTGTAACTAACCTAAAACTCGAGTATATAAGACCTCTCTGTACTAATATCTGTACTAATACTTTTATAGTTAACTCTAAAAATGAGTTTCATATGCTCTTAAATAAAATGTTTCCTCTTTGGATAAAGAACTGTTGTCTGGTTGAACATTGTAAACAGATAGGGAGTCTTTGAATTGACGAAACTCAATTTTTTGATAATAATGAACATATTAAAAGGAAATATTGTTCTTTGAACCATTTCATGGTAAATAGCACTAATTTCTTTATTTATAATAGTTAATTGTAAATTATTAGTTTTCGTAAATAAAACCCTATTTATTATGTCAGGTTGAAAGTTAATATGTTAATTTAAATGAGTAATAAAGCTATTAATTTGGAACCACAGTAATTAATTTTCGAAGTAATGTGGAATCCCTCATTAGTATTCACTATAAAATGCATTTCTGTCATGAATAATGTTCAAACGTATATCACTGAAATATTATAATTTTATGTATTGATATTAAAAAATATTGATATTAAAAAATGTAATAAAAACTTGAGGTGGAAAATAGTATTATTCATTATTTTTTCTCATAACGTTTTGCTGAATATAATCTACATCCAAATAACTGGTAAACATTTTAATATAATTTATAATTGCTATTTAATATTTGATTTAAAATGTCATTTTTTGATATAGTAATCATTATAATAATCTATATATTTTCATAAATTTAGCCATTTAGATGCGTCATTTTATAAACTTTAAAATGAGATATTATAAACCATTTTATTCCAAAACAAAACGGATTAATATGGTAAGAGGTACAGCTAAGATTAACATTATTCTTAAGGCAACAGCAAAGCCTTAATTGGCGTAGTTTACGCTCTCACAACAATGCTTTTTCAGTATTATTAAGGATACTTGTGTATTAAGCAGTCATACAATTTACGTTATATAATAATGCATAAAGGCGTCTCTGAAGCTCTCTTGGTTATTATTTTTGGTCCATTTAGGATCACAAACATCATATTTAAAGTGTCAGAATCACCTCGGTTATCCTTGCCGACGCCATTTTGTTTTAAAATTTATATCTCAAAAACAAAAAAGAGTATTAAGCTGAACATTTTTATAGTTCTTTATAACATAAACATCCATTTTTAGAAAAATTATGGGTTTTACTGTATCAAAATTTGAAAATAGTGGTTATTTAAAATTTTAAATTTTAAATACGATCAACCAATAATTATATTAAAAATTACATCGAATAATAATCTTTAGGTCATTTAATTACAAATTCAATTATATAACGTTTTTAAAAATCAGATTAAATATAACAAAGAAAAATAATTTATGTAACAGTGTACAGTTCAATATGCCAGTACAATGTGTAACACACATGTAACAGCTGATAATAATAAAGTAATTTGGGATAGTCTTAAATCAGATGTTTACATAAACTTTATTGTTGTACTAAATGACCCAGAAACAATAACTAAGAGGGCTTATCAGAGAGTTTAGAGCCACCCTGTATATACATATTAATTTTAAAGTTGCCTTAATTGTTTCCTCCATGTTAGTATTACATATAAATTAGAAAATTAAATTCCAGAGCAAACCCGTTTTCATTTCATGTATCCTATGTAACTCGTTACTTTTTGCAGGTCTATTCCATCAGTGGCTACCCACATTCCCTAACCACCTTAGATCTCATCGGAAATTTCGAGTGTAATTATCTAAGTTATTAAGGTTATTTATTTATTTATTTATGTATAATAGTCATAGACACCTACATGTAGTTTATGGAAATTTTAAGATGGTTTCTTGCTCATTTACATGGAAATTTCGAAACACGGACATTTTGATAAGGTGTCGATCTAAACCCTGGAAAAAAGTTGAGGTCGATTCTTAATAGATCATTTTCTAACTTATCATTTCTTTGAATGATTTACATCCTCGTTATTAGTCATTAAATTGAGGGACTGAAAATATTATGAACACTTACAACTCAATGACACAAAGATTAGTGTTTCTATGAGAAAGGTAGTTTGCCATTACTAATGTGAGAGAATCAAAATAATTCTGGCCTGTGTTTGTAAAAAGAATATGGCAATTTTGTAAAAATATTTAAATCCACCATGTATTATATCTATGAATGAACACCTTTAAAATTAGCCGTGAGAAAGGAATAGGTCTTATATACCGGTGAGTGATAAGTCAGTTACCTCCAACTTTTTCCCACAGTTTATAATATATTTGATTCTTGAATACGCCATTACATTAATATTAACCCTAACTATATTTAGAGTGTTTAAATGTTATTAGGGATCACTTGGGGTCCAAGATCTAGGAGTCAACTTCCAAATTTCAAATAAGAACGCGGTTGTGTGATGTATCTTTTAATACCGCTATTTCAAGTTGAAAATGATAACGCAATCAGAATTTAATAAAAAGGTGTCGTTCTTTAGTTATTTATTATTTTACTTAATTAGTCATCGCCTATGTATTTTCCTAATTAATACTGATTTGTCATGACTAAAAAAGATAAAAAACTAGAAATACAATAAAAAAAGAAATATGGTATTATTTTTAGCTATAACAAAGCAGTTTTAGTTTGGAAAATACATAAATGATGATCAATGAAATAAAATTACAAAATAAATAATAATTGGAGAACGAGAAATCTTTTTTAAATTCCGTTTGCCCTATCGTTTTCAGCTTAAAATTACGGTGAAAATTACATATCATATGACTACGTTCCCGCTTAAAATTTTGATAATTTCTCCTATGCCTTGGACCCCAAGTGATCCCTAATAACAATGAAATAATCTAAATGTAGTGCAGGTTAATATTAATTTAATGGTATATTAAAAATTATCAAAATAAATAAACTGGGGAAACAAGTTAGGGAGTAACTGACATAACAATCACCCTGACTATACAACTTCTAAATCTAGTTGTGTTGTTGTGTGTTATCCATGATTATATACATCTTAAATATATATTTCATCTAATAGGAATAATGTGGCAGTAATGTTGTTAGTTAGTGAGGTCTGCTAGTACAGCTGGTTTAAACTGCATTACATTTACATGGGACTACACTAGCGCTCCACAATGGACCACAAAAACAGCTGATATTTTGGGACACATAATTTAACGTTGGATGAGAAATCTATGTATTTGTATAAAATCAATGGTAATACACAGAATTATTGTGACGGTTTAGAGTAAGATGTAAATGTAACTTTGTGTGTATTCAAAGTACTATGTAGGAAGTCACGGCACCATCGGGGTCGAGTGTAGAATATCGCATTACATAAGACCATAATTACGTAATCATATAGGTATTGCAATATATTGCATATGAACGTTTATTTAAAATACAATTAAATATTACTTGTTGGCCTTATACAAATATTTGAATCAAAGCATTGTCCCCAAATGCGAAACCATAAATTAAATAAAATTGTTGTAAATTAAAGCACCCCCTGTATACGTAACTATACTTTGTATTGAAGTAAAATTGTTGTAAATTAAAGCAACCCCTGTGTACGTAACTATACTTTGTATTGAAGTAAAATTGTTGTAAATTAAAGCATCCACTGTGTACGTAACTATACTTTGTATTGAAGTAAAATTGTTGTAAATTAAAGCACCCCCTGTATACGTAATTATACTTTGTATTGAAGTGTAAATTGTTGTAAATTAAAGCATCCACTGTGTACGTAACTATACTTTGTATTGAAGTGTAAATTGTTGTAAATTAAAGCATCCACTGAGTACGTCACTATACTTTGTATTGAAGTGTAAATTGTTGTAAATTAAAGCATCCACTGTATACGTAACTATACTTTGTATTGAAGTGTAAATTGTTGTAAGTTAAAGCATCCACTGTGTACGTAACTATACTTTGTATTGAAGAAAAATTGTTGTAAATTAAAGCATCCACTGTGTACGTAACTATACTTTGTATTGAAGAAAAATTGTTGTAAATTAAAGCATCCACTGAGTACGTAACTATACTTTGTATTGAAGAAAAATTGTTGTAAATTAAAGCATCCACTGTGTACGTAACTATACTTTGTATTGAAGTGTAAATTGTTGTAAATTAAAGCATCCACTGTATACGTAACTATACTTTGTATTGAAGTGTAAATTGTTGTAAATTAAAGCATCCACTGGTTACGTAACTATACTTTGTATTGAAGTGTAAATTGTTGTAAATTAAAGCATCCACTGTATACGTAACTATACTTTGTATTGAAGTGTAAATTGTTGTAAATTAAAGCATCCACTATGTACGTAACTATACTTTGTATTGAAGTGTAAATTGTTGTAAATTAAAACATCCACTGTGTACGTAACTATACTTTGTATTGAAGTGTAAATTGTTGTAAATTAAAACATCCACTGTGTACGTAACTATACTTTGTATTGAAGTGTAAATTGTTGTAAATTAAAGCATCCACTGTATACGTAACTATACTTTGTATTGAAGTGTAAATTGTTGTAAATTAAAGCATCCACTGTATACGTAACTATACTTTGTATTGAAGTGTAAATTGTTGTAAATTAAAGCATCCACTGTATACGTAACTATACTTTGTATTGAAGTGTAAATTGTTGTAAATTAAAGCATCCACTGTGTACGTAACTATACTTTGTATTGAAGAAAAATTGTTGTAAATTAAAGCATCCACTATGTACGTAACTATACTTTGTATTGAAGTGTAAATTGTTGTAAATTAAAACATCCACTGTGTACGTAACTATACTTTGTATTGAAGTGTAAATTGTTGTAAATTAAAACATCCACTATGTACGTAACTATACTTTGTATTGAAGTGTAAATTGTTGTAAATTAAAACATCCACTGTGTACGTAACTATACTTTGTATTGAAGTGTAAATTGTTGTAAATTAAAACATCCACTATGTACGTAACTATACTTTGTATTGAAGTGTAAATTGTTGTAAATTAAAGCATCCACTATGTACGTAACTATACTTTGTATTGAAGAAAAATTGTTGTAAATTAAAGCATCCACTATGTACGTAACTATACTTTGTATTGAAGTGTAAATTGTTGTAAATTAAAACATCCACTGTGTACGTAACTATACTTTGTATTGAAGTGTAAATTGTTGTAAATTAAAACATCCACTGTGTACGTAACTATACTTTGTATTGAAGTGTAAATTGTTGTAAATTAAAACATCCACTGTGTACGTAACTATACTTTGTATTGAAGTGTAAATTGTTGTAAGTTAAAGCATCCACTGTGTACGTAACTATACTTTGTATTGAAGTGTAAATTGTTGTAAATTAAAGCATCCACTGTATACGTAACTATACTTTGTATTGAAGTGTAAATTGTTGTAAGTTAAAGCATCCACTGTGTACGTAACTATACTTTGTATTGAAGAAAAATTGTTGTAAATTAAAGCATCCACTGAGTACGTAACTATACTTTGTATTGAAGTGTAAATTGTTGTAAATTAAAGCATCCACTGTGTACGTAACTATACTTTGTATTGAAGTAAAATTGTTGTAAATTAAAGCATCCACTGTGTACGTAACTATACTTTGTATTGAAGTAAAATTGTTGTAAATTAAAGCATCCACTGTGTACGTAACTATACTTTGTATTGAAGTAAAATTGTTGTAAATTAAAGCAACCCCTGTATACGTAACTATACTTTGTATTGAATTAAAATTGTTGTAAATTAAAGCATCCACTGTGTACGTAACTATACTTTGTTTTGAAATGTAAATTGCTAACTATTTTAACGACAAATACTAATAGTATACATTTAAAAATAATTTTATTCAATTCTGATGTGGGTCAAAAAGGATGTTGCAGGATGGGGGTCTACAAGCACCTGCCCGAACAACTAACTCCACTTACCCTATATTTTCGTAATTTATGGTGAACCGTTTGTGTTTTAATCAAATCAGTAACTTAACACGTTACATTTCTTAGTTAGTATATTGCGTGATGGTACATACTAAATATACTAACATAAATTAAGAACATAAAAGAAGTTAACTCTAGTAAAAGTACAAAAAATGACAAATATAATGGTGCTCAATGACGGTAAGCCACATTTTCCATCCTCAGACCTGAGGTACTCATATCATTCCTTTGTGAATTCATCTGGTCTGAGGACAGTAAACGAGGTATAGGCCAACCGAAATCAATCACCACAATAGATTTGTGCTGTGTTAAATCTGTAAAACCATGTTTGTAGACCACATCTGTTCAAAACTTCCCCAGGAATTTATTTTGAGGTCCTTAACCAAATACTGCCCTACTCAGGTTCTGATGACGGTGTATTACGGCTTAATTTACCCCCACCTAACCTACGCTTTGGTATTGTGGGGAGCCAGCTCAAACGGTCAGTTTTTCAGAGTGTTAAAATTGCAAAAGCAAGCAATTCGCATAATCGCTTGGTTGAAGCTCAGAGAATCTTACATGGAAGCATTCAAGGAATTCATTTGTTGACCCTACCAAGTCTACATTTTAGAGCCAACCATATTCTGTATGTATAAATGTGCTATGACCAGTGGTCGAGACTAGATTCATATGACACACGAGATACCTACCGAGCTGGGAGACACAGGAGGATGTCTACAACCACCTGCACTCACAAGTTCGTTTCATCAACAGTTGCCCAATTCAATTAAATGTGCCCCGACACCCAAGACGTTAAATACTCGTTTGAAACGCTTTTTAGTGTCCGAAGCATTTGTCAATGCTGACGAGTTAATGACATGCGACTAGTGACCGCACAATCACAAGACTGACATCCAGTGAGTAAATTGGCAGTAAATGAATGTGGTGTGAGTGGAAACGTTGTGTGTTTGACTGGGGTTTCGATGTGGCGTGATTTTGGTTATTGGTCCGACGGTTGCTATACATTGTATAATTTTCTGACGATAAAATATTTAATTTGATTGATCAAACTCGTATCTGATACTTAACAATTCTTTAGCGTGCAATGCAATGGAATGCATTCCCAAACTTTTGCTACTGACTTCTACACAATACTTAACTACGTCTGGACTGTATACTCCACTTTCATGACCTTTCACGTTAAATACATATTAGCTACTCTCATGTATAATACATTAAATACATTAATTAACAAACAATGATTGTATACCATCTGTTACTCCCTTTTTGACCTACATCAAAATTGAGTAAGTTATTTTTACCTCTATGCCATTAGTATCAGTCGTTAAAATGGGCATCTAGTTGAATTAAAGTGATTTTCTTTTAGTCATTAGATCCATAAGGAAGGCAAGTGGTCCATGAGGCCTGATACCGAGTCACACTTCTGCATTTTGAGTTGTTCGCACTGTTGTTTACATTGTTTAAAAACAACAAAGGAGTAACCTAACCAAAGGTGTTAATAGATTAGTGCTATGTATATTATGTAAATTATATTATTTCACGCTTTTAGAGAAACGTATATTTGTGACAGGTCGTTACCACAGCAACGTATGCTGAGGACAGTTGAGGCCTGTTCAGCCACATTGTAATTGTATACTACGTACAAAATTTAAAAAATCAGAACGACACAAATATAACTGAGAATCATCCTATCATAGGTCACAGCCTGTATAAGAGAACTGGGTATTTAAAAAAAATAATTATTGAATATGGAAAATGAAAACAGAAAAACAGTTATTAAATTATTACATACATCATAAAACAAACTATTATCATACCAGAGGCTACAGGAGAAAACAATTATAGTACAACATAGGAAAAAGTATACATAAACACGTGCACATACACACGCATGAAGACACACACCCACATCCACATATGCCCAAACATACGCATTAAGACATACACCCACATCTACATATGCACAAACATAGGCATGAAGACACACACCCACGTCCACATATGCAGAAACATACGCACGGAGACACACACCCACACCCACACCCACATATGCACAAACATACGCACGAAGACACACACCCACATCCACATATGCGCAAACATACGCATGAAGACACACACCCACATCCACATATGCGCAAACACACCCTCGAAGACACACACTCACATCCACATATGCACAAACATACGCATGAAGACGCACACCCACATCCACATATGAGCAAACACATGCACGAAGACACACACCCACATCCACATATGCGTACGGGAGTATCCAAATTCACACCCAATTAAGGGTACAAACAGCCACATCCAAATTCACACCCTTGTCAAACCAGTTAAATTTGGCGCGCAATTATCTCCAAGTATAGGTTTTGCTTCAATACTTTTGACCTGGACTTACAATGTCTATCCTCCTTGGAAACAGTTTACCTCACCAGTTAAGTTCCTGTTGGGTTAAGTTTACCTCACCCAAAAATCCTGAAACACATTATTGGGACCCTTTCCTGTAAAATTTCAATGAAACCAATCGTGAGGTTTCAGCACAGTTCTTCACCATTCCATACAGTCATGCTTTGGGAACACAACACGGCCGTTGACATCAATTTAATACCATAGTATTACTTACAAAGTTTTATTGACTTCATTGTTTTTATTTTATTAAATTTGTATTCAAACTTGAAAAAATGTTGATTACGGTACTTTCTCTTGCTGAAAAAAATCTGTTAAAGATAATGTCTTAATAATAAAATTGACAATAATACTTCACCTTTTGTACGAAAATATTACTTTTTTTATATAAAACAAATGATTTTATCATAAAACTTACCTAATCTATAACTACTGATACTTTCTGTCTTAGTACACTTTGTACTTAAAGAATGTATGCTTTATGCCCAAGGACACATATTAATAATGGTAGGCCTATACAAAACAGTTTTTGTACAGCTGGGGCAAAGCAAGAAGTAATAGACTGTCGAAATATTGTTATTTCTAGAGAAATATTTGTCTTATTTAACTCAGTAAAATATTTATAATTTATTTTTAAGCTTGGCAACTATACACTTAGATTAGTGTAATACACAAAAACTATATAGTTGTGACATTTGTTCTATAAAACCACGCTTACTAATAGTGTCAACTATGTAGTCATATATTTGTTAAAGTTTGTGTTATTTTTATATTGTCATAGTTTAATTCATTATATTAGCCCATCCAGTGCCATATGAAAATGCTGTAAATTATTAGGCCTATAAACGGTAAAAACAACTATGAAATTGAGGCAATTCAAATTTGAAGTTACAGTATGTAGACAATTTTGAAATGAAAACATATTAATTAATAACAATATATTACTATAATTAAATGAAAATAATGTTGAATAAATGAACTCTGCTAACAAGTTTTGAAAACTTATCAGAACCTACAATGTATTCAGTATGAAATAAATAAACTGTATACATACAAACTTGTATGTGCTAGGTTATCCAATTACTTATATGTCCAAATTTTGAAATTAAATTAAACTATTTTATTTGCAGCATAGATGATTAAATACATTTCGCTGTAGTCAACTCAATACAATGTTAATACATTGAATTTGACATCATTATGATATTTAAAATACAAATATCAATATACAATAAGCAGTAAATAACTAGCGATATTATGTTATGATTATTAAATAGTGTAAAACGACATTTAAACTCTCATTAACAAACACAATTTATAAATATTTTAGGCCATTTATTTTCATTCATATCATGACGGTCATGAAAAAAGGTGCAAGCTATGTTTTTCTGTACGAAGCTCTAAATAAAATGTTGCCGCATTAGTGACACACATATGACTGCACTACGATCATAAATTCAAACTTAATTCTAACTGAACAAGCAAGATACTTAAATTTTAACGAGCAAACTTTCAAGTAACACGAAAATTGCATTATATGCATTATATTATCTAAGTTATTACAATATGTTTATATTAGCTTAGAAAAAAATTAGGTACAATTTAAAGAGGAACAATGAAAACATTCGAAATATTTTACTCTGTGATTTATAATATCCAAAATTATCTTGTACGAATTCACCTTATTATTTTTATGAATCTTTTTAAGTAAAGGTTTAGTTTCACTTTGTTCACCAGTATGTAAAATACAATAAAATGCACAGAGGAATATTATAATATTAGATGTACAATTAATTGAAAACAATATATAAATAAATATATATATATATATATATATATATATATATATATATATATATATATATATATATATATATATTTATATATATATATATATATATATATATATGAAAACAAAACGATAAGTGAAATAAACCAATAGTAACTGAGAATAAGGCCTTCATATGTATTTCTCAGTTGAGGACCCCATACTCAGTTATTCTCAGTGTTAACGATTCTTCATACTCACTTTCACATCTTTTTAAAGACGTTGGGTTTACTGCCATAGGTCCCGTTCTGAATAAACATATCAGTAAACATTTCGAAAAGCTACCGCATTAAGGTATAAGTAAAGTAATTAAACAGTAAAAATAATTTAAAAAGTATATTACTGCTTTAAATGTGTACTTGTGGCATAATAAACGTTTAAAAACGTTAACAATATGTAAATAGGTATTCATTGTAGTGCCTATTGTGTTCGTATGTTCTCAGAGTGTCCCCGAACTCTTTGAGGATATTTTTAGGTATTGATTGTGGGTCAAAAATAAGACAGAATATCATATTTAAAAATTCCAAATCACCTTCGGTACCCGTAAAGCCACCATTTTGTATTTTTTTACAAATTATTTTAAATTTTTAAAACTATTTAACCTATAAATTTAAACTGTTTTATACACATTACTAAAACTATTTCATTACTGAAATAAAAAATCAAAAACCTTTTTAATTATTTTCAAAATGGTGGCACTTTGAAATTGTTGATCCTTATTAACTTTTGAAAAATAAAGAATTAAAAAAAATACAAAAAACACCTTTATTTAGCAAATTAAATTTTCAATTCAAAAAACTAAAGTTGACTGAAATCGGATGACAAAAGTGGATTTGATTATTTTTGTATTTAATCATTTACGCGTCAATGTGTACAACCATGATGCCGTGCCGCGCGAGTCAACCACAACAATACATCAGCGATCTATTCTGATTACTCCAAAACATTATTATAAAGTGATTGTTGATGTTATTGTAATAATAATGCCCCTAGCAGGCAATGGAAAAACATTTGTAGATGATTTTCGTTGTTATTAAATTAAAAATTCATTTCAACCTTAAGTAGTGCACTAAAAACTAAAATTGTTGTAAATTCTAGGTTGGTAGAATTGTTGAAGATGTTGGAATTATTAATGAAGGAAATTAATTTGCTGCTGTGTTTGAGCTCACATTTTGAGCAATGTGAAAATAAATTTAAAGTTTCAATTTAATCTAATGCTTTTTTAATTTTACTTGTTTTATGGCTACTAACTGCTTTGTATCACAAATACATTTTACAACAATTTTAGTTTTTAGGGCTCTACTTAAGGTTAAAATTAATTTTTAATTTAATAACAACGAAAATAATCTGCAAATGTTTTCCCGTTGCCTTGCTTTCCACATAGCCTTGGGGCATTTTTATTACAATACCATCACAAATCACTTCATTCTAATGTTTTGTTGAAAGTAATCAGAATATATCGCTGGTGTATAGTTGTGGTTGACTCGCGCGGCACGGCATCATGGCTGTACACATTGACGCGTAGATGAATAAATACAAAAATACTTATATCTCAATTGTTTGTCATCCGATTTCACTCAAATTTACTTTTTTGGATTGAAAATTTAATTTTCAAAAAAAATATTCTTATGATTTTGTTGTATTCTTATTAAAAAGGGTTTTTGATTTTTTAGTTTCAGTAAGAAAATTGTTTTAGTAATGTGTATATCAAATTTTAACTCTATAGGTTAAATAGTTTTTAAAATAAAAAAATAATTTGTAAAAAATACAAAATGGCGGCTGTACGAGTACCGGAGGTGATTTGGAATTTTTAAATATGATATTATGTTTTGTTCTTAACCCACAAACAAAACCTAAAAATATCCTCAGAGAGTTCAGGGACACCATGTATACAGTGTGGTCAACTCAAGTTGGCCACAATTGGGATCTCAAAAAGTACTGATTTTACAGCAAATTTTAAATGGGGGACCTACCCTCATTTTTATGCCCATTAAAATTACGTAGGTAAAATTTAAAATTCGGTCGCCATTTTCTAAAATGGTGGTCAACATTGAAATTTCTTACAGGTACTCCTATTTTTTTATGATGGATTTGGGCTTTACTAGTAATTCCAAGACTTTTTTATTCTTGGTATTAATTTAATATACTTAACTGTTTTTCCACTAGGAGCACTGAAAGTTTTAGAAATTCTTAGTTTAACAGTACAGTTTAAATTTCAATAATTAAGTATTCTGCTATTACGTTTGTCTTCTACAATGTGTTAAAATAATAATAATATGTAGAAAACATCATATTATTCCTTTCACTACACAGAAGACTTTATCGGAGAAACCTTTTAATTCTTATTAAAAAGAAAAGAAGAAAAGAATGGCACTGTGAACTAACTTTTTAATTCTTATTCTTAGTTTAAGAACTCCTATTACAAATGAACAAGACATTCCAGTTTTTAATTAAGTGCAGCCAAGTACCTTAGTCTTCTTAAATAATTATTCTATGAAATACAGAATTTCTACTTTGAAAAAAAAAATTGTTTACCAAGGCTTTACGACTGCTTTCAATGAGAAGTTAATTACGGCTGAACTGAATGCTGTCCAGTTACACCGAGGGTTAGGGATCAGTCCTAATTACCATGTCCAGTTGCACCGATGGTCATTTCGAACCCTTTGGAACAGTGTCCAGTTGCACCGGGCCATGGTCAGTTTAAATCGACGTAATTTAGTCGATTATTTATTTATTAATTTTCGTAACAAATTTATCCCAAGAAAAAATCTTAGATTAAAATCACAAGTACATGGCCAGATTAATTTCTAACATGAATTATGTCCAGCTATTTTACTTCCATTACAAAAAGTAATAGGATTATGAAGTTCATTAGCCTACATTACTGAAAAAAATTTATTTCCATGTAAGGTATTAGTAGTTCTGACGTATCAATGTGTTTAGAAAAGCAGTACTTTCAAGACTCAATTTTATTATTTTTGAAAGTCATGCATTTCTATTTATGTCAGTTCATGTGCTTCAGAACACATCGTGGAGATTGTGCAATGGATGTCTTTATTTAGTTCTGTAATAGCTTGTTGAACTAGACAGATTACTTTTTTCTTTGGCGTCAAAAAAAAGGTTGAACTAAATTTTTTTCAATAACTTTGTATTAATTTTCATATTGTAAAAATGTATTGGTATATAGTTGAAATGCTCCATATATATATATTTTTAATAAAACCATTATTTTAAAATATATTTTATATTGATTTCGAAATTACCTCTTCCTACTGTTCAGTATTATCACTAGTTATTTTTAGTAATTGTGTTTTTGCTACATAAATTTGCCAAAAAGATAAACTTTGTATGTATGATAAAGTCAGTTAAAGTGATAATTGTTAGAACAACTAACAATGAATTCTACTTAGAGTTAGTTGTTACATGTACGTACATTCAAATCCAAAAACTATCTTAAATACTGTTTGGACATTATTACCCGCTAAAATCAAACTGGTATGACATGAATGTGAATTTGGATGTGGACGCATATCCTTAAATGGGGTGTGAATTTGAACACCCCATAGTATCAATAAACGTTTTCTGTTCCAGATTTGCTCTAGATTTGTTATTAAAACAAAGCGTTGTGTCATCAGCATACTGTGTAAGTTTACCGTAACGTAGTAATAACCTTATATATTAACATAAACCAAAAAAGAACCTGACTGAATATTGATCCCTGAAGGACTCCATAGAGATTATTTGGACGACTTGTTTTCTTTCGTTCAGGAAAGAGGTAAGTAACTAAAGAGACACGCCTCTGGTGCCACAAGATTCAAGTTTGTCAAGCAGTTTAGCTTGGTAAACACAGTCAAATGCTTTAGATAAGTCGAGAAATACACTTACTGTCAGCGCAGAAATTCGGCGTGCCCGAGTTTGAAGGTTGTTTACTAAGAAACTATGAGGCCTTCGAAAACTCCAACCACACCTTCGTTTCCCTAATTTATTTGTACGTTAGTACAAATGCGTGTTGAATTTTAAGTTGTATGTTTTACTAATTTTTACCTATGCTTCCTTTAGTTTTAATAATTTTTATCCTATCCTATTTTATTACTCAAAAACCCGTACATTTATGGCATTTATATTTTAATCTATTTTTTTAATACTTTTTTATTTATCTATTTTTTATTTTATTTTTATTGCGTAGTAACAATTTTTAACATGCCATACAATCGTCAATATTATATACATAAATATTTAAAATGTGTTAAAATTCTAAAACTAAACAACAAATGGTCATTCACCCCACATTCACATACATATATTACTAACATTCATACAGCCACAATCATACTGCCTTCCTGTCCTGCTGCTTAATCATCCCAGCGACTCATCATGAACTCATCCACAAAATAAAAGCTTTAGCCATCAAGAGGTGTCCAAGTCGAGTTTTGAATTGACTTTGGTTGTTAATTGGAAATTCTTCAGGGAGCCTGTTGATTAGTCTGACACCAACCTGATGTGGCATGTGGTCTGATAGTGCCAATCTGTGTTGCTGTGTTCGGAGGTTATCCCTGCCTCTAGTGTAGTATCGGGTTAACACAACGTGGGTTAATAAAACCCACGTTGATTTAACCCGGGTTAGCCCAACCCAGACTGTAAATAGAGTGCATTTTGGCTAAGAGTACATTTTATATAGTATAACGAGGGAATTTGAGGGACATTTGGCGGGAAATTTGGGAGGGGAGGGTGGTAGCACTGTTTCCGGCCGCTGTCTTGGACAAAAAAAAAAGTTTATTTTATATAGTATAGCTAAGCTAAGAGTGTATTTTATATAGTATAAAATGGTAAAAGTTAGGTTAAGAGTGTATTTTATACAGTATGACGTGGTAAATGTTAGGTTAAGAGTGTATTTTATATAGTATAACAAGGGAATTTGGAGGGAAATGTGAGGTTAGGAAAAGTGAGGTTAGAAAATTTGGCGGGAAACATGGGCGCCGCCATCTTGGATGACGTCACACAAAAAATGGACCAATCAGAGTATAGATTTACTATAGAGTATAAGAGAAAATAATGCATTTTATATAGTATAACAAGGCTAATAGTGTATTTTATATAGTACAAAAAGGGAATTTTGAGGGAAATTTGGGAATTTGAGGGAAATTTTGGGAGGGAATTTTCCCACGGGGTACCGAGTCTGAGTTGGCGCGGGAGGGAAAAGACGCCTTATTGGACAAAAAAAAGTTCATTTTATATAATATAGCTAGGCTAAGAGTGTATTTTATATAGTATAACATTGTAAAAGTTAGGTTAAGAGTGTATTTTATATAGTATGATGTGAGAAAAAAGTTCATTTTATATAGTATAACAAGGCTAATAGTGTATTTTATATAGTACAAAAAGGGAATTTTGAGGGAATTTTGGGAATTTTGGGAGGGAAAATTCCCAACAGGTTGGCAGGACTGGGGGCAGCCATCTTGGATCCGGGGCCGCCATCTTGGATCCGGTCACGTGACCTTTCCCCACTCCCGACTCACCATTTGACGAAAACTCACCATGGGAAGTCTTAGAACGCCCATTTCCCCTCTACTGCCACCGCCATCAAAATCAATCAAAATCAAATCAAAGTCAATCAAAGTATCGATTAAGGTCACGTGACCCGAAGGTACCCGAACATGGTCGTCATCTTGGATCCGGGAGCCGAAGCTGGCCGAAGATACCTGAAAATAGCAAAGTGAGTCTAAAACCCCCAGTTTTTATCTACTGACTACCCTGCAGACAACATGCGTGAGCTGTGTTCGCTAATGTCTGACTACCCTTCAGACAACATTCGTGAGCTGTGTTCGCTAATGTCTGACTACCCTCCAGACAACATGCGTGAGCTGTTTTCGCTAATGTCTGACTATCCTCCAGACAACATGCGTGAGCTGTGCTCGGTAATAATGAGGTAACATTTCCTCAGGATAAAATGATCAATGAAAGTTGTACTGAGTCTTCGTTAACGAGGTTAGCGGTCAGCATATTTACGCACAGAGATTTCTGAGATAGATATGAGGAATTGGTAACAGCATTCACACATTCTTGTTAGTTGCTTCAAATTTTTACCTTGTCTGAAATTGTAACAAAACTCAGGCAAGGTAAAAATCTTTACTACATGAGATTATAGCAAATCATTTTTTACTGGCAAATATATTTATTAAGTTACCTACCTAAGAGTATTAGTAAACATGTACACTGGAAAGAGTGCACACTAAAGGTAGGCTAATTATGTTCTGGACTGTAATAAACATTCAAGCCACATGTTTGACGTTTAAGACATGCAAGATGCTCTTAGATTTAATGCTGGGCGTACTATTAAGTCTAAATCTTTTTAATTTTGACGGTTCTTATAAATTTTTTTAGTTAGCATAGCTGGGAGATCACACAAGTGACAATTCAGCTACCAAAATCGTCGTTCGTTTAGCGCCACCCTGGAGAGAAGTAGATCTCAAGAATCTGCAGAGGCTGACGGCCATATTGGTTTTCATCCCGAAAGAACAATGTTAATTCAATTGCGAACCCATATTTTTTCGTGTTTTACAGACCAAAATTTGTGTATGAGGTGTCATTTTAAACGTTATCATATTGCGCATTGGATTTGCGCATTTTAAATACATACGCAAAGTTTAAAATTAAAACTTCTAACTCAAAATTTGTTCTATTTTTTCCTAAAAAATTAATTAAAAATTTGCAATGCAATTCTAACGCGCAAACTCATTCTTGATCAAATGCAACTTATTTTGAAAAAAAATCTATTTAAAATGACTGTTTAATATGGATATACGTGATCGTATGTCCGGTTCGAAAATAAAATTGTTCTTATGGGATAATACCAACATGATCGACAGCCTCAGCAAAATCTAAACCAAAAGGATTGCTGCAGACGCGAAAATCATTTCCCCTGAAGCGTAGTGCTGTAACCCAGCTAGTTGAGGGTGAATGTCTCTATTCGCAGAACTCCTTATACCGTTATTACGTCCGCTCAATGGTTGCTAACTACATGGACACTACTGAAAAGTCTCACGTGTTCATGTGGCAGGTTTCGAGTGTTGTGCAAGGGAGAGAACCGAGTATGAGGCTTGTCAGTTTGCCGAAAATGAGACCAATACTACTTGGTTTGGAATCCACGGTAAGCTGTAGGTCCCTTAGTTACCCTGGCTTTTGAGGAAATGACAAAATGTATCTTGCTAAGGATCAGACATCATTAGTTGGTGACTACACTCGTTCATCCTCCTTCCTCATCTTAAACAGACAGCCTGGACTCGCACCTTTGCCAGTAACTACTCACACAGAAGAACCGAGAAAGGACCAAACAGAGTATAAGACCAACACATATCCAAAGAGCCCGTGTGAACATGCTTCATATTAGCGGAAACACACGATATTAAACCTGAGATGCATGGAAGCTGAAAACAAAAAAACTACAAAATTAATATTGATTGATCAGGAACACCTGCTCTATGCTCCTTCGCCTTTGGTAACTACCATATCGGCCTAGTAAGAGATTAAATCTGTCAAGTGCGCAGAAAGCATTCAACTTTTTTAACAGTATAAAAAAGAAATTAAGATAGATAAAGCAAAAAAATAACTCGAATTCTATTCAGTACAACATAAAACAAACAAAAACTAATAATACTGCAGATAAAGAATTTGCACCCCGTTCCACAGTGTTACGATACGTGGAGATTGCCACGTCCAAGATTTACCAAGATTACAGGTTCGGCCAAACGAGGGTATCGGCCAATCAGTATATTAAGTTTACATTTTCTAACTAACATACGTATCAATATGATTGGGGCAAGGGGCGGAGAGAGGCGCGCCATTCTTTCTATTACCCAGGCTTGCAATTAGCATAGTTGGGACTGTAAATACCACCTTACGTATATAGGTGAGCGAATGGTTCAATACCACCCAATGGTGTATGTGTATGCGTGTTTGTGTGAGTCAATACCACCTTACGTATATAGGTTAGTGAATGGTTCAATACCACCCAATGGTGTATGTGTATGGGTGTTTGGGTGAGTCAATACCGCCGTACGTATATAGGTTAGTGAATGGTTCAATACCACCCAATGGTGTATGTGTATGCGTGTTTGGGTGAGTCAATACCGCCGTACGTATATAGGTTAGTGAATGGTTCAATACCACCCAATGGTGTATGTGTATGGGTGTTTGGGTGAGTCAATACCACCGTACGTATATAGGTTAGTGAATGGTTCAATACCACCCAATGGTGTATGTGTATGGGTGTTTGGGTGAGTCAATACCACCTTACGTATATAGGTTAGTGAATGGTTCAATACCACCCAATGGTGTATGTGTATGCGTGTTTGGGTTAGTCAATACCACCGTACGTATATAGGTTAGTGAATGGTTCAATACCACCCAGTGGTGTATGTGTATGCGTGTTAGGGTGAGTCAATACCACCGTACGTATATAGGTTAGTGAATGGTTCAATACCACCCAGTGGTGTATGTGTATGCGTGTTAGGGTGAGTCAATACCACCGTACGTATATAGGTTAGTGAATGGTTCAATACCACCCAATGGTGTATGTGTATGGGTGTTTGGGTGAGTCAATACCGCCGTACGTATATAGGTGAGCGAATGGTTCAATACCACCCAATGGTGTATGTGTATGCGTGTTTGTGTGAGTCAATACCACCTTACGTATATAGGTTAGTGAATGGTTCAATACCACCCAATGGTGTATGTGTATGGGTGTTTGGGTGAGTCAATACCGCCGTACGTATATAGGTTAGTGAATGGTTCAATACCACCCAATGGTGTATGTGTATGCGTGTTTGGGTGAGTCAATACCGCCGTACGTATATAGGTTAGTGAATGGTTCAATACCACCCAATGGTGTATGTGTATGGGTGTTTGGGTGAGTCAATACCACCGTACGTATATAGGTTAGTGAATGGTTCAATACCACCCAATGGTGTATGTGTATGGGTGTTTGGGTGAGTCAATACCACCTTACGTATATAGGTTAGTGAATGGTTCAATACCACCCAATGGTGTATGTGTATGCGTGTTTGGGTTAGTCAATACCACCGTACGTATATAGGTTAGTGAATGGTTCAATACCACCCAGTGGTGTATGTGTATGCGTGTTAGGGTGAGTCAATACCACCGTACGTATATAGGTTAGTGAATGGTTCAATACCACCCAGTGGTGTATGTGTATGCGTGTTAGGGTGAGTCAATACCACCGTACGTATATAGGTTAGTGAATGGTTCAATACCACCCAATGGTGTATGTGTATGCGTGTTTGGGTGAGTCAATACCACCGTACGTATATAGGTTAGTGAATGGTTCAATACCACCCAATGGTGTATGTGTATGCGTGTTTGGGTGAGTCAATACCACCGTACGTATATAGGTTAGTGAATGGTTTAATACCACCCAATGGTGTATGTGTATGGGTGTTTGGGTGAGTCAATACCACCGTACGTATATAGGTTAGTGAATGGTTCAATACCACCCAGTGGTGTATGTGTATGCGTGTTAGGGTGATTCAATACCACCGTACGTATATAGGTTAGTGAATGGTTCAATACCACCCAATGGTGTATGTGTATGGGTGTTTGGGTGAGTCAATACCACCGTACGTATATAGGTGAGCGAATGGTTCAATACCACCCAATGGTGTATGTGTATGCGTGTTACGGTGAGTCAATACCACCGTACGTATTTAGGTGAGCGAATGGTTCAATACCACCCAATGGTGTATGTGTATGGGTGTTTGGGTGAGTCAATACCACCGTACGTATATAGGTTAGTGAATGGTTCAATACCATCCAATGGTGTATGTGTATGGGTGTTTGGATGAGTCAATACCACCGTACGTATATAGGTGAGCGAATGGTTCAATACCACCCAATGGTGTATGTGTATGGGTGTTTGGGTGAGTCAATACCACCGTACGTATATACAGTAGGTTAGTGAATGGTTCAATACCACCCAGTGGTGTATGTGTATGCGTTTTGGGGCGAGTCTTATACTATTGATACCCATTTATGAATTAGAAAATACTTTACACCATTTTTTTTTTTTTTTTAATAATTAGGATGTAAACATGACGACGTCCATTAAATTACAGACTGAATTTTGGCAAACATTAGCTTAAACTAAAGGTTTTCTTAACTTGTTAACTTAAACTAAGTATTTGTAACTTATCTAATTAGATGTAAAATGTTGCTAACTTTAAGTAGTAAGAGTATTCCGGATGAGAAAAAGATAATTTGAATTAAAAGAAAGATGAAAGTCAAGGGCTTAATAAATAATTACAATAGTCTACAACGCTTAACGTAATTAGTCTACAATGCTTCTTGAGTAGAAATATTAAAACGCCCAACAATTATTTTTCATCGTAATAACTCCCTTTTTTCATAAGCAACCTTTATTAAGCGAAAATTATATTAGGACCTTATAGATCAGATTATAGATTGATTGGATCTATGTCCAAAGTGTATCTAATGAAAGACATGTTTATGTTTAACGTATTATTTCAACATTGGAAAGTAATTGTTGTTGGATTTTGCACTAATATGATGTTTGTGTAAAACATGACGCTAAATAAAAAATTTACGTACTAAGTCAAAATTTTTATATATATATATATATATATATATATATATATATATATATATATATATATATATTCAACCCAATTTTGTAAGTAAGGAATAATGACAAATAAGTCATTTATCATTGGTCACAATAGTGGTCTTTCACAAAGTCTTCAATATCGATAAAACAGAAAAATTCTCACAAACCATGTACAACTGTGGAACACAGTCGAGTGTTGTTCATTATTTTACTCTGCTGTAACGTGCCCCGAGCGAGTGTATCAGGACCAGGTATATGGTAACAACTCTCACAAACCATGTACAGTTGTGGGACACAGTCGAGTGTTGTTCATTATTTCACTCTGCTGTAACGTGCCCCTAGGAGATATACCAAGACTAGGTACATTGTAACAACTCTCACAGGTCATGTACAGCTGTGGAACACAGTCGAGTTTTGTTCATTATTTTACTCTGCTGTAACGTGCCCTGAACAAGCGTACCAGGACCAGGTATATGGTAACAACTCTCACAGACCATGTACAGCTGTGGAACACAGTCGAGTGTTGTTCATTATTTTACTCTGCTGTAACGTGCCCCTAGGAGATATACCAAGACTAGGTACATTGTAACAACTCTCACAGGTCATGTACAGCTGTGGAACACAGTCGAGTGTTGTTCATTATTTTACTCTGCTGTAACGTGCCCTGAACAAGCGTACCAGGACCAGGTATATGGTAACAACTCTCACAGACCATGTACAGTTGTGGGACACACTCGAGTGTTGTTCATTATTTTACTCTGCTGTAACGTGCCCTGAACAAGCGTACCAGGACCTGGTATATGGTGACAACTCTCACAGATCATGTACAGCTGTGGGACACACTCGAGTGTTGTTCATTATTTTACTCTGCTGTAACGTGCCCTGAACAAGCGTACCATGACCAGGTATATGGTAACAACTCTCACACACCATGTATAGCTGTGGGACACACTCGAGTGTTGTTCATTATTTTACTCTGCTGTAACGTGCCCCTAGGAGATATACCAAGACTAGGTACATTGTAACAACTCTCACAGGTCATGTACAGCTGTGGAACACAGTCGAGTGTTGTTCATTATTTTACTCTGCTGTAACGTGCCCTGATCAAGCGTACCAGGACCAGGTATATGGTAACAACTCTCACAGATCATGTACAGCTGTGGAACACAGTCGAGTGTTGTTCATTATTTTACTCTGCTGTAACGTGCCCCTAGGAGATATACCAGGACTAGGTACATTGTAACAACTCTCACAGATCATGTACAGCTGTGGAACACAGTCGAGTGTTGTTCATTATTTTACTCTGCAGTAACGTGCCCCTAGCAAATGTACTACGACCAGGTATATGGTATTAACTCTCATAAACCATGTACAACTGTGGGATACACTCGAGTGTTGTTCATTAATTTACTCCGCTGTAACGTGCCCCGAGCAAGTGTACTAGGACCGGGTATATGGTAACAACTCTCACAGATCATGTACAGCTGTGGAACACAGTCGAGTGTTGTTCATTATTTTACTCTGCTGTAACGTGCCCCTAGGAGATATACCAGGACTAGGTACATTGTAACAACTCTCACAGATCATGTACAGCTGTGGAACACAAATTATTGTTGTTCATTATTTTACTCTGCTGTAACGTGCCCCGAACAGCAACAAGTTTAACATTTTTCAGTGTTCCATGTAATAGCTGGATTTTCGTTTCATTTACTATCACGAATTGTCAAAATTTACAACTTAATCTGCAACGAACTATTTTAGGGTAATTTCACATTTAGAAAAGCACACAGTTAAACAGTCCGTCCACACGTAACCTACTCACGAAAACAAGAATTTAGGTTATTAAAATATCACCAGGATATAACAAATTTTAAATTATAGTAATTTACCTATTATAAATAAATAAGTTTACCTTATTTTAAATACACTTTACTAATGAACAGTCTTATAATTCTGATTTAAATATTATAATTTGGAACTGTAAATTAAAATTATCGTGATTAGTAATAGATTTTTAAATGTACCTTTGCAATATGTGGTGTCTGGGACTTGTATGAAGATGACCCACCCACCCACCCAAACAAGTACAGTGGCAATGATACAGGCAATTAAATTTAAAAATGTTTATAGGAATATTTTTTAATTCCGCTAACAAATAATCATTCGTAATTTCTCATACTATATAACATGGTTGGGTTTTGGACAGCGTATGGAATTGGACATCTTCACTTTTTCAATCTGCAGTATGATAGTGTAAATTTAGTAGATATTTTATTTTATTTACATGCTTTGATACAATTGAGAGACGAATTTCATTTTATTATAAAGTTTACTGTGGAGGACTTTGAGCTCACTTTATTTTTTTTAGGCAAAATATATTAATACTTTTCATAAATAAATACGACAATAAATAAATAATAATAATAAATAACAGTACCGGTAGTAATAGTCTGCATACGAACAAAACATTTCTGACTAGACTATGTAAATTGAAAACAAATAATAAATAAACTTACAGAAAAGAAATAAAACTAACAATTCTTCATTGACAAAGATGTAAAGTGCAAAAAGGGAGCCTGAAGAAAATGTAATTAAATAAAAATGAAGAATATATTACAATATTAATTTAGCGATGGACAGAAAAATAGCTTATTCCTGTATTTAACATTATTAACCCAGTTAAACATTTTGATTAAAAAACTTTTGGAAAGTCAAAGAATAAGTCTAATTTCAATATGAAACATTATAAATATGAAATATAACTTATAAAATATAGTATAAAAATGGAAAATGTAGTCAAATACTGCATTCCGATAACGGATAGGTAGCGTTAATTAAGTTAAGTGTTTTATTGTGAATAGTTATCCTCACAGCTTTGTTTATGTAAATAAAATATTATTCAGTACAAGGAAAGGCCACACAACACAAATATATTACAATATAAGTACAAAATGCACAAATTTACTAAGTACTAGTACAAAATGCAAAAATATATCAAAATATAAGCACATAATGCACAAATATACTAAGTACACAATATGCACAAATATATCAAAATATAAACACAAAACATGCTAAGTACAAGTACAAAACGCACAAATATACTATAATATAAGTACAAAACGCACAAATGTACCACAATATAAGTTAAATATATTAAAGTATTATTGACATTGGCTATATACTTCTGTATTCTCCCGCCAAATGATCACATATGACGCAATGTTTTAGAAAAAACAAACTATTCAAATCTGACAGTAATAGGAAACTAGCAACAATAAAGTTGCTGTATTGTTTATGATATATTACTTAACCTTTTCCGTCCTATTAATAAATCATAGAAGAAGGTGTGTTCTCCCTGGCTGCCCTCACTAGAATCCCTGCTCTCAATCCGGACAATCGAGATAAACAATGTCCGACAATTCACGTCCAAAATGAGGGGTTTTTGACATATATTCGCCAACTTAAGAATTTTCTTCTCGAAAATTCCTATAACCTGCCCCTTATACTCTCTATTACTACAAACCATAAATACAGTCTTCTTACCAAGAATTGTACATTTTGCACAATAGACATACCCATCGTCCGTAGCCCACCTTACGGCGTCGTACCTCACATTTGTGAGGTAAAGCTGTGAATAAACCGACTTAGCTCTAGCTCAATTAAGGACAGTGATTTTCTTTTCAAGTGAAGTACCCTTTGTGGATTACTGGGGGGGGGGGGGTGTTTTTAAGGCATTCTGTCATTCAAAGATTTCCATATTTTACGCAGAATACCAAATGGTGCAGTCCACGTAAGACACGCGGTAAGACAAAGAGGATGAAATGGGTCGATGATTCCAATGAATTCAGTATATCCTGCCGCTAGTACTAACATCAGGCCATGTGCTGAATGTAGCTCCCAACAAAGATATTGCTAATCTTAAAAAAATATAAATTTTTCTCTGTTGTAGAAAACATTTGCTTAATATTTAGTTACACAATTAAAGAAGAGATAATTACTTTTAATGTACTTAGGCCTAAGTTAGCCTAAACCTTAGATGTGTTGGTTGGCATATTTGTATTACGTAAAATAAAACACAATTGTTTGTATTTTTTACTATTTTATGAGACATAATAGATACTAACAACTTTTAATAAAATGCGTTATACCACAGATAACTAACTAACCAGAGAGCTCACAATATACGGGGAAAGCGTGCGCGCTGTTTAAAGAGTTTGCAGGCAACCCGCGCTACACGACCTCGACTTTGCCGCATTGAACATGTCATTATTATTATCAGCTGATATTTATTATTATTATATTCGTTTTCAATATGATTAGTTGATTGATTTCAATCTGGCAACGCCGCCCAGTTCACATCCGCTCGACGCACTTTAAAGCAGACAGTTGACACACTACGAAAACTTTGTTAACACCCTTTAGCACGGGAATGAGCTATCTGGGTAGAGTTAGTTATATGTGGTTGTACTGTACAATGGTTTAATACTAATATTTTTAGAACATTCATGATATGGTTAGAAAACTAGTTGAAAAAGAACATTGTAATGTATTTTTGGAAATAAGATTGAACGGTTGAATGATGTTTTTGCATTTTATAATTGGCTGCTATTTGTGAAATCACAATTTCTAAATATATACTGTATTCTCTTTTATCCCCACATTTTTAATCCTTGGGAAAATGTAGTTATGCGAAGTGTAAGAAATAAAAAAATATGACATTGCGTTACGTGAATAAAAACTTTCTTTGTCTAAATAAGTAAGCATTTCCTCAAATCAATGGGAGATAAGAATAAAAGTAACAAAATAAAATATATATAAATAAAATGATCGTCTTTGTAGTGACCAAGTTGTGTTACTAAGTGGTTCCTTGATAACTACGGTAAAAATGGTTGAAACGTTTTAACCGATAAACGTGTGTAATCTGAGCACCATCTACAATAGTTTAATTTTATGTAAAACAATGATATTTATTTATATAAGTAGAAAAAGGTTATCCCATTTTCTCACAGCTGCACCCGGCATCGTCTTAGGTATCAAATAATAAAAATCCCTTTAATCCAACATTGAATATACTAATACCATTTATATTTCATTTAACATAAACAACAATCATATGTTATAACATGTTTACAAAGTGCACGTACATACTCAAACATATGTTATAACATATTTACAAAGTGCACGTACGTACTCAAACATATGTTATAACATGTTTACAAAGTGCACGTACGTACTCAAACATAAAGTATGTTATAACATGTTTACAAAGTGCATGTACGTACTCGAACATATGTTATAACATGTTTACAAAGTGCACGTACGTACTCGAACATATGTTATAACATGTTTACAAAGTGCACGTACGTACTCAAACATATGTTATAACATGTTTACAAAGTGCATGTACGTACTCAAACATACAGTATGTTATAACGTGTTTACAAAGTGCACGTACGTACTCAAACATATGTTATAACATGTTTACAAAGTGCACGTACGTACTCAAACATACAGTATGTTATAACATGTTTACAAAGTGCACGTACGTACTCAAACATATGTTATAACATGTTTACAAAGTGCACGTACGTACTCAAACATATGTTATAACATGTTTACAAAGTGCACGTACGTACTCAAACATATGTTATAACATGTTTACAAAGTGCACGTACGTACTCAAACATATGTTATAACATGTTTACAAAGTGCACGTACGTACTCAAACATATGTTATAACATGTTTACAAAGTGCACGTACGTACTCAAACATATGTTATAACATGTTTACAAAGTGCACGTACGTACTCAAACATATGTTATAACATGTTTACAAAGTGCACGTACGTACTCAAATATATGTTATCACATGTTTACAAAGTGCACGTACGTACTCAAACATATGTTATAACATGTTTACAAAGTGCACGTACGTACTCAAACTATGTTATAACATGTTTACAAAGTGCATGTACGTACTCAAACTATGTTATAACATGTTTACAAAGTGCACGTACGTACTCAATCATATGTTATAACATGTTTACAAAGTGCACGTACGTACTCAAACTATGTTATAACATGTTTACAAAGTGCACGTACGTACTCAAACATATGTTATAACATGTTTACAAAGTGCATGTACGTACTCAAACATATGTTATAACATGTTTACAAAGTGCATGTACGTACTCAAACATATGTTATAACATGTTTACAAAGTGCATGTACGTACTGAAACATATGTTATAACATGTTTACAAAGTGCACGTACGTACTCAAACTATGTTTTGTTATTTATAAAACGTAATGTTATCAACTAAATAATACATTTTCTGTAAAGATTAATGTTTTTTAAACCAATAATAGTTACTTATTATTTTATATAATATATGATTAGGCATTAGTTTAATTGTTGTAATTTATAGTTTTAGATACAATTATATTTTTAAATATATTAACTTTTTGATTATTTAACAGCTAAAAATGTAAATAAATGTCCTGATAAATTTGATATTTTTCCATATAAATTCTTATTTTCATATTTTTTTTATAAATAATGAAACCAATTTAAAAAATCACATTTTTAAATTAGCTAAACTTTATATTTAACCCTGTTTTGCTTATTTCCACCAATCTACACATCTGCAGATAGTTATGGCTGTACAAGTGTACGAACCAACCCATGGATGTGTCACTACGAAGTGAATGGGTAAAAAATACAAGCTGAAAAACAGGCATGAGGATCTTTTACATTCCGATTAGGCTTAATGCATTATAGTTGTAATGTTTACTTACTTTGTAACTTCCCCAAAGTGGTGAAGAGTATCACATTAGTTGTATCATAGTATCACATTAGTATCACAATATAAACTTAATTTTCCTATATCATAATGTTAACAGAACAATTTCTAGAAAAATGGCCAATACAGACGGCCATTTAAGGTACTTTGATTGTTTTTTTTCTGTCTTTTGACTGATTACATTTGGGGTTAGATAGAAATCAACGCTTTTTTTAATAATAAGCCTAACTATAAATAGCCCATAGTGTAAAATAAAAGTAATAGACTATACAGAGTCCGAAATTAATTTTGTAATGTCAAATATGTTGTATAGCAGTTTCAAAAGTATTAAATTTCTTCTTTTATGCTTATTTATACACATTCTTTCAATCAGTCAATGTTTAGTTGAGATCTACAAGCAATTAACTTATTAACTACGTTTTATTTTATTTATTAATTAAATATCTTATTTATTATGTTGCTTGTACAGTCACATTCAAAGCCTAAGTGGATTAGTTTGTCTTTTCCTAACCGAGAAAACCTGGAGCACATTCCTGAGTGGTTCAGTTTGTCTTTGGCCCACTTTGCCTGTGGCTCACTTTGTCCTAACCGGATTTTAAGAGGTGGTCCAGTTTGTCTTTGGTTCACTTTGATTTGGGCCCACTTTGCCTCAACTTGTAGAGATAAGTGAAACGGTTCAAACATAATCAATAAAACAAAAAACCCCTACGTGAAAAGTCTGTACAAACCAAGAAAATGCCCCCAAATTAGAGTTTCCTACGTCCATCCAGTTCGAAATGATAGTTTGACAAAGTTTGAATCCTTAGTTAAAGTGAAAGTCATAGTTATATTAGTAACTTATAAATACTATTTTAGATATTTATAAATATTCATTAATGTAGAGGGACACTTCTAAAAACGTGTGTGGTATTTGGGATTGACGCAAACTCTTTTAGAGTCTACAGAGGCCATATCGGTTTTAATTCCACAGGAACAATGTTATTTGCGAATTTATATTTTTACGTTAGTTATTGACTAAAAGTTGTGTATGAGATGTAATTTTATACGTTATCATATTGCGCATTGGGTTAGCTTTTGATATTTTGAATACATACGCCTAGTTTTGAAAAATAAGTGAAAATAAAAACTTCAAGCTAAATATGTGCTGTATTTTTTTCTATAAAATTCATGAGGAATTCGTAAATAAATTCCAACGCGCATTTTCATCATTAATCAAATGCAATTCGTATGGAAAAATCCGTTTAAAATTAACGTTAGACATTTTAGCCCCGGACAGACGATCAATATTTACATACGTGTTTTAGTCAAATTGACTAAAACACGTAAGTAAATAAAATTAACTGTTTAATTTGGATACGCGTGATCGTATGTCCGGTTCGCAAATAACTTTGTTCTTCTGGGATTAAAACCAACATGGCCGATATCCTCTGCAGACTTAATGTTTCAATATAAAACATTCCAATAAATGCTGGAAACCAATTCTGTTGCCACATTGATAACAACTGAACAGTATTTAATTTGATTCCAACAGTGGCAATTTGATTCTGGTGTTTTATTGTTGTTTGAAGTGTTTTGGATAAAATCGCAACACTCGGTACTTTTTAATTCACTTCCACTTTTATTTTTCAAATTTTAAAAATGCTCGACATTTCTCCAATTTTATTTAATCACAACTTAATTATAATCATAAATACACACTTGTATTCTAAGGCTCGACTCCAGTTGTCTGCAAATTACATTTTAAAGTATTATTTAAAGTATTTAACACAATCTGTTTAAGCAGAAAAATACAATCTGCTTTCGAAGGACCAATTCGGGTTCCGGGCAGGAAAGTTCACAACGGACGCAGTAATGAGTCTCGTTGACTTAATTGTCGAAGATATTGAGAATAAGAAACATGCACTCAGTGTATTTCTGTAGCAAAAATCATTAAATTCTGTAACAAAAACTCAAACACTATGGAGCCCGAGGAGTGCCACTAGCGTGGCTTGACTCGTACCTCAACAACAGAACACAATATGTCAGCATCTAAGTTAATTCTTCTTCAAATTTAAAGCTGGTGTATGGGGTCCCACAGCGGTCTATACTCAGTCAACTATTGTTTCTTATTTACGTTAACGACATTCACTCGGCTTTACAAAATGGACATTTAGTCCAGTACACTGATGACACGATTCTCATCTTCAAATCAGCCTCAACTGAACTCTTGGAATGCAATTGTTTCTTGATTTGAACAATTGCATCCAACGTTTTAGAAAATTAAATTTAAATACCAATAGTTCAAAAACAAATTATTTACCATTCTGCTTGACAACGCCATGTTACGTGAGATTGAGTCAGCAAAGTTCCTTGGGATATACTTTGATAGAAGTTTGACCTGGACTAACCATGTGGACCATTTATGTCCCAAAGTTTCATCAGGCGTTTACGGCCTGAGAAATTTGTCAACGTTTTGCCCAATCCAAGTTCTTCTCATGGCCTACTTTGTTCTAATTCATTCCCACCTTACCCATAGAATCCCAGTATGGGGTGGATGCTCAAGCACTCAATTCCTCCGAATTTTCAGACTCCAACGATAATAAAAAAAAAAAAATAAATAAACAGAACGTATTATCTAAAAACTTAATTCTAGAAAGTCGTGTAAATCAGCCTTTATTGAACTGATATTACTAACACTGCCCTGTCTCTACATCCTTGAAACTACTCTCCTCTGTCTGACCAAGTGTCACCTTATGCGAGGTAGTGACATACATACGTACGGAACCAGAGGCAGGGACAGCACAGAACGGGCGCATACGACATACGAGCGCTTACCGTCGCAGGCGGGTGCTACGTTTATCAACAGCCTACCTGACTCAATGACAAATTCTTCAGTGCTCCGGGCACTAAAAGTCAGACTAAAGCGTTTCTCGACTCAAAAGGCTTTTTACTCGATGGAGGAGTTCCTCCAATACAACTGGAAGAGCGAACCTCGGCTCGGAGCTGGGACGGAAATTGCCATAGTATGAATGAGGGTGTGAATGAATATTGGAAATAAATGTGTGTTTCAGGTTTCATATTTCTTATTTTCTAGTTTCATTCTTAGCATAATGTGACGTTTTGTATACAACAATCTGTTGTCAAACACAAATAACAATTTATTATTATTAAAGTTATTTTTAAACACCCTCTATATTACTCTTAACCTCCTCTTCTTTTAATCAGCTTAATATATTTTTGTATAAATAAATGACGTAAAATTGCCTTAGTACAAGGTGCTAAGATAAAAACACATTTTAACTATATTTGTAATATAATGATTTTGATGTATACTGAGTATAGATTTAAAATTATGTATAAAACATTATACAATTTTGTAAATGTACTTCATGTTGCAAAAATGTTTTAATCTTTTCTATTCTATACAGCTTACTTTGTCTTGATACTTTGTTTGATTATCACCTATTTTACTTTTAAAATAATATACTGTTTATTTCTTTACTATTGTGAAACTAAGAGCTATAATAAATATTCACAAGTAACTGTATTAAACAAGCGTTGGACATCTGCTTGCAAAACGTATAGATAAGTTTGGAAAAAAACTTGTAGCGAAATATTAGTGAGGGTAGTTAAAATAATTATAAAAATATTTAGGAGAAATAGAGAAGGGAAAAATGACTGTATTTAGCAGAGAGGGTTGGAACTTAGTTGAAAGTACCCTGTTCCAAACTCTCGAATTGACCTACTTGAAGCTTGACTAAGAAGGATTCTAACTTTGCAAATTTAAAGAAATATTATGAAAGTTAATAAAGCTCGTTTTTAGGCATAATTCAGGCGGAAAATTATGATTATTCAATAAAATACTATATATAACATTATTTGACATTCATAAAAAACATTTTGGAGAATATTAATGCCATATGACATTCAAATGTATACATCGTGAATGTAATTAACGTTATTTGGGGTTCATGTGGATAGTACTACTTCATGAATTTAATTTAACGTTATTTGGGGTTCACATAAATATACAATGGAAGTTATATACGTTAATAGACATTTAAATGAATTGTGCATTGATGTAATTTATCGTTTTTTTGGCGTTCACATGAATATAATATGGACATAATTTATTCATCGTTGCTCAATATGCAAGTGAATATAATAGACGTAATTTAACGTTATTTTGGCACTCACATGAATATAATATGGATGTAATTTATTCATCGTTGCTCAATATGCAAGTGAATATAATAGACGTAATTTAACGTTATGTAGGCACTCACATGAATATAATACGGATGTAATTTATTTAGCGTTGCTCGACATGTAAGTGAATAGAATAGACGTAATTTAACGTTATTTAGGCACTCACATGAATATAATATGGATGTAATTTATTTAGCGTTGCTCGACATGTAAGTGAATAGAATAGACGTAATTTAACGTTATTTAGGCACTCAAATAAATATAATATGGATGTAATTTATTCATCGTTGCTCGACTTTTTTTTGTAAGTGAATAGAATAGACGTAGTTTAACGTTATTTATGCACTCACATAAATATAATATGGATGTAATTTATTCATCGTTGCTCAACATGTAATTGAATAGAATAGACGTAATTTAACGTTCTTTGGCACTCACATGAATATAATATGGATGTAATTTTCATTGCTCGACAAGGGAATGAATAGAATATACGTAATTTTACGTTCTTTGGCACTCAAATGATTACAGGATCGAAGTATTTTGATGTTTTTTAAAATTTATATGAATACATCATTGATGCAGTTTAACACACAGTGAATTTCACATGGTTACAGCATGGTGTAGTTTAACGTTATTTGACTTGCAACTGAGTTGAATTTGGTTGTTTAAGTTCTTTCTTATTCACATATAAATACAGTAAAGATGTAATTTAACTTTCTTCGACGTGCAAAAGGAATCGAAGAATATTGTTGTAATTTTACGTCGGGTTTCACATGTGTTCAATTTGGATCTAATTTACCATATATACAGATAGAAGAAATTGTACGATTCTAAACATTCTGACAAACAAGTTCAATGTTGACTTAACTAAACGCCATATGAATTTCACATGAATAATTTACAAGGTTCATTATTCACATATTTAGGGGTCACTATTGATACCAAAATAATCACACCATCTTTATACTTAAAATGTATTCGTAGGAAAGCACATAATATTTATTCCAAAATAATATTGTAAAACTAAATGTAACTGTTATGGTTTTGAAATGTATTTCAGCTATCATTTAAAATATATAGTATTTAAAAAAGGTTTAAAATTATTTTTACTTTGGAGAAACTCTATAACGCTCAGCATTTTTACAGTCAGCATTATACATGGGTAACCTTGGTAGAGATAGGGAGAAACCGTTTAGTACAGACCGCTTGCTGAGGTCTGTCGAGTCAGCAGCGTTGACGAGATAAGGAAAAGGCGTACTCAGTAAATGCATGTAATGTGAACAATAATTAATTATCACCCAAGCTATCTCTTCAATGCATTACTCAACGCAAGTGCTGTTGATAAGATGAGGAAAAGGCTTACTCAGTAAACGTTTGTAGTGTGACTAATAATTATAATTCTAGCACACTCTTCAAGCATTACTCAACGCAAGTTCTGTTGATAAGATGAGGAAAAGGCTAACTCAGTAAACGTTTGTAGTGTGACTAATAATTATAAGTTTAGCTCTCTCTTCAATGCATTACTCAACGCAAGTGCTGTTGATAAGATGAGGAAAAGGCTAACTCAGTAAACGTTTGTAGTGTGACTAATAATTATAAGTTTAGCTCTCTCTTCAAGCATTACTCAACGCAAGTGCTGTTGATAAGATAAGGAAAAGGCTAACTCAGTAAACGTTTGTAGTGTGACTAATAATTATAAGTTTAGCTCTCTCTTCAAGCATTACTCAACGCAAGTGCTGTTGATAAGATGAGGAAAAGGCTAACTCAGTAAACGTTTGTAGTGTGACTAATAATTATAATTCTAGCTCTCTCTTCAGTGCATTACTCAACGCAAGTGCTGTTGATAAGACGAGGAAAAGGCTAACTCAGTAAACGTTTGTAGTGTGACTAATAATTATAAGTTTAGCTCTCTCTTCAAGCATTACTCAACGCAAGTGCTGTTGATAAGATAAGGAAAAGGCTAACTCAGTAAACGTTTGTAGTGTGACTAATAATTATAAGTTTAGCTCTCTCTTCAAGCATTACTCAACGCAAGTGCTGTTGATAAGATGAGGAAAAGGCTAACTCAGTAAACGTTTGTAGTGTGACTAATAATTATAATTCTAGCTCTCTCTTCAAGCATTACTCAACGCAAGTGCTGTTGATAAGACGAGGAAAAGGCTAACTCAGTAAACGTTTGTAGTGTGACTAATAATTATAAGTTTAGCTCTCTCTTCAAGCATTACTCAACGCAAGTGCTGTTGATAAGATGAGGAAAAGGCTAACTCAGTAAACGTTTGTAGTGTGACTAATAATTATAAGTTTAGCTCTCTCTTCAAGCATTACTCAACGCTAGTGCTGTTGATAAGATAAGGAAAAGGCTAACTCAGTAAACGTTTGTAGTGTGACTAATAATTATAAGTTTAGCTCTCTCTTCAAGCATTACTCAACGCAAGTGCTGTTGATAAGATAAGGAAAAGGCTAACTCAGTAAACGTTTGTAGTGTGACTAATAATTATAAGTTTAGCTCTCTCTTCAAGCATTACTCAACGCAAGTGCTGTTGATAAGATAAGGAAAAGGCTAACTCAGTAAACGTTTGTAGTGTGACTAATAATTATAAGTTTAGCTCTCTCTTCAAGCATTACTCAACGCAAGTGCTGTTGATAAGATAAGGAAAAGGCTAACTCAGTAAACGTTTGTAGTGTGACTAATAATTATAAGTTTAGCTCTCTCTTCAAGCATTACTCAACGCAAGTGCTGTTCATAAGATAAGGAAAAGGCTAACTCAGTAAACGTTTGTAGTGTGACTAATAATTATAAGTTTAGCTCTCTCTTCAAGCATTACTCAACGCAAGTGCTGTTGATAAGATAAGGAAAAGGCTAACTCAGTAAACGTTTGTAGTGTGACTAATAATTATAAGTTTAGCTCTCTCTTCAAGCATTACTCAACGCAAGTGCTGTTGATAAGATAAGGAAAAGGCTAACTCAGTAAACGTTTGTAGTGTGACTAATAATTATAAGTTTAGCTCTCTCTTCAAGCATTACTCAACGCAAGTGCTGTTGATAAGATAAGGAAAAGGCTAACTCAGTAAACGTTTGTAGTGTGACTAATAATTATAAGTTTAGCTCTCTCTTCAAGCATTACTCAACGCAAGTGCTGTTGATAAGATAAGGAAAAGGCTAACTCAGTAAACGTTTGTAGTGTGACTAATAATTATAAGTTTAGCTCTCTCTTCAAGCATTACTCAACGCAAGTGCTGTTCATAAGATAAGGAAAAGGCTAACTCAGTAAACGTTTGTAGTGTGACTAATAATTATAAGTTTAGCTCTCTCTTCAAGCATTACTCAACGCAAGTGCTGTTGATAAGATAAGGAAAAGGCTAACTCAGTAAACGTTTGTAGTGTGACTAATAATTATAAGTTTAGCTCTCTCTTCAAGCATTACTCAACGCAAGTGCTGTTGATAAGATAAGGAAAAGGCTAACTCAGTAAACGTTTGTAGTGTGACTAATAATTATAAGTTTAGCTCTCTCTTCAAGCATTACTCAACGCAAGTGCTGTTGATAAGATAAGGAAAAGGCTAACTCAGTAAACGTTTGTAGTGTGACTAATAATTATAAGTTTAGCTCTCTCTTCAAGCATTACTCAACGCAAGTGCTGTTGATAAGATAAGGAAAAGGCTAACTCAGTAAACGTTTGTAGTGTGACTAATAATTATAAGTTTAGCTCTCTCTTCAAGCATTACTCAACGCAAGTGCTGTTGATAAGATAAGGAAAAGGCTAACTCAGTAAACGTTTGTAGTGTGACTAATATTTATAATTCTAGCTCTCTCTTCAATGCATTACTCAACGCAAGTGCTGTTGATAAGATGAGGAAAAGGCTAACTCAGTAAACGTTTGTAGTGTGACTAATAATTATAATTCTAGCTCTCTCTTCAGTGCATTACTCAACGCAAGTGCTGTTGATAAGACGAGGAAAAGGCTAACTCAGTAAACGTTTGTAGTGTGACTAATATTTATAATTCTAGCACACTCTTTAATGCATTACTCAACGCAAGTGCTGTTGATAAGATAAGGAAAAGGCTAACTCAGTAAACGTTTGTAGTGTGACTAATAATTATAATTCTAGCTCTCTCTTCAGTGCATTACTCAACGCAAGAGCTGTTGATAAGATGAGGAAAAGGCTAACTCAGTAAACGTTTGTAGTGTGACTAATATTTATAATTCTAGCACACTCTTTAATGCATTACTCAACGCAAGTGCTGTTGATAAGATAAGGAAAAGGCTAACTCAGTAAACGTTTGTAGTGTGACTAATAATTATAAGTTTAGCTCTCTCTTCAGTGCATTACTCAACGCAAGTGCTGTTGATAAGACGAGGAAAAGGCTAACTCAGTAAACGTTTGTAGTGTGACTAATATTTATAATTCTAGCTCTCTCTTCAATGCATTACTCAACGCAAGTGCTGTTGATAAGATGAGGAAAAGGCTTACTCAGTAAACGTTTGTAGTGTGACTAATATTTATAATTCTAGCTCTCTCTTCAGTGCATTACTCAACGCAAGTGCTGTTGATAAGACGAGGAAAAGGCTAACTCAGTAAACGTTTGTAGTGTGACTAATATTTATAATTCTAGCTCTCTCTTCAATGCATTACTCAACGCAAGTGCTGTTGATAAGACGAGGAAAAGGCTAACTCAGTAAACGTTTGTAGTGTGACTAATATTTATAATTCTAGCTCTCTCTTCAATGCATTACTCAACGCAAGAGCTGTTGATAAGATGAGGAAAAGGCTAACTCAGTAAACGTTTGTAGTGTGACTAATAATTATAATTCTAGCTCTCTCTTCAATGCATTACTCAACGCAAGAGCTGTTGATAAGATGAGGAAAAGGCTTACTCAGTAAACGTAACTAGTGTGAACAATAATTGCCATCCTAACGGTCTCTTCAACTAACACTTACTCAACGTAAACCCTGGTTACTTATTATTTTGCTTAATATACCTCTTGTTTATCAAGATGTCAATAGTAAACACCGTACAATCAAACAATTCCCCGCGCATTAAAACCTTTATTTTTGTGGTATCATGCACCACAGAAGAAGTGCATATTCCGAACCTTTCCCAGGTAAGTTATTCCATACCTCGAAAAATGTTACGTTTTGGGTGCCAGCTCTCCGTCTATAACAAAAGAACAATAGGTGATAACGTCTTCAGACTTGAATGACTTCTGTGTAAAGACAGCTTCTAGCTTTCTCACATAGTTTTCAAGTCGTATCGCTACTTAAGGGTGTTCGATCGAAAATTATTAGTGTCCATGTAACAAATGCGTTACGGGGGAAAATTCTAAAAATTTTCTTAATGGAGATATGGCTGCCCAAAGTGACTAATTTGGCCTTTTTGCTGATAACTCATGAACAAACCGTGTGATATCATTTATTATCATTTTGAGAATATAGTGGAAATAGTTTTTTATTTAGCATAATACGTGTTGGTACATATACAGTACAAGTAAACGTCACACAACACAGATTTATTACAATATAAGCACAAAATGCACAAATATATTACAATACAAGTACAAAATGCACAAATATTATGGTGATCGATTTCGGTGAACCACGCTCACCTTCCTCAGACCAGAGGGATTCACAAAAGAAATCATAGTGGACAAATATAGTGGACAAATATAGTGGACAAATATAGTGGACAAAAGGTACTAATCAACTTAGTGTATAGTAAATATAACAAAAAGATAATTGTTTTAAGGATTACCAATTATTTTTCTGTAAATGATATTTGATCGAGTTTTTAGTTAAATTTGTAGTCATTTTTGGCTAAAAAAGTAGATTAATAATATAATCAATAATATAGAGTTTACTATAAATGTAGGAGTTATGCCCATCTGTCGAATTTGCGGGGCGGGACACGCGTGGGCTATGAGGGTGAGAGCGGGGAGGGGAATACATTGCTAGTTCGTTAGTGAGTCATGATCTTTACTACTCTTAGCGGCAGTTGAGTTAAAATCTATAACAACATTCCTTAGAGCGCTAAACTGGGAGCCCGGACGAACACCCTTAAGGTGTGTCTCCGTCACATCCACAACATCATCCATGATGTAGACCTAGGGGAATGCATATTCCGTAACTTGTTGGCTAGTTTAAGGTTTAGATTGAATTGACTACCTATATATTTGTATTAACACATTTTAATAATTAATTTTCATTTAATTATTTTCATTTGACTTTCCAGGTTTTAATACTGATTATCTACATCCAACAGCGATCATTTGAAAAATTTTCACATACTGTATGATATTTTCAACTATATATTCGAATATGTGCAACTCAACTTTTAACTTTTAGGACTTTCAAGACAAAGCAATGAAGTCGCTCCTGAGTCAGGGTGTAAAAGCATTTCTGTCTATTATATCTTAGTTTCCAAGAGTTGGCATGAAACGAATTTTCATTGCCAAAACAGACGTGTCCTTTTTGTTTGAATTTCGGCAATGAACTTTATAAAATTACTTTTGATGGTTATATTCTGAAAGATCATAAATTATAGTAATCATTTATAATGTTTGTTAATTTTTATATTCTGTTTGTTAGACACATACAAATTCGTAATCTATGGGCGGCGACCAGCTGTTGCAAACGATATACCGCTTAGCCATTGTGGCTTTGCGCGATGTCAACAATGGCTAGTTTTTAATTTTTTTTTTTAATTATTAATACATATGTAAATAAAGTAAGATTTCAAACTTTACTGTATTTACTTTTACTGTATTTCAAAATTAATATTATTTTTTGTTTGTTTTATTTTTAACTAACATTCTTACATAAATATTTATTTTGTCATATCATATTTATTTATTATGATGGATTGTAAATCTTAGCAGACTTGCAAATTTTGACAGAAAAGTAAAACAGCGTACTTTTTCATTTCAGGTCATATACATAAGAAGGTTATTGTTATAATACGTAATTGTTATAACATCTATATATTATTGTAGTCAGAATAAAATTGTAAACAAAATATACTTTACAATTTTATCACAAAATGTACCAATTAATATTTAGACAACGGAAATTTCTCCGTTAGCCAAAAAGGTTCTCTTACCGGGCTCTTTTTGAAGATGACAACATTTTAACTTTCTCACCTCTCTACATTTTAAATTCTATAATATTTGTGCGCAAGAACTACACTTTTTTTATTCTGGGCCTCTAAACCATAATTATAACTTAGGAGGAAATAGCCTTCCCATTACAACCCACAAAACAGCCTTTTTCAAAAAACATCGTTTGTATGATGGAGTCAGGCTCTACCAGAATCATTAAAGCAGAGAGTATATTAAATATATTAAAAAAGCGTGTGAGAAAGCTGTTGGTGTTGAAATGTTCATACAGTGTCGAGGAGTATATTTCGTCCCAGGCGGACCTATAATTTTTAAATTTTTATTTATTAGACTTAATTTTTATTTGTATCTAATTTGTATTTAATTTAGTTCAATTGCAATTAAGACGCTATTATACAGTTTGTATACTGTCAAAAATAAAGATTATTGACTTTGACTTGACTTCGAACTTTTCAAAATTATTTTCAAATTAATAAGCAATGCTGCTATATTTGACCTAAAAAAATTATTTCTATGGAAACTTAAAATCAGTCGTATTTTTTCCCATATATTTGTGAATAAAATGAAGTATAAATTTTTACATTTGAACCATTAATTATGAAATAGGATGTTATAAAAAACGCCTGCAATTAATCCAAAAAAAAAGGCTACCAGAAAAGAGGTGCACCACTGACAGCTCTAGGGTTAAGAGAAAAAAACTATTCCAATCAACTTAAACATATTATTACAAAAACAAAATTTAGTGAATGATTATTAATACAACTATTTTAGGATCAAATAACTATAATATACATATATCATAATAATTTTTTAATTAAAATAATTGTAATATACAATGTATATCATAATATCGTTTTAAAATATTGTAACGTAACATTATGTTGAAAAACAATGCAGTTTTATTAAAAACATTTAAAGCAGCTGGGATAATAATAAACTAGCCCTGAGCAACTCCCTCCTCCCTCCCACTCAAACCTCAACATTTCTGAATCGTTGACGTTTAAATATCTTATAAAATAAAACCTACTTTTTACTTTATATCTCAATAAATTTATCGTAAAAACTACAAATTTCTATTTCTTAAAAAAAACTATTTATCTTTGTTTACAAACGTTTACAAGCGTTGTTCTGTTATATATATATATATATATATATATATATATATATATATATATATATATATATATTTATTATATATATAAGTATTAATTGTATATATATATATCAAACTTTCACAGATTTGTAATTAGATAATACACTTTTTTTATTCAACAGATGTACTTCGTGTTTAGATAATTCTATATGAATTTTTCCAGTTGACTATGGCTCTGTTCAGTCTCCAGCGCGCGACTATGGGCGAGTGGGCGGGACAATAACAACGTACATGTCTGAGTGGGTGGGTAAGACAAATCCTCCATACGTGGGTGAGTTGAGACAATACCAGCTTATGTACATGGGTGGGTGGGAGGAACAATACCACACTATGTGTATTCAATTAAAGATCTTTAGAAACGAAACACGACTTTTATTGCCATCTAAAGCAATTTTATTAGTTATTACATGATTAGTTATAGATGTGAATCTAGTAAACATAATAATACGTTATGATGTATGGATTATAACTTAGGTTAAATAGATTCACATTGAAGCTTTGGAATGGTTGAATGCAATGTAAGAAGCAGAAATATGGAAATCATTATAGCAGAAATTAAATGATGCCTGATTTGATGTAATTCCATTTAAACATTCGGCCCACACGCTTTCCCATCCAAACGTACTACCTGTTTTGTGACGGTTCCGTTTAAACATTCGGCCCACACGCTTTCCCATCCAAACGTACTACCTTTGTTATGACAGTTCCATTTAAATATTCGGCCCACACGCTTCCCATCCAAACGTACTACCTTTGTTGTGATGGTTCCATTTAAACATTCGGCCCACACGCTTTCCCATCCAAACGTACTACCTTTGTTATGACGGTTCCATTTAAACATTCGGCCCACACGCTTTCCCATCCAAACGTACTACCTTTGTTGTGACAGTTCCATTTAAATATTCGGCCCACACGCTTCCCATCCAAACGTACTAACTTTGTTATGACGGTTCCATTTAAACATTCGGCCCACACGCTTTCCCATCCAAACGTACTACATTTTTTGTGACGGTTCCGTTTAAATATTCGGCCCACATGCTTTCCCATCCAAACTTTGTTGTGACGGTTCCATTTAAACATTCGGCCACACGCTTTCCCATCCAAACGTACTAACTTTGTTATGACGGTTCCATTTAAACATTCGGCCCACACGCTTTCCCATCCAAACGTACTACCTTTGTTGTGACAGTTCCATTTAAATATTTGGCCCACACGCTTCCCATCCAAACGTACTATCTTTGTTGTGACGGTTCCATTTAAATATTCGGCCCACACGCTTCCCATCCAAACGTACTATCTTTGTTGTGACGGTTCCATTTAAATATTCGGCCCACACGCTTTCCCATCCAAACGTACTACCTTTTTTGTGACGGTTCCGTTTAAATATTCGGCCCACACGCTTTCCCATCCAAACGTACTACCTTTGTTGTGACAGTTCCATTTAAATATTCGGCCCACACGCTTCCCATCCAAACGTACTACCTTTGTTGTGATGGTTCCATTTAAACATTCGGCCCACACGCTTTCCCATCCAAACGTACTACCTTTGTTATGACGGTTCCATTTAAACATTCGGCCCACACGCTTTCCCATCCAAACGTACTACCTTTGTTGTGACAGTTCCATTTAAATATTCGGCCCACACGCTTCCCATCCAAACGTACTAACTTTGTTATGACGGTTCCATTTAAACATTCGGCCCACACGCTTTCCCATCCAAACGTACTAACTTTGTTATGACGGTTCCATTTAAACATTCGGCCCACACGCTTTCCCATCCAAACGTACTACCTTTGTTGTGACAGTTCCATTTAAATATTCGGCCCACACGCTTCCCATCCAAACGTACTACCTTTGTTGTGATGGTTCCATTTAAACATTCGGCCCACACGCTTTCCCATCCAAACGTACTACCTTTGTTATGACGGTTCCATTTAAACATTCGGCCCACACGCTTTCCCATCCAAACGTACTACCTTTGTTGTGACAGTTCCATTTAAATATTCTGCCCACACGCTTCCCATCCAAACGTACTAACTTTGTTATGACGGTTCCATTTAAACATTCGGCCCACACGCTTTCACATCCAAACGTACTAACTTTGTTATGACGGTTCCATTTAAACATTCGGCCCACACGCTTTCCCATCCAAACGTACTACATTTTTTGTGACGGTTCCGTTTAAATATTCGGCCCACATGCTTTCCCATCCAAACTTTGTTGTGACGGTTCCATTTAAACATTCGGCCACACGCTTTCCCATCCAAACGTACTAACTTTGTTATGACGGTTCCATTTAAACATTCGGCCCACACGCTTTCCCATCCAAACGTACTACCTTTGTTGTGACAGTTCCATTTAAATATTTGGCCCACACGCTTCCCATCCAAACGTACTATCTTTGTTGTGACGGTTCCATTTAAATATTCGGCCCACACGCTTCCCATCCAAACGTACTATCTTTGTTGTGACGGTTCCATTTAAATATTCGGCCCACACGCTTTCCCATCCAAACGTACTACCTTTTTTGTGACGGTTCCGTTTAAATATTCGGCCCACACGCTTTCCCATCCAAACGTACTACCTTTGTTGTGACAGTTCCATTTAAATATTCGGCCCACACGCTTCCCATCCAAACGTACTACCTTTCTTATGACGGTTCCATTTAAACATTCGGCCCACACGCTTTCCCATCCAAACGTACTACCTTTGTTATGACGGTTCCATTTAAACATTCGGCCCACACGCTTTCCCATCCAAACGTACTACCTTTGTTATGACGGTTCCATTTAAACATTCGGCCCACACGCTTTCCTATCCAAACGTACTACCTTTGTTGTAACGGTTCCATTTAAACATTCGGCCCACACGCTTTCCCATCCAAACGTACTACCTTTGTTATGACGGTTCCATTTAAACATTCGGCCCACACGCTTTCCCATCCAAACGTACTACCTTTGTTATGACGGTTCCATTTAAACATTCGGCCCACACGCTTTCCCATCCAAACGTACTACCTTTGTTATTACGGTTCCATTTAAACATTCGGCCCACACGCTTTCCCATCCAAACGTACTACCTTTGTTATGACGGTTCCATTTAAACATTCGGCCCACACGCTTTCCCATCCAAACGTACTATCTTTGTTATGATGGTTCCATTTAAACATTCGGCCCACACGCTTTCCCATCCAAACGTACTACCTTTGTTATGACGGTTCCATTTAAATATTCGGCCCACACGCTTCCCATCCAAACGTACTAATTTTGTTGTGACGGTTCCATTTGAAAGAAAAAAGGTGAATTGAACGTATTTACTGTTGTTTACGTTGATCAAAGCAAGAAAAGTATTTAAATACGCCATGTTCTATACCTGAAGAAGAACAGGTATAGTTTTTTCCTCTATAACTCGAATTCAATGGCCAATCATTGTTTTATACTTCCTTCACTACAATGCTACATATATTCCTAATGGAGGAATTAATTAAGTAAATGAAAGTGACACATAATTCCTAAAGGAATTAAGTTCAATGGTCAAGCTACTTTCTTCACTACAATGCACATTTATTTTCCTACAACTCAAATTGAATAGCCAATCTATGCTTTTTTATTTACTTCATTACAACACTACATTTATTCACCCTACAACTCAAAATTTCACTTCCAATATTATGCTTTTTACTTTCTTCACAACAATGCCACATCTGTTTCCCCTACAACTCGAATTCAATGGCACTGAATAGAATATCTGAAATGTAATTAAATAAAAACTGTATAAACCTATTGCTTAAATCATAAATGTGTAATAATTGGACACGCAATTCAATTTCGTTTTGTGAAAAGGCTGTGCTAACGTATTCAATCATCGATAAGTTACACTTATTTTATTGGCGTAGTGGAATTTGGTAAACGCAATATTGGAATTTTTCTCTTTGGGGGTGTAACTGTACCAGCAATCATAATATATATTTGCCTCTGTGCCTCCGCGATGATTTTGGCATTCTTATTTAAAGCTATTTCATATATACGTTTTTACCACATAAGTATACTGATTATTACAACAGCATTGATGTCATACTTAAAGAATAATATTATCAAAATAAATAGCTCTATGCAATATCGTATTCGATTAAGAGTGTTTTATTTTTTTTTAAATATGGAAATAGGGATCCTCTGATGATAACAATAACATATTATAAAATGACAGTAGTTTTTGAAATGGAAATTTGTTTATAAAAATTGAGGAAAAAACATTGCATAACAATATTACAACCTGTACATTTCAAGCAAAAAGTAACTTATGTACATTGGTGTGGATTATACTTGTCTTATTGAAAATTAATTTTGATCAACTAATTTTTATTTAAGGTTATACAACTCTCTCCTATCGGAATAGTGCACATATGAAGAAATAAATAAATAACTTTTTCGGTTAGGTATTTTATTTTACTATTGGTATTCGCATAGTTTGAAGGAAATACAATAAATTTGTTCGGCTGGCAAAATCATAATAATTTAACAATACAGCAGTTGTTTGTTTGATGGGGGGACGAAGAAAACTGTTATAATATGATTTAAAGAGTTTTAATCAACATATCATGTGTTTGTAGACATTAGAAACGAATGAAAGTAACACAACACAGTTTTAATGCAATATATCATGTGTTTGTAGACATTAGAAACAAATGAAAGTAACACAACACAGTTTTAATGCAATATATCATGTGTTTGTAGACATTAGAAACGAATAAAAGCGACACAACACAGTTTTAACGCAATATATCATGTGTTTGTAGACATTAGAAACGAATTAAAGCGACACAACACAGTTTTAATCAACATATCATGTGTTTGTAGACATTAGAAACGAATGAAAGTAACACAACACAGTTTTAATGCAATATATCATGTGTTTGTAGACATTAGAAACGAATAAAAGCGACACAACACAGTTTTAATGCAATATATCATGTGTTTGTAGACATTAAAAACGAATTAAAGCGACACAACACAGTTTTAATCAACATATCATGTGTTTGTAGATATTAGAAACGAATTAAAGCGACACAACACAGTTTTAATGCAATATAAATAAAAGAGTACACATTTTATGGAAATAGATTTCAGTAAAACCCGTTTGTCAGCCCAGAGAGGTTCTTGACACACAGTCACAGCTATACATGTGTGAATCTTTAGCGTGACGAGTTAAACGTGGGTTACCCACCCGACTACCACAATATTTGTATCTTACTGTACTTGTGATGATTGTATGAAACTTTCATTTGAGTGACGTTTCATTACTCTGTAACAATGATACTACTCTACACACCAACTGCACTTCGGGAAGGCAGCCTTTGTTTGCTCATCATCGCATAAAATAAAAATGTATTCTATTTTGCAGGTTCTTGCCACCTAACAAAATTTGCCTGAAATTGATTAAAATTGGCTATATTTTCACGAGATATCCTTTTTATATTCTGCGAAAATCGCGGATTACACCGAAAAATTCGGACAACTCAATGTCACTTGTTTTAGTATTTTTGACATGTTTCCGTTGATTTAAAGGATATTTTAATATTCTTTTGTTAATTTGGTGTTTTTTGCGTTGATATGAATTTAAAAAATTGTTTGATCTGTACAACTATTTCTCGAAATTTTACGGAAAGAGTAGTTTCGTGGCATTATACGGTCATTATAAAAACAAACTAGGTCTATTAACCACCAAAACCGAATTCACATATATGCCTGCCCTCCGGACAGCAGGCAGACCGTTCCAAGTCACCCGAATTTAACGAAAATTACGAAGTTTTGTTGAGTAATTAGACAATTAGGATAAATTAGGTTATGTTTGGTTAGGTAAGAAAACTGTGCCGAAAAATGTATTATTGAAGCAATGATATATTCGTATTCAACGTAAAAAATACATAAAGTGAGTTTGAAAATTAACGATTTTTAACAAAGTTGTTTTTTTAACTATCAAGTGCCCGTCCATGACTCTCCGACCCCGGAGCCAGGGATAAACGTTTCTAGCCACAAAACACGTCGTTGTCGGCTGCCAAGCTAAAATCACGAGCCTGCCGACAACGCCAAGGAACACAGAAAACGAAATCACGGAACATGAAAACGAAAAAAAGACACTAAAACTAAATGAAACACAATAATAAATAAAACTAAATGAAGACTGAAATGTCCGAGGGAGACGATCGTAATGTGCAAACGGTACAATAATTGCCAAAACATAACCTTGTACATTAAATAATTTAATTTGGCGTTGAAAATAAGATTCTTAATATGTAATTATAAAATTGTGTAATGCATGTATATTATTATACATTTGATGTATCAAACGAATTTAGTTTAACATGAAGAAAGGTGAAATTGTGTTTTGTTATACGTGTTAAAGACGTGATGGAGCCAAGCCCTCGCTCAAAGGAAACTCCCGACTGGGAAATTTACATTTAACTCTATACATAGTTTATTTTTTCCGTAATATTTTGTAATGAGTAAACAGTGATTCATCAACGAGAACTAATAAGATGTTTGGAGTGTAACTAACAAACATTTTAGTAAAAGTGATCCTAATTAAAAAATTAACAGAAATATTTAGATTAACTAAGCCATATTGCGATTAAAAACAATTTATGAAGGGTAACCAAGCCCTGTTAAATTTCACCAGAACGGACGTTGCTATTGTAATAAATATTCCAGCGAAACACAGGAACGTGAAATGAAAGGGAAATATGAGAAGAGACCGCAGATTGAATCCTGTACTGCCGTAAAATGTGATGTGATCCACTTGGGTCCATCGATCCGCTCCCACATGAATTGTGTGATTCAATGCAAACTATATTCGCTGGTCGTTGTATTTCATTTACACATCTCAACGAAAAACAACCGACTATTCCTTGCATAACCAAACTAAAGTAGGATCCTTAATTTAGTACATTATGTTGTAATTAATGAACAAATTTGTATTTTCCTTCTGAACAATAGTAAAATATGGCAATCAGTAAACTAAAAATTAAGTACATTTAGCGATAATAAAATGAATAACAAACTATCTATTTACAAAGCAACTACAAGTTTGAAATACAAGAAGTTGTAAATGTTTAGAATTTTACCATACAGGGAGTAAAAAAATATGGAAACGCTTTCACAACTTCTGCATGACTTCACTTGTAAAATGATTTTTTGCTATAAATCATTTGAAAATTTAATATTTTAAAATAATTGTGTTCCATATAGTGTAATTTTTGATCAGAATAATTTATTTAAACCGTTAAATCGTGGAGAAATGATATTGTTCAAATTAGTTACTATGAAATTCAAGTGCTGCTACTTTTGAAATGATTATTCTTTCGAAGTCCGAATTGCGGCAGTTAATTTATCCTGAATATACCTTTAATTTAATACCAAATTCAACTTAGGTTTACATTGAAGATTTTCGTTTAACTCCTCGCAGGCCGTCCCGCTAAAAGATGAAATGTCGCTAATGACGTCAAAAAGTAGGTTCTTTGTAACCATGACCACGTACAAGATTTCACTTTTACAGTTGTAAAAGCGTTTCCATATTTTTCCGCCTGGTAAATACATATTTACACACAATTATACATGTATATATTACTGTCCAGAATAAAAAAAACCTCAATATTGTTAATTTTTTTGTCTAAGCCTGTTTACTCTATTATAATATCACTTGTAAATTTAAATAAACTTTTAAAATTAAACTCAAAATGCTAATGTTACTGTCTTAATTAGTTTAATTCGTTTACTAATTACATGAACTGGTACACGAATTGGTTCGTGAACTTGAGTGAGGTAAGCAAGTTGTAAGCTCTGTTGGGGATTTTAACCTTGGACTTTGGTCATGTATACATGCACGAAACATGGTCATGTATACAAGCAAGACATATGGTCATGTATACACGCACGACCCATGGTCATGTATACACGCATGACACATGGTAATGTATATACGCACAACCCATGGTCATGTATACATGCACGACACATGGTCATGTATACATGCACGAAACATGGTCATGTATACAAGCAAGACATATGGTCATGTATACACGCACGACCCCATGGTCATGTACACACGCATGACACATGGTAATGTATATACGCACAACCCATGGTCATGTATACATGCACGACACATGGTCATGTATACACGCACGACACGTGGTCATGTATACATGTAAGAAACATGGTTATGTATACAATCAAGACATATGGTCATGTATACAAGCAAGACATATGGTCATGTATACACGCACGACACGTGGTCATGTATACATGTAAGAAACATGGTCATGTATACACGCACGACACATGGTCATGTATACAAGCAAGACATATGGTCATGTATAGGCCTACACACACGACACATGGTCATGTATACACGCACGACACGTGGTCATGTATACACGCACGACACGTGGTCATGTATACATGCATGACACGTGGTCATGTATACATGCAAGAAACATGGTCATGTATACAAGCAAGACATATAGTCATGTATACACGTACGACCCATGGTCATGTAAACACGCACGACACGTGGTCATGTATACACGCACGACCCATGGTCATGTATACACGCACGACACGTGGTCAAGTATAAATGCAGGAAACATGGTCATGTATACAAGCAAGACATATGGTCACGTATACACGCACGACCCATGGTCATGTATACACGCACGACACGTGGTCATGATTACACGCACGACATGTGGTCATGTATACGTGCAAGAAACATGGTCATGTATACAAGCAAGACATATGGTCATGTATACACGTACGACCCATGGTCATGTATACACGCACGACACGTGGTCATGTATACACGCACGAAACGTGGTCATGTATACATGCAAGAAACATGGTCATGTATACAAGCAAGACATATGGTCATGTATACACGTACGACCCATGGTCATGTATACACGCACGACACGTGGTCATGTATACACGCACGACCCATGGTCATGTAAACACGCACGACACGTGGTCATGTATACACGCACGACACGTGGTCATGTATACATGCAAGAAACATGGTCATGTATACAAGCAAGACATATGGTCATGTATACACGCACGACCCATGGTCATGTATACACGCACGACACGTTGTCATGTATACACGCATGACACGTGGTCATGTATACATGCAAGAAACATGGTATGTATACAAGCAACACATATGGTCATGTATACACGTACGAACTATGGTCATGTATACACGCACGACACGTGGTCATGTATACACGCACAAAACGTGGTCATGTATACATGCAAGAAACATGGTCATGTATACAAGCAAGACATATGGTCATGTATACACGTACGACCCATGGTCATGTATACACGCACGACACGTGGTCATGTATACACGCACGACCCATGGTCATGTAAACACGCACGACACGTGGTCATGTATACACGCACGACACGTGGTCATGTATACATGCAAGAAACATGGTCATGTATACAAGCAAGACATATGGTCATGTATACACGCACGACCCATGGTCATGTATACACGCACGACACGTTGTCATGTATACACGCATGACACGTGGTCATGTATACATGCAAGAAACATGGTATGTATACAAGCAACACATATGGTCATGTATACACGTACGAACTATGGTCATGTATACACGCACGACACGTGGTCATGTATACACGCACGACCCATGGTCATGTATATACGCACGACACGTGGTCATGATTACACGCACGACACGTGGTCAAGTATACTTGTACGACACATGGTCATGTATACATGCAAGACACATGGTCATGTATACATACACGACATATGGTCATGTATACACGCACGACCCATGGTCATGTATACATGCACGACACGTGGTCATGATTACGCGCATGACACATGGTCAAGTATATATGTACGACACATGGTCATGTATACATGCAAGACACATGGACATGTATACATACACGACAAATGGTCATGTATACACGCACGACACGTGTTCAAATATATATGAATGACACATGGTAATGTATACACGACGACCCATGGTCAAGTATACACGCACGACACGTGGTCATGATTACACGCACGACACGTGGTCAAGTATATATGTACGACACATGGTCATGTATACATGCAAGACACATGGACATGTATACATACACGACAAATGGTCATGTATACACGCACGACACGTGTTCCAATATATATGAATGACACATGGTCATGTATACACGACGACCCATGGTCAAATATACAAGCAAGACACATGGTTATGTATACAAGCAAGACACATGGTCATATATACATGTAAGGCACATGGTCATGTATACATGCAAAACACATGGTCATATATACATGCAAGACACATGGACATGTATACATGCAAGATACATGGTCATATATACATGTAAGACACATGGTCAATTATACATGCAAGACACGTGGTCATGTATACATGCAAGACACGTGGTCATGTATACGTGCAAGACACGTGGACAGGTATATTGAAACTATCATTTGGAATCAATCGTTTTTTAATAATTTGCAACGGAAATTTATCATGGATGTCTTATATTTATACTTTTTTTACTCATGATCTTTTGTTAGGCTCTATTTTATTGGGGCTTTACAGGTATTTCATATTTCTAATGCAGTATGATTAGGCATGTGAATGCTTCCTAATTCAATACTAATATTCTGCCCTATCCGTCCTAACCTGATGATTGGGGATGGAAATCGTAACCCGACAAATTGTGCTGTGTTGCAGATCATTTCAGTCTAACACTACTACCGATAATTGAGCTCTAACACCACTAGTAGAGTTGGTTGCACCAGATTGGCTTGTTCGTAATCCATCCCCCATTCACCCTCTGATGTTAACACCTATTTCCTCCGTTTGCCTTGAATTATAATATTGTTATTCGACGACTAACAAACAAAACAGTACACCACCAGATCTTATTTATTTGAATATACATATATCGATAAACTTGAATCCATACATACAGGGTGTCCGCAAAGTCCGTTCCCTCCCGTTTATTGTTTAACGAGCTGAAAGACTTTAATATAACTTATTAGGAGCTATTCATATAAAGACATAAAATTCATTATTTTTACCAAAAGGGTGCTAGCTCAAATTTTAAAATTAAAGCCCTTTTAAGGGACCCCTCATTTTAAAAGGTTGAAAAACAGAAGAATTGTGAAAACTGATATTATTGTATCATTTGGTAAAATAGCTTATGTCATTTCAGTAAACATAGATCATTAGACCGATTATCATCTTGTCTTTGTCACTGAAGTTTTTTTTAAAAAAAGTAATGAGCCTGTATTTGTTACACAACGACATTTTCGTTGTAATTTTCATGTTCCACGTCATGGTCCTGTCCCTTGCCGAAACACCATTAATAGGTGTGTTTTAAATTTAACAAACACTGCATCTGAATTAAAAATGAAACCAACCTTAACAAAATAGGCCTGGATCTGTTCTTATCCATGGGAATGTTGCAAGAGTGCGTGAACGAAGCCCAAAACGATCAGCTAGGAGGTAGATAGTTGCATTGGCAGTTTCAAGAGAAAATATGTATAAAATTTTACATATCAAATTTGTGATTTTTGGTTCTAGGGTTATAGGAAGAGTGCCGATGCCTACGTTCTGTAGAGTAATAGCAAATGTTGTTAAAAGATTGGAAACCTGTTTGGATATCGAAGGAAGGCATCTGAGTGATATTGTATTCCATAGTTTAAATGGCACATACTCATGCATATTTTAAATATTTAAAATAAAATAACAATATAATTTGCAACAAAGTTATTACTATTTATTTCAAAACTGGTCATGTTTTTATGAGTCGCCTATCATGATATACGTCTGACATAAGCAGGTTAAAATTGTCTAAGGTGATGGACATAATACCTTACTATCATCTTTAATTTTGGGTTTAAAGTAAATTTATATTAACCCTAGATCTGCGCCTGATATGGGATAGTGGTTAGGTGCAAGAGAGGACATTTATATCACCCTAATATCACCAGTTGTTACAAATTTTGTGTAAATAAAGTTATTTTCCATTTCGTTTTCCAGCGTGTAAATCAGGTACCTGATTGTCGATTTCCCAATATACTTCAGCCAAACCAATCCCAGATCTGTGATCGATGAAGACATGTAACTGATTGTTGATTTCCCAATATACTTCGAACTAACCAATCCCAGATCTGTGATAGATGAAGACATGTATCTGATTGTTGAGTTCCCTATATACTTTGGACTAACCAATCCCAGATCTGTGATAGATGAAGACATGTATCTGATTGTTGATTTCCCTATATACTTTGGACTAACCAATCCCAGATCTGTGATCGATGAAAATATGTACTTGATTGTTGATGTCCCAATATACTTCGGACTAACCAATCCCAGATCTATGATCGATGAAGACATGTATCTGATTGTTGATTTCCCTATATAGCCTACTTCGGACTAACAAATCCCAGATCTGTGATCGATGAAAATATGTACTTGATTGTTGATTTCCCAATATATTTCGGACTAACCAATCCCAGATCTATGATCGATGAAGACATGTACCTGATTGTTGATTTCCCAATATACTTCGGAATAATCAACCCCAGATCTGTGATCGATGAAGACACGTACCTGATTATTGATTTCCCAATATACTTCGGACTAACCAACCCCAGATCTGTGATCGATGAAGACATGTAGCTGATTGTTGATTTCCTAATATACTTCGAACTAAACAATCCTAGATTAGTGATGTAGGAAGAAATGTATCTGATTTCCACATTAAACATTCTAAAATTCTTTAGTTCATCCCCAATGAATAGAATGGGGAGGGGGGGTAACTCAAATGTTCAAAAGTAATTCCTTTTTATTAGCTTTTCTCTTGTACGGAAAGCATTTTCAAATATCACATACAACTGCTGGAGAGCTGGACAATCTGATGGATGTGAGGCTTCCAAGGGCTTAGCAATGAATCTGTAATTTGAATTTTAATTCAACACTTGAGACACATTAAATTACATGTCTTGATACATCAGATCTAGGGATAAAAATGATTTATACATGTCTTAGATTGACATTCCCTATATGGATATCCTCAGTATAATATCCATATATAATACTCTAAAATTAATTTGTGATATGATTTTGGGAGAGACAGTGGCCGAGCGGTCTAGACGTTAGGACTTTATACCTGGGTTTTATTACCACATTGCTCTATTTAATAATATAATGGCTTGTTATTATATTCACCTCGACTGTACTGGTTCTTCCCCTTACTCTGTCTGATAAGTTCCCCGCACAGATCAGCAGTCTATGAGTAATGGATAGATTAAAGATGAGATCGGCCTATCCATAAAAAAAATTAAATACGTATGTCCGTGTTTGATAATGTGTTGTATGACTACCGTACTGTACCTCAAACAAATTGAACGGTCAGCTCTTGCAACTGAGAGTATGGGACGGACGGTTAACTGGTTTATGTCGTACAAGCCAATTTACCGTTTTATTGGATGTTGCGTGGAAACTCGCTTTATTTGCAATGCAGATAGAGAGGTCCATCTATAGATACTTTGTGTCAAAGGACCAATAAAGGCGTCCTGAGGCAGACCGAGTGATTAAAACACGACAGGTCGGTGGTACACAAAACTCATTAACGTGGCAAACAAACGTTTTAGCGGACAAACAGAGTTAAGCATGTCAAATGGTTCAATCGCAACCAGGACAAGTGATCTGTGTACAACGGGTAAATAGAGTTTGAAATATTTCAATTACCTTTATTTCGACTCTGCGATAAACTGAATATTTATAACAATTTAAAGTACCAATCTAACGGACTTATTTGTACAAATCAATGCGAACGAAATATGTAATAAAATATTATTCTTTAATCTCTTTATTAGCAGTTAAAATGTACAGTTCTAAAATAATTACATTATATACGATTTGGAAATAAAAAATAATCAATATAGTCTAGACACAAAAGATTGTGTATTTTTAATCCTAAATTAGACTACAACCTTTTAAAAATTTTAATAAAATACAATTTCCGTTTTTGTTACCCCTGAAGACAAATTACAACATAGGAGGCTTTTTTAAAATTTAATTATACATAGAAAATGTTATTTTGTTATTGTATTACTGCAGTTTCACGAACCGTCGGCGCAGAGATTGTTTACTTGAGGTTGTTTGCTAAGCAACTAGTGAGCTTTTTTCATTTTTTTCATTCATCAAAGCAGCCTATGACATTTTCAATCACATCGCTGCTTTCCTCGTTTGATTGTACTTTATGAAATATTTATTTTTAGATGTTACTATAAGTTTTATAATTTTTATACCAGATGTAAAAAAAAACTGAAATATTAACTAGTTTTCACTGTAAATCAAATTTGCACTGTTATTACTTCAAAATCCGACAATGTAAAGCATTTATATTTTCATTCGTGGTAGACAAGAATGTTTTTTTTTCTGTAAGTTTTATTAATTTCAGAATGTTAACTTTTCAAGAAAAAGGTTCTTATCAATCTCTTTTAAAAACGTTTTCTTGACTTCTAGAGGTCGTAAAACTTAGTCACGTTGTAAATCCTATGTATGTACGTCTACGACACATAACTTTATTATGCCAAAGTAAATGCGGCGATTTTAAGTTTATTTAAATCAATTTCAAATCGCTTTAAATTGATCAATTTATTTTGTTCCATCTAGAATAAGAATAACTAAAACTGATAAAAAAAATTTAAAATGCATATGTTATAAAGTACACTTAAACGAGGAAAACAAAGGTGTGATTGGATTTTTTATAGGCCTCTGAGTTTTTTTAGTAAAATACCTTAAAAATAAGGTTCACACCATTTCTGCACCGATTTTAGTTTGGTTGGTGGCCTTTTCATTTGATACAAAATTTAGTGAGTCATTCATTGTTGATTATACTTGTCCTGCTCGCATACTTGATAATGATTGCTAATTTAAGGAATTTAAAAAAAACTAATCATAGGAAGCGATATAGTTGGATCTGTATTTAATAAACAGTGTAAACAGATTATCTTAGACCCATATTTTGTTTTTATCTAATTTTGCTGATTTATTATATAAGTTGCTTCTTTTTCTTTGAAACACTGTGGAACTAAGTTCCACGCACAAGCCATTGCCTACCAGTGATGACCTCTTTAGTATATAAAAATATAAATAAAAATTTACAATATTTTTGTTATAAAGTCAAAGCAGAAGTGGGACTAATTTGTAGGAATTATAGTATTTAGATGAAAATAAATGACCTTTAGGATTACAATAGGACACATTTATTAGTACACAATTATAGTATTTAGAGAAAAATAAATGACCTTTAGGATTACACTAGGACACATCTATTAGTACACAATTATAGTATTTAGAGGAAAATAAATGACCTTTAGGATTACACTAGGACACATTTATTAGTACACAATTATAGTATTTAGAGGGAAATAAATGACATTTAGGATTACACTAGACCACATCTATTAGTTCACAATTATAGTATTTAGAGAAAAATAAATGACCTTTAGGATTACACTAGGACACATTTATTAGTACACAATTATAGTATTTAGAGAAAAATAAATGACCTTTAGGATTACACTAGGACACATTTATTAGTACACAATTATAGTATTTAGAGGAAAATAAATGACATTTAGGATTACACTAGGACACATCGATAAGTTCACAATTATAGTATTTAGAGGGAAATAAATGACCCTTAGGATTACACTAGGACACATTTATTAGTACACAATTATAGTATTTAGAAGAAAATAAATGACCTTTAGGATTACACTAGGACACATCTATTAGTACACAATTATAGTATTTAGAGGAAAATAAATGACTTTTAGGATTACACTAGGACACATTTATAGTACACAATTATAGTATTTAGAGGAAAATAAATGACCTTTAGGATTACACTAGGACACATTTATTAGTACACAATTATAGTATTTGGAGAAAAACAAATGACCTTTAGGATTACACTAGGACACATCTATTAGTACACAATTATAGTATTTAGAGGAAAATAAATGACCTTTAGAATTACACTAGGACACATTTATTAGTACACAATTTTAGTATTTAGAGGAAAATAAATGACCTTTAGGATTACACTAGGACACATCTATTAGTACACAATTATAGTATTTAGAGGAAAATAAATGACCTTTAGGATTACACTAGGACACATTTATTCGTACACAATTATAGTATTTAGAGGAAAATAAATGACCTTTAGGATTAAACTAGGACACATCTATTAGTACACAATTATAGTATTTAGAGGAAAATAAATGACCTTTAGGATTACACTAGGACACATTTATTAGTACACAATTATAGTATTTAGAGGAAAATAAATGACCTTTAGGATTACACTAGGACACATTTATTAGTACACAATTATAGTATTTAGAAGTAAATAAATGACCTTTAGGATTACACTAGGACACATCTATTAGTACACAATTATAGTATTTAGAGGAAAATAAATGACCTTTAGGATTACACTAGTACACATCAATTAATACACAATTATAGTATTTAGAGGAAAATAAATGACCTTTAGGATTACACTAGGACACATTAATTAGTACACAATTATAAAATTTAGAGGAAAATAAATGACCTTTAGGATTACACTAGGACACATTTATTAGTACACAATTATAGTATTTAGAGGAAAATAAATGACCTTTAGGATTACACTAGTACACATCAATTAATACACAATTATAGTATTTAGAGGAAAATAAATGACCTTTAGAATTACACTAGGACACATTTATTAGTACACAATTATAGTATTTAGAGGAAAATAAATGACCTTTAGGATTACACTAGGACACATTTATTAGTACACAATTATAGTATTTAGAGGAAAATAAATGACCTTTAGGATTACACTAGGACACATTTATTAGTACACAATTATAGTATTTAGAGGAAAATAAATGACCTTTAGGATTACACTAGGACACATTTATAGTACACAATTATAGTATTTAGAGGAAAATAAATGACCTTTAGCATTACAATAGGACACATTTATTAGTACACAATTATAGTATTTAGAGGAAAATAAATGACACTTAGGATTACACTAGGACACATTTATTAGTACACAATTATAATATTTAGAGGAAAATAAATGACCTTTAGGATTACACTAGGACACATTTATTAGTACACAATTATAGTATGTAGAGAAAAATAAATGACCTTTAGGATTACACTAGGACACATTTATTAGTACACAATTATAGTATTTAGAGGAAAATAAATGACCTTTAGGATTACACTAGGACACATTTATTAGTACACAATTATAGTATTTAGAGGGAAATAAATGACCTTTAGGATTACACTAGGACACATTTATTCGTACACAATTATAGTATTTAGAGAAAAATAAATGACCTTTAGGATTACACTAGGACACATTTATTAGTACACAATTATAGTATTTAGAGGAAAATAGATGACATTTAGGATTACACTAGGCCACATTTATTAGTACACAATTATAGTATTTAGAAGAAAATAAATGACATTTAGGATTACACTAGACCACATCTATTAGTTCACAATTATAGTATTTAGAGGGAAATAAATGACCTTTAGGATTACACTAGGACACATCTATTAGTACACAATTATAGTATTTAGAGGAAAATAAATGACCATTAGGATTACACTAGAACACATTTATTAGTACACAATTATAGTATTTAGAGAAAAATAAATGACCTTTAGGATTACACTAGGACACATTTATTAGTACACAATTATAGTATTTAGAGGAAAATAAATGACATTTAGGATTACACTAGGACACATCTATAAGTTCACAATTATAGTATTTAGAGGGAAATAAAAGACCCTTAGGATTACACTAGGACACATTTATTAGTACACAATTATAGTATTTAGAAGTAAATAAATGACATTTAGGATTACACTAGGACACATTTATTAGTACACAATTATAGTATTTGGAGAAAAATAAATGACCTTTAGGATTACACTAGGACACATCTATTAGTACACAATTATAGTATTTAGAGGAAAATAAATGACCTTTAGAATTACACTAGGACACATTTATTAGTACACAATTTTAGTATTTAGAGGAAAATAAATGACCTTTAGGATTACACTAGACCACATCTAATAGTTCACAATTATAGTATTTAGAGAAAAATAAATGACCTTTAGGATTACACTAGGACACTTTTATTAGTACACAATTATAGTATTTAGAGGAAAATAAATGACCTTTAGGATTACACTAGGACACATCTATTAGTACACAATTATAGTATTTAGAGGAAAATAAATGACCTTTAGGATTACACTAGGACACATTTATTCGTACACAATTATAGTATTTAGAGGAAAATAAATGACCTTTAGGATTAAACTAGGACACATCTATTAGTACACAATTATAGTATTTAGAGGAAAATAAATGACCTTTAGGATTACACTAGGACACATTTATTAGTACACAATTATAGTATTTAGAGGAAAATAAATGACCTTTAGGATTACACTAGGACACATTAATTAGTACACAATTATAGTATTTAGAGGAAAATAAATGACCTTTAGGATTACACTAGGACACATTTATTAGTACACAATTATAGTATTTTGAGGAAAATAAATGACCTTTAGGATTACACTAGTACACATCAATTAATACACAATTATAGTATTTAGAGGAAAATAAATGACCTTTAGGATTACACTAGGACACATTTATTAGTACACAATTATAGTATTTAGAGGAAAATAAATGACCTTTAGGATTACACTAGGACACATTTATTAGTACACAATTATAGTATTTAGAGGAAAATAAATGACCTTTAGGATTACACTAGGACACATTTATTAGTACACAATTATAGTATTTAGAGGAAAATAAATGACCTTTAGGATTACACTAGGACACATTTATAGTACACAATTATAGTATTTAGAGGAAAATAAATGACCTTTAGGATTACAATAGGACACATTTATTAGTACACAATTATAGTATTTAGAGGAAAATAAATGACACTTAGGATTACACTAGGACACATTTATTAGTACACAATTATAATATTTAGAGGAAAATAAATGACCTTTAGGATTACACTAGGACACATTTATTAGTACACAATTATAGTATGCAGAGAAAAATAAATGACCTTTAGGATTACACTAGGACACATTTATTAGTACACAATTATAGTATTTAGAGGAAAATAAATGACCTTTAGGATTACACTAGGACACATTTATTAGTACACAATTATAGTATTTAGAGGAAAATAAATGACCTTTAGGATTACACTAGGACACATTTATTCGTAAACAATTATAGTATTTAGAGAAAAATAAATGACCTTTAGGATTACACTAGGACACATTTATTAGTACACAATTATAGTATTTAGAGGAAAATAGATGACATTTAGGATTACACTAGGCCACATTTATTAGTACACAATTATAGTATTTAGAAGAAAATAAATTACATTTAGGATTACACTAGACCACATCTATTAGTTCACAATTATAGTATTTAGAGAGAAATAAATGAAATTTAGGATTACACTAGGACACATTTATTAGTACACAATTATAGTATTTAGAGAAAAATAAATGAGCTTTAGGATTACACTAAGACACATTTATTAGTACACAATTATAGTATTTAGAGGAAAATAAATGGCATTTAGGATTACACTAGGCCACATTTATTCGTACACAATTATAGTATTTAGACGAAAATAAATGACCTTTAGGATTACACTAGGACACATTTATTAGTACACAATTATAGTATTTAGAGGAAAATAAATGACATTTAGGATTACACTAGGACACATTTATTAGTACACAATTATAGTATTTAGAGAAAAATAAATGACCTTTAGAATTACACTAGGACACATCTATAAGTTCACAATTATAGTATTTAGAGGGAAATAAATGACCCTTAGGATTACACTAGGACACTTTTATTAGTACACAATTATAGTATTTAGAAGAAAATAAATGACATTTAGGATTACACTAGGACACATTTATTAGTACACAATTATAGTATTTGGAGAAAAATAAATGACCTTTAGGATTACACTAGGACACATCTATAAGTTCACAATTATAGTATTTAGAGGGAAATAAATGACCCTTAGGATTACACTAGGACACTTTTATTAGTACACAATTATAGTATTTAGAAGAAAATAAATGACATTTAGGATTACACTAGGACACATTTATTAGTACACAATTATAGTATTTGGAGAAAAATAAATGACCTTTAGGATTACACTAGGACACATCTATTAGTACACAATTATAGTATTTAGAGGAAAATAAATGACCTTTAGAATTACACTAGGACACATTTATTAGTACACAATTTTAGTATTTAGAGGAAAATAAATGACCTTTAGGATTACACTAGGACACATCTATTAGTACACAATTATAGTATTTAGAGGAAAATAAATGACCTTTAGGATTACACTAGGACACATTTATTAGTACACAATTATAGTATTTAGAGGAAAATAAATGACCTTTAGGATTAAACTAGGACACATCTATTAGTACACAATTATAGTATTTAGAGGAAAATAAATGACCTTTAGGATTACACTAGGACACATTTATTAGTACACAATTATAGTATTTAGAGGAAATTAATGACCTTTAGGATTACACTAGGACACATTAATTAGTACACAATTATAGTATTTAGAGGAAAATAAATGTCCTTTAGGATTACACTAGGACACATTTATTAGTACACAATTATAGTATTTAGAGGAAAATAAATGACCTTTAGGATTACACTAGTACACATCAATTAATACACAATTATAGTATTTAGAGGAAAAGAAATGACCTTTAGGATTACACTAGGACACATTTATTAGTACACAATTATAGTATTTAGAGGAAAATAAATGACCTTTAGGATTACACTAGGACACATTTATTAGTACACAATTATAGTATTTAGAGGAAAATAAATGACATTTAGGATTACACTAGGACACATTTATTAGTACACAATTATAGTATTTAGAGGAAAATAAATGACCTTTAGGATTACACTAGGACACATTTATAGTACACAATTATAGTATTTAGAGGAAAATAAATGACCTTTAGGATTACAATAGGACACATTTATTAGTACACAATTATAGTATTTAGAGGAAAATAAATGACACTTAGGATTACACTAGGACACATTTATTAGTACACAATTATAATATTTAGAGGAAAATAAATGACCTTTAGGATTACACTAGGACACATTTATTAGTACACAATTATAGTATGTAGAGAAAAATAAATGACCTTTAGGATTACACTAGGACACATTTATTAGTACACAATTATAGTATTTAGAGGAAAATAAATGACCTTTAGGATTACACTAGGACACATTTGTTAGTACACAATTATAGTATTTAGAGGGAAATAAATGACCTTTAGGATTACACTAGGACACATTTATTAGTACACAATTATAGTATTTAGAGAAAAATAAATGACCTTTAGGATTACACTAGGACACATTTATTAGTACACAATTATAGTATTTAGAGGAAAATAGATGACATTTAGGATTACACTAGGCCACATTAATTAGTACACAATTATAGTATTTAGAAGAAAATAAATGACATTTAGGATTACACTAGACCACATCTATTAGTTCACAATTATAGTATTTAGAGGGAAATAAATGACCTTTAGGATTACACTAGGACACATCTATTAGTACACAATTATAGTATTTAGAGGAAAATAAATGACCTTTAGGATTACACTAGGACACATTTATTAGTACACAATTATAGTATTTAGAGGGAAATAAATGACCTTTAGGATTACACTAGGACACATTTATTAGTACACAATTATAGTATTTAGAGGAAAATAAATGACATTTAGGATTACACTAGGACACATCTATAAGTTCACAATTATAGTATTTAGAGGGAAATAAATGACCCTTAGGATTACACTAGGACACATTTATTAGTACACAATTATAGTATTTAGAAGAAAATAAATGACATTTAGGATTACACTAGGACACATTTATTAGTACACAATTATAGTATTTGGAGAAAAATAAATGACCTTTAGGATTACACTAGGACACATCTATTAGTACACAATTATAGTATTTAGAGGAAAATAAATGACCTTTAGAATTACACTAGGACACATTTATTAGTACACAATTTTAGTATTTAGAGGAAAATAAATGACCTTTAGGATTACACTAGACCACATCTATTAGTTCACAATTATAGTATTTAGAGAAAAATAAATGACCTTTAGGATTACACTAGGACACATTTATTAGTACACAATTATAGTATTTAGAGGAAAATAAATGACCTTTAGGATTACACTAGGACACATCTATTAGTACACAATTATAGTATTTAGAGGAAAATAAATGACCTTTAGGATTACACTAGGACACATTTATTCGTACACAATTATAGTATTTAGAGGAAAATAAATGACCTTTAGGATTAAACTAGGACACATCTATTAGTACACAATTATAGTATTTAGAGGAAAATAAATGACCTTTAGGATTACACTAGGACACATTTATTAGTACACAATTATAGTATTTAGAGGAAAATAAATGACCTTTAGAATTACACTAGGACACATTAATTAGTACACAATTATAGTATTTAGAGGAAAATAAATGACCTTTAGGATTACACTAGGACACATTTATTAGTACACAATTATAGTATTTAGAGGAAAATAAATGACCTTTAGGATTACACTAGTACACATCAATTAATACACAATTATAGTATTTAGAGGAAAATAAATGACCTTTAGGATTACACTAGGACACATTTATTAGTACACAATTATAGTATTTAGAGGAAAATAAATGACCTTTAGGATTACACTAGGACACATTTATTAGTACACAATTATAGTATTTAGAGGAAAATAAATGACCTTTAGGATTACACTAGGACACATTTATTAGTACACAATTATAGTATTTAGAGGAAAATAAATTACCTTTAGGATTACACTAGGACACATTTATAGTACACAATTATAGTATTTAGAGGAAAATAAATGACCTTTATTATTACAATAGGACACATTTATTAGTACACAATTATAGTATTTAGAGGAAAACAAATGACACTTAGGATTACACTAGGACACATTTATTAGTACACAATTATAATATTTAGAGGAAAATAAATGACCTTTAGGATTACACTAGGACACATTTATTAGTACACAATTATAGTATGTAGAGAAAAATAAATGACCTTTAGGATTACACTAGGACACATTTATTAGTACACAATTATAGTATTTAGAGGAAAATAAATGACCTTTAGGATTACACTAGGACACATTTATTAGTACACAATTATAGTATTTAGAGGGAAATAAATGACCTTTAGGATTACACTAGGACACATTTATTCGTAAACAATTATAGTATTTAGAGAAAAATAAATGACCTTTAGGATTACACTAGGACACATTTATTAGTACACAATTATAGTATTTAGAGGAAAATAGATGACATTTAGGATTACACTAGGCCACATTTATTAGTACACAATTATAGTATTTAGAAGAAAATAAATGACATTTAGGATTACACTAGACCACATCTATTAGTTCACAATTATAGTATTTAGAGGGAAATAAATGAAATTTAGGATTACACTAGGACACATTTATTAGTACACAATTATAGTATTTAGAGAAAAATAAATGAGCTTTAGGATTACACTAGGACACATTTATTAGTACACAATTATAGTATTTAGAGGAAAATAAATGGCATTTAGGATTACACTAGGCCACATTTATTCGTACACAATTATAGTATTTAGAGGAAAATAAATGACCTTTAGAATTACACTAGGACAAATCTATTAGTACACAATTATAGTATTTAGAGGAAAATAAATGACATTTAGGATTACACTAGGACACATTTATTAGTACACAATTATAGTATTTAGAGAAAAATAAATGACCTTTAGAATTACACTAGGACAAATCTATTAGTACACAATTATAGTATTTAGAGGAAAATAAATGACCTTTAGGATTACACTAGGACACATCTATTAGTACACAATTATAGTATTTAGAGGAAAATAAATGACCTTTAGGATTACACTAGGACACATCTATTAGTACACAATTATAGTATTTAGAGGAAAATAAATGACCTTTAGGATTACACTAGGACACATCTATTAGTACACAATTATAGTATTTAGAGGAAAATAAATGACCTTTAGGATTACACTAGGACACATTTATTAGTACACAATTTTAGTATTTAGAGGAAAATAAATGACCTTTAGGATTACACTAGGACACATCTATTAGTACACAATTATAGTATTTAGAGGAAAATAAATGACCTTTAGGATTACACTAGGACACATCTGTTAGTACACTATTATAGTATTTAGAGGAAAATAAATGACCTTTAGGATTACACTAGGACACATCTATTAGTACACAATTATAGTATTTAAGGAAAATAAATGACCTTTAGGATTACACTAGGATACATTTATTAGTACACAATTATAGTATTTAGAGGAAAATAAATGACCTTTAGGATTACACTAGGACACATCTATTAGTACACAATTATAGTATTTAGAGGAAAATAAATGACCTTTAGGATTACACTAGGACACATTTATTAGTACATAATTATAGTATTTAGAGGAAAATAAATGACATTTAGGATTACACTAGGACACATTTATTAGTACACAATTATAGTATTTAGAGAAAAATAAATGATGAGGGAGACAAAGGTAGTTGGACATTTGCCATCATTACGTGAAAAATAACAATCACGACGTTTCGATTTGGTAAAACCCAAACCTTTTTCAAGTGCTAAAAACTAAATTACATCTACACAAACATGTTATAAAACTACGTTCTTAAACTAATAAACTTATCTACTTTAATAATTATCTACATTTTAACCTAGATCCTAGAATGGAGTACAACAAAATGAACTTCTACTAAATATAAAAAATATTAACAGGGTAAATTAATATAGCCAAATAGGCGCTGTCAAGGTCATGATATCAACGAAAAATGTAAAACACAATAAAATTAATATTCAAATCAAACTGAAATAAGATTACATTACCTAATCATAAATATATGGTACCTGAAAAACACAATTAATTTAAAATAACATTCAACACGCACAAAAATTATATATATGACTCGGAAGGACTGAGACTACTATTAAAATTACATTTTAACCTGAAAAGACAACAATTATTAGGAATAAAACAATACCATAATCAAATATTACAAAAATGATGAAGTCTTACGACCCGCAGTGACGATGGCGTCTAGACGTCCCAGGTACGAAGTGAGGATGATACAATCCAAATGCAGTGTCTACGAAGTTCCCTCTAAGGTGATAAAACACGGGGACAAGACAAACATACACACTATACTTCACAACAACCATAAATGATAAAACACAAAAATAAATGACCTTTAGTATTACACTAGGACACATTTATTAGTACACAATTATAGTATTTAGAGGAAAATAAATGACATTTAGGATTACACTAGGACACATCTATTAGTTCACAATTATAGTATTTAGAGGAAAATAAATGACCTTTAGGATTACACTAGGACACATTTATTAGTACACAATTATAGTATTTAGATGAAAATAAATGACATTTAGGATTACACTAGGACACATCTACTAGTTCACAATTATAGTATTTAGAGGAAAATAAATGACCTTTAGGATTACACTAGGACACATCTACTAGTTCACAATTATAGTACCGTATTTAGAGGAAAATAAATGACCTTTAGGATTACACTAGGACACACTTATTAGTACATAATTATAGTATTTAGCGGAAAATAAATGACATTTAGGATTACACTAGGACACATTTATTATTACACAATTATAGTATTTAGATCAAAATAAATGACCTTTAGGATTACACTAGGACACATTTATTAGTACACAATTATAGTATTTAGAGGAAAATAAATGACATTTAGGATTACACTAGGACACATTTATTAGTACACAATTATAGTATTTAGAGGAAAATAAATGACCTTTAGGATTACACTAGGACACATTTATTAGTACACAATTATAGTATTTAGAGAAAAATAAATGACCTTTAGGATTACACTAGGACACATTTATTAGTACACAATTATAGTATTTAGAGGAAAATAAATGACCTTTAGGATTACAATAGGACACATTTATTAGTACACAATTATAGTATTTAGAGGAAAATAAATGACCTTTAGGATTACACTAGGACACATCTATTAGTACACAATTATAGTATTTAGAGGAAAATAAATGACCTTTAGGATTACACTAGGACACATTTATTAGTACACAATTATAGTATTTAGAGGAAAATAAATGACCTTTAGGATTACACTAGGACACATTTATTAGTACACAATTATAGTATTTAGAGGAAATTAAATGACCTTTAGGATAACACAAGGACACATTTATTAGTACACAATTATAGTATTTAGAGGAAAATAAATGACCTTTAGGATTACACTAGGACACATTTATTAGTACACAATTTCGGGAAATAACTTTAAAAACGGGATAGTAGGATGTACAATTCGCTGGCATTGCGTATCAGTTGTTCAACGTATCTATTTAAATACTTAATAATTATTCATGAATAATGAAATTTGTGAAATTAGCAAACTTTTTTTCATTAAAATGTTTGCTAGAGTTAAATGTTTTAATCTTATATTTATTTATTATGTAAGAAGTAAAATAAAAATGTTACTTCCTAATAACATTAATCTACATTTTCTTAGAATCTACATTTTCCGGTGACAACCGCGTCAAGGCACAATATTTACAAGATAACCAGACGTTTCGCCCATACTGTGATGTGGCATCCTCAGTGGTTTCTCTAACCGGAAAATGTAGATTCTAGTTATGACACTGGCCGCTTAGTCCTAAGTTTTAATAGTAAATGATACCCATTCAGCTGAACAGTGCCATTATGCGTACAACACAGTTTTCACACAAATACCGATTTAAAATAACTCTTATTTATTTTCCCTCAAACAACGTAATCGGTAGGAAGTCTACACTTATCGATTAATATTAGAATTAATAATACTTTTTACTATCTAAATCACCACTTTTTTCTCCCTTTCAAACTTTTTTAAAATTAGTTTTTCACATAATGCAGGCTTGGAACCCCATTATATTTTTCGAAATACCCTAATATTTCTAAAATGTTTTAAGAAATAAATACATACCTAATTTCCGCAGTTGTATTGCAACATTGTACTGTAACATTCTCTAATTGTTCGCCAGCTCTTAATGTTGATCCACTCATTTTTCAGATAATTGCAGAAAATAACAAAATAAAATGACAGAACAACTTGATAATAGGATAACAGAAGCAACATTAAATATATTTATTTGTTCAAATCTACATAAAATACAAACAAATCTTAACCTATAAGCATTTAATCCACTTCTATACCTTTTTTGTGGGCTTTTAAGACACCTTAACTTATGGGACAAATCAGTCCAGAATTTAAAAATCCATATTTAGCCATCCAAATACAACAGTTCTGTATAATGCAACAGTAACCAGTTAAAACTACATTTAGAGGTCTGTGTTAATCAATAAAACAAGTCTGTTATCATCTGAAAACCACAAAAACTCAATGCCGTGCAGTAAGGCTTAAAATTATGGTTAGTATATAGCTTATTACCACCTATCAACATTTGAAACATTTGCCTGATATGGGTCTAGAATTTGCCTGATATGGGTCTAGAATTTGCCTGATATGGGTCTAGAATTTGCCTGTTACGGGTCTAGAATTTGCCTGATACGGGTCTAGAAATTGCCTGTTATGGGTCTAGAATTTGCCTGTTACGGGTATAGAATTTGCCTGATACGGGTCTAGAATTTGCCTGATACGGGTCTAGAATTTGCCTGATACGGGTCTAGAATTTGCCTGATATGGGTCTAGAATTTCCCTGGTACAGTTCTAGAATTTGCCTGATACGGGTCTAGAATTTGCCTAATACAGGTCTAGAATTTGCCTGATATGGGTCTAGAATTTGCCTGATATGGGTCTAGAATTTGCCTGATACGGGTCTAGAATTTGCCTGATACGGGTCTAGAATTTCCCTGATACGGGTCTAGAATTTCCCTGATACGGGTCTAGAATTTCCCTGATACGGGTCTAGAATTTCCCTGATACGGGTCTAGAATTTGCCTGATACGGATCTAGAATTTGCCTGATACGGGTCTAGAATTTGCCTGATACGGGTCTAGAATTTCCCTGATATGGGTCTAGAATTTCCCTGATACGGGTCTAGAATTTGCCTGATACGGGTCTAGAATTTGCCTGATACGGGTCTAGAATTTCCCTGATACGGGTCTAGAATTTGCCTGATACGGGTCTAGAATTTCCCTGATACGGGTCTAGAATTTGCCTGATACGGGTCTAGAATTTGCCTGATACGGGTCTAGAATTTCCCTGATATGGGTCTAGAATTTCCCTGATACGGGTCTAGAATTTGCTATGTTTTAACGGGATATGTTTATGCACAAATCACCGATGTTACCGAATATTTCAAAAAAACCACTGTAACAACTTTAAGTATTTTTTACACATTTCCGTACATTACAAAAGCTACCCGCATTTAACGCAAATTACGAATTTATGTTGAATAAATAGATATAGTTAAAATAAGCTAGGTTATGTTTCATTAGGTAAGTAAACAGTGTGTTTATCAGACCGAAAAAAAGAATTTTATTGAAAACCAAATTATATATTCATTTTATGTTCATTCAATTATATGTTCATTTTACGTGTTCAGCATAAAAAACACCTAAAATGAAAAAAAGTTGAAAAATTACGATTTTAAAAAAATTGGGGTTTTTTTACTATAAGATAAAAAACTAGTTTTTCGATTTTTCTGTAATCAACGAGCTATCCGCGGCTCAAATCAACCTCCTCAAGAGATACAAACTCATATTTTACCTCTTTTTCAACAAGCAATCCTATTTTAAGAAGTGGCTAGAAACAGGATATTTACCCGTAAATATTTATATTCAGGGTAAATGTAGGTTCATAATTTTAATTTAAAAATTATTTGTTTTATAAATAGTTAATCAGAAATAAGAATAATGTAAGAAAGTTATTTTTTCAGTATTGTAGCACTGAAATTTATATTATATTTATTACAAATTTTGTATTTACTATGGTATTAAACCTCAAACATTAAAACGGATATCACGGCGTATGGTCAGTGTATTTTCTTCACTTTAAGTAAATATTAGTGGAATGATGTGTATTAATTGAATGATACATTCTTGTCATAGTCATTTTATTGTTCTACTATACTGCCCTAGTATTATCACAGTATAATAACATACAGTAGCGACACTGTTAAAAATTGGCGACGACGCTAGCGATCCTAGCGGCGAGAGCAGAGAAGCGCACATGTCTGCAACATTTTCATCCACAGCTGTTACTAGTAAATGTCACATTACTGATGATTAATTGACTGTCATGTCACTTTTTCTACTGTTATTTTCACACTTCTTTGCAAGACTCGATGTAATAGAACGGTAATGTGGAGTAGTTCTATGCTACTGCCGTTAGGAGCGCTAGCGTCTTGATAGCGTCATGCTAGCGTCCACAGCGCTGCAATGGAAGTGACGCTACTGTATGTTACTATACCGTGTACATACAGTAGTTTTACCTAGTGTACATTAAGTAATAGTATAATTACATCGTAACTTACCTGACTGGACTGATTTTTTTCATAAAACAACCAAGTTATCAATTTAAATGAACCGAGTTACAATCATCGATAAATTATCTAACAAGTCTTAGATCTAAAAGTTATTAATATAACAAAAACCAATTAAATTTTTGCAGAATAAAAAATCATCCACAAACTGTCATGTTCAATTAGTTTTGTGGTAACTAGAATCTACAGTTTCCGGTGACAACCACGTCAAGGTACTATCTACAATATTTACAAGATGACCAGACGTTTCGCCCATACTGTGATGTGGCATCCTCAGTGGTTTCTCTGACTCAGAAACCACTGAGGATGCCACATCACAGTATGGGCGAAACGTCTGGTCATCTTGTAAATATTGTAGATCTCAGAGAAACCACTGAGGATGCCACATCACAGTATGGGCGAAACGTCTGGTCATCTTGTAAATATTGTAGATCTCAGAGAAACCACTGAGGATGCCACATCACAGTATGGGCGAAACGTCTGGTCATCTTGTAAATATTGTAGATAGTACCTTGACGCGGTTGTCACCGGAAACTGTAGATTCTAGTTATGACACCGGCCGCTTAAGCCTAAGTTCTAAGATTAGTTTTGTGGTGTTGGAAGCACATGAAATATCATACTAGAGAGCTACTGTTAAACCAACATTTCTACTTGCCTTGGTTTGCATTAAGTAAAGTAAATATTTATAGAAGTAAGACACCACAATGCTACGAAGCTAAAATTTTTATATAATTTTTAACCGCTAAAAGTTTAGTTATTACATTAAATTTACGTTCGTTTCTTTACTGTTAATTGTCACACTAAAATTAAAAATACAGAAACATTGTTTAATTTTAAACATAATATTGTTCAGAATGAGTTGAATTATTCAATAATAGTGAGTACAGCATTAAGGGTACAACATTTAACAACTGCTAGCATTAGCCTTATCAGTTTGACTCTTGCAACCTAACATTGTAAAAAATAATATTGAAGAATTATATAACAATATGAGAGTAATGCATATAGTAAAATTATAGAGTCTAAAAACGTGAGCACTTTTAATAAGTCTCACAATAGTTGTTAAAACGCAGGAACTGTAAATAAATTAAATAATACTACAAGGAAAAGACTATAAACAGTTGATTGCATGTGTTTATGTATATAGACATTATTTCATGGATACAAGAAAGTTTATCATTTTCCAAGGCTGCAACAGATATTATTCATTTATTTCATTCATATAAAGCCGACAGTGGGAGATTCTTCACTTCCTTTTGTTGTGATCCTGACGACGACCAAATCCCTTGAAGAACAGCAAGCGGTAGAGTCCTGATTGGTAAAAGAGTCTTATGGCCACCTGTAGAATTCGTTTGTACAGAGTAATTGCAGGATCAATGCAGAAAAATATGACATCCAAAATTGCGATAGCAATACGCAAGAAGATAATAAATATTGTAAAAATGCATACTTGAACCATGAGAAAGAGAATCCAAATGAAGTTGGCAATAGTGTAGAACACTAGCTCCAATAGTTCATAGGCGAGGTCGAGGGTGTAGCAAACTGTATAGGCGACAATCGCCAATATCAGGACGCAAATAATGCCTGAAACATGCGGAAAATGCCACAATATTTAATTACTCACTACAAATAAAACATATGGCATCCTGAGTCCAGTAGAAAAATTAAATACATTTTATGTCAGTGAAAGAGAAGAGAAACTACAGCTAGAGAGAAATTATGTTAGGAATTCAATAAAGGAATACGAAGAAAGAATGTCTTAATAACAGATTTTGAAAAACAATAAAAAAAAAGTGCACTTAATTGAAGGGATATGAACTATGGACGCTAAAGAATTGTGTAAAACATATAAATAAATCAGTTGTAATGAGGCAACCAGAGATATTAGTAAGAAATAGGATAAATAAGAAACAGGAGCCCAGAATAGGAAGGGGAAGGGGTAGGCAACAGTGGCTTGGAACAGTTGAAATGAATGAAAACGAAGAAGATCGGAAAATATTTGAAAATAGTTGAGGTTAGTTTTTTAGAGGGCGCAAGTCTTGATGAATTTCGTATAGCCATAGAAATGTTCAAATGTTGCACTATGGCCATTAAATATATGCATATTTATATCTATAGAATTAAGTTATGAATTTGCTTTGCATAAAAATGTTCAAAGATCACTTCAAAACTCTGCATGATAAATTTCAAATGTCGTTACAATTATTCAAATACCTGTACAGTTTTTACTCGAAAAGTGAACATCTTTACTAGAGAAAATTTATTTTAATGAAATATAATTTTATAAAGATTCAGTTAAAAATATTTCCAGTTTAACCTTATTTACTGTAATAGGCTGTTGGTTTATGCACTTCTGCAACAATGTATGAAATAGTGAGTTTTACGTAAAATTAAGCAACAATTGCATGTGAGAGTTTACATTGCTATTTTTATACATTTTTATTATGTTTACGATAGGACTTGTCACTGCTAAGACAACTAGTGAGATTATGTAGATTTATATTCACAAAAATATTAGAGCAGTATACATATATTTCTTGAGTATAAATATAATTAATTAGCAGAACTGTACGATATATTAATAGTTTCTACAAGAATTTTGAAAATGTTATGTTGCCATATAGTTTATTTTCTATTATTGATATTTAAGAAGTATTATCACTGATTGTTGTAATTTATATATTTATATATTAACTTCATATAGTCTGTTAAGTTTTTTCATATAAAATCATAATTGCTTTAATGTAATGTATCTATTATTTATACTGGCATTATAGATCAGAGTTTGGATTGTGGTTTATTTTTATACTATATCTGAAAAATACTTATGTTTGTTGTAATTTTACATGGTTTATTTACTGATATCTCTTTAAATTTATTGTGTGTATTTTCATATTTTATTTTTTATGTTAAAGGGTTATCCTGATTATTTAAAATAATAATATAATGTGTAAACAATGTATTTATTTTTAGTAGATTAATTTTGAATGCCAAATAATATTTACCTATTACACGTGTTAAATTGTTAGTTATTCTATTATACAGGATGAGTTCACTTTCACCCCCAGGCAAATAGCAGAAACGTCCACCCAGCCCAGGCTCATTTTACATTTACTTTCCATTTATCCCATGTATATCTATTAGATACATAACTAAGCACTCCACACAGCCCGTGAGTATTTGTGGGCTGCTCATGTAAGAGTCTGTACACGTGTATTACTCTCAGATACTCAGCTAGCATTATTTTAAACACACTGAGTATCTGTCAGCTTCTCATAAGCTGGAGGTAAAAGTTAAATGTGTATCTTACAGATACTTATGGGGGTAAAATTGTTAAGTTAGTTAGTTAGTTAATTGTTGCCACCAATCACGAAATATTTGATTTTTAAAAATTCCGTTAATATCAAATACATTTTATAACTTAACACTGTATGTGTATGGATGGGGGGTCAGGATTCAGATGTTGTGAAGGGAGATGTGAGAACAAAGCTTGTCAAATAGCTGAAAATCAGACAAATACTACGTGGTTCGAATCCCACGTAAAGCTCTAGGTTCCTTAGTTTCCCTGGCTATTGAGATACTAATATATTTTCCTTTCTGAGCTAGGTCGATTTCAGTTAGTAACAATGATTACACTCATCACACCCCTCATATTTTCACATATCTCTACGATCGGCGTCTTAGAAATATGTACAAGCTCCGATAATACATCCACTACATTTAGAAAATAAAGTCCACACTACATTTTGTGTTTCAATGTTATTAGGAATTACTTGGGGTCCAAGATCTAGGAGTCAACTTCAAAATTTTAAAGGGAACGTAGTCATGTGATATGTTATTTAACACCACCATTTTATGCTGATAACTATAGTGCAGTCATAATTTAAAAAGGATTTGTAGTTAATTAATTTGCTATTTTATTGAATTGGTCATCGCCTTTGTATTTTCCTAATTAAAATTGCATTTTAATTAGGAAAAACTGACTACATTTAAGTAGTCAGTTGCCCTCACAGTTTGCCATTTAAGTAGTCAGTTGCCCTCACAGTTTGCCATTTAAGTAGTCAGTTGCCCTCACAGTTTAATCCACTTTTTTCGCTTTTTTTGCTGTCATTAAAGTAAAAATGACAAATTAGTTTTAATTAGGAAAATACATAGGTGATGACAAATTCAACAACAACAAAAAAACAAATTAATTGATAGCTAATTAAATTCTGATTGTGCTACCGTTTTCAGCTTGAAGCGGCGGTGTTACATGACGTGTCACAGTTCCCTTTAAAATTTTTAAGTTGACTCCTAGATCTTTGACCCCAAGTAATCCCTGATAACAATGGAACACTCTAAATATATTAACTATGGTATGTTCAAAAATAAAATAATTTACAAACTGTGGAAACATGTTATGGGGTAACTAATTTAAAACTCGCCCTGTACATATAAATGTTCATGTACACACATGTGAATTTATTGTAGATCATATCTCAAATGTCCATACGCAATGAATTAACACACACATGTAGACTAAATATGGGTATAATTTCGACGGATGGTTGTCCCTCATCTCTCGAAACTCGATTATAACATGTAAATAAAAATTTCCTTTGAAATATTTTGACTCGGATACGTTATTATGTAAGTGTACTCTGTTGACCAAAATGTTAATTTAAATACAAAAAAATTATATATTCTTAATTTGCGTAGAGAAATACACGCAACAGATGAAATTACCGTTCTTAATTAATTTTTCAATACAAAAATAGTTTTTGATTTTTTTATGAACATGAGACGTCCTTCGTACAGAAATGTAATTCTGAAAATTTAAGCTAATTTAAAAACATTTTGCTATAAATATTTCCTGCTGTTAATAGTGTCTATAACGTGCCTAATTATTTATAATAATGAAGTGTATTTTTGTGTGCATGTGCAATACAACTCACTATAAATCGACATCATTTTCCATGACCCTTACGCCATCTTCAAACTTAGAGCACTCAATAACTTTCCATAAAAGTTATACTTGCTATAAAAACATGTTAAACCATAGGATATTTCTTCAAGATTAAAAACATTTCCATTTTCAAAGGAGGGTTCTAAAAGTATCCAGAAAGCTCTATTTCAAACTATTTTTTTATTTTTTTTATTCTGATATAATTATCTTCTCTTTGAATACATCGAGCCATTCTTTGAGGAAACAGGATTTTTGAAACGTGCTAAATTGTCTAATAAGTATATATTCTTAAAAAGGGAAACTCCATTACCATATCTATAAATACTATAGGAGAATAAATACAGGGGATTCCTGATTGGAATCAGCTGTTACTCTCAGTTTTATACAAGCGGATAGCGACTGAAATATTTTCCAGCTCAGCTATGACAAGTGGCCTCACATCACACATCCACGATCCACGAATTTTTCTGTCAATGCATTCGGATTTTGAGAATTTTCACCTTTAAATATCATGCTCCACTCAAGCACGTTTATGAAATATTAAATGTTGTTTCCGTACTGTTTTTGACTCTTCCAACACCTTAATATATATTTGCAAACAAAATAATAACACCTTCAGTTAGCCACTTCACTTGATGGAGAACCTTATTTTGTTAAACTTAAAAAAATGTGAGCATTTGATTCAGACTCCCACATTTTTAGATAGCTAAAAATCTATCATGGGTCTATGTAGTTTAGGCATACAGTTTGTTGAATTTTATTTATTTAATTTACCAAAAACACACTCTAAAATAACATTTGTTCTACCACACACAAGGCAAATGCTATAATAAATTTGAGAGAAAATCGAAATGTATAAACATTTTAAATTTGCCAATATTTTAAAGTAAAATATTGAAGTGCCTATTAATATTTCTAAAATGTATGTTTAAACTAAAATCTTCAGTTGAAGTTCTGTGCATGATATGTCCAATCTGATTACGATTTTAATATAACTTTATATTACGCATTCGTAGTTCAGTAGATGTAGGGTTGATATAAAGCAAAACATAAATATAACATAATTTCCAGCTAAAAAAAATGTGTACACAGTCGCTTGTAAAATGTATTTACGCTTGTGACATGAAAATCGATAAAGAAACCTAGAAATATTTTTTCAAGGCATATACCAGCATACGCTTTTTTTAAATATGTTGTTTTAGATTTATGTAATAATATACGCTTACATTAGATTTGTGTTAAAACGTACAAGTCACTCAGCGAGGCATGAGTGACCCCCGTCCTTCCGGCCTAGCAGCAAACTAGCCGAGCACGTTGAGGGCTTCTCCACAAACCCCATTTCTCAAGTTGATCACGTATACTTCCTAAGATGATCATGGCGGCTACCCAAGTTGATCACGGATGCTACCCAAGCTGATCATGCCTGCTACACAATGAGATCACAGTTTCTATTCAAGCTGATAACGGCTGATATTCAAGTTTTTTGAAGGATGTTACCTAAGTTGATCACGGATATTACCCAAGTTGATCACGGGTACTACCTAAGCTGATCACGGCACCTATCCAATGTCATCACGGTTGCTGTCCAAGTTATTCACGGGTGGGCTACCCATGTCGATCACAGTTGATACCCAGGAATAGCACGGATGTCTGACTATCCAAACTGATCACGGGTAGTTATCTAAGTAGATCAAAGTGTCTAACCAACCCGATCAGGGAATACCAAGGTTAATCACGAGTGGCTAACCAAGTTGATCACGATTGCTACATAACATAATGGTAGTTTTGCTATCCATGTTGTTGATGGGTGGCTAGTAAGGTTGATCACGATTATTACCCAAGCGAATCATGGGTACTACCTAATTTGATCACGGGTGACTACCATTGTAGAATAATCTCGACCTTTACCTCACTGAACACTGATTTCCATGTCTATGTATGTTCGATCATATCCTAACAGTATGCCATGTCCAGAGTCTAACCATCTTGCGCGCCACATAGTCTACACCCCTGTTTGGCTAAACCAAGTAACCACGGTTGATGCATGAGAATACGTTCCTCGATAGTGTTTTCTTAGAAAAAAATAGAAAAAACTATAGGCATAAGAGATGGACACCAACGTAAACATGAACACTCTATAGAATCAAATTTTAGATATACTTTTAGGATAATAACCAATGTTGGAACAACCTGAATATTTACATTTGTAAAAGAAATAAAATACTTAAAAATTAGTTACATTTTATACACAAAAACAGTTATTACAAAAAAACTGTGATAGATAGAGACCAAGTATTACAATACAAATTGTAGAGAATCTTAACTTTATAAAACTATGACTTCAAAATACAAATTAGTTCAGCCAGAAAAAAATATAACGATAAAGGCTTTACCCTGCACGTCGAAGTACAAAGTTTTGGCTTTTAAGGCCTATTGAAAAGCAACTACAATTCGTAAAGGCTTGACGGCCGATTCATTAACTACATTGATTAATTACGAAACTTTATTACGCTAGTGAAACTCACCTGACCAAAAAATAAAAAAATTCCTCTCAGCTCAAAAATTTAATAACACGTTTTTTTAGTAAATTAAAACGAGGTTTTCTTATAAACGCTTATATAAAATGTTAATTCAAACTACGATGTAATTACTCGGTGTCGTTATAATCATCATTTCTTCCCGTAACGATAGGACACCGATTGGGCAAACGTGTATCTTATTATCAGTTTTATTTGTTAAATGGACTTTGGAACGAAACTATGATCTGAACGGCCAAATCTCCTATGTTATCCTAATGGAAAAACTTCCTCACCCCTAAAATCAACCCCTATTTACTGAAAATGTTAAAATTGTTTTGGAATTTTCTGCGGTTCACATGGTAAGTCCTATACAAGAGGTTGCCTCATACAAGTACGCATCCGTATCGCGCAGGTAGCAATTACGTCATAGGGAGGCCTCGGCTGTATTATTTTGTCTACCTTCACTGCTGTAAACAAAACAAACCACAACAATGTAAAACATCTGATATCCGTACTCTCGATGAAACTTTAGTCTGCGTTGTTTAATTTTTAATACGGTTTTGTTTTTAATTGTGAATTCATATAACTGTGGCTGATTTTAATATTGATATTATTTGGTAGTTACTAATTAAGTATAACCCAGCAAAACATGAAAAATGATAATTTATGCTCAAATCAGAAATTTAAATAATTCTAAAATAATCTTGAAAACAATACAGTAAAGGTTTGAAGTTTGAAAAAGTTGAAAAAGGTAAAGGTATGAAATTTGAATTGTTCAGCGCAGTGTGGTGGAAACACAGAGTAACTAATAAACTTACTCTGTGGTTGGTAGTCTCCCTCTGACGTCACAACTCAGCTTGTATAGACCATATTATGAGAATGAGGCAACCTGTTGTATAGGAACCTTGGGTAAGATATACTTTCAGTCCAAATTACAACATTTCCGACACTCCGAATTGAGTAAACATGTATGTCAATAAGAAAGTCAGTGATTACAGTCCAGCTTTATGCTAAAGTAACTTGGAGACACCCCTGCATGCTTCGCGTGCCAACGCCAAACTCGTCACTCGCGCTCGAGAGTGAAGCTCGGCCTATGGTCTCCCCTGGGAACTCTGCCTTTTACCTCTATATGAAACTCGACCAGCAGCTTCATGAGGAAGCCTGGCGAAAGGTCTCACCAGGTTGCTTGGCCTGTACGACCATGAATGTTTTATTTATCTTGGGGCAGTGGAGCCCATAAGAACAGTCTTTTCTAAAATTTTATGGTGTATTATTAATTAAGAGAAGTATACCTTTAATTTGATACCCCACATGAGTGTATTAGTGTGGAGGCATTCACATTTAGGAGATACATACCTTTAGGTTGATAACGCGCTTGGGCGATTTATTTTAGTATCGTCCTTTTTTATTTTTTTCAGAGATTTTTTCTGTTTTTGGAGCAGAGACCCCGTGATTTTTTCCCTTTCCCAAATGTGGTGGTGTATTTGGATTTGGGAGAAAATAGGTTACCCACTTACTATCAAAATTAAAAAAAATTTTAAATATCAAAAAACTTTGTTTTTTAGCCCCCGATTCTCCAATTTTTTTAGTTTTTAAGCTGAAACACTATGGAGCTTAAAGAACTTCATATTATTGTACTCAACGCACTGTGTAATAAGGTGCGCAGTTGTAACGCGTGTAAAACTGTCAAGTTTTGAAAATTGTACTCAAGCGTTTTCATATAGGTCATGAAAATTACTTTTTTGTGATTTTCCCATAAGAAATAGTTTGGAGACATTTTTGAGCCTAAAAATTAACCAACTTGATTATGAGTGAAAAAAGTAAACTGTTGTGAATCAAGGTGCAGGTTTGAGATCAAGGTCTTCAATTCAAGTATACACATGATGGGGTAGGATGTCGGGAAGTGTCTCAACTAGTGTCAGTCAGTGAGTGAGACACTACATCGAGTTTTATCGTATATGAATAAATATTTACGTAATATTTTTTCATGGTGAATAATAAAAGCTTTTATTCTAATTGAATTAAACTTATGTTAGGAACACTATAAATACTGTGATTAAAGATAAAAGCGGTTAGCTACATATTATATTAAAAAAGCTTTTTTAATAAATCAAATCACGTGATAGAAAAGTATTATATACATTTGTACAATATAAGTTGTTCAAGATGTAACTAGTTGAATCAGTTAAACATAATATGATTTATCACTTGTCAATTAAATTATTGACTGTATATTAGATTATTGTTGCTCTTCACAGCGTTACAATAAAATGTATACAATGTTGTAAGAAAGTAAAATAACATAAGGTTGTTATTTCATTAAGTGCCTGCAAAATGACAACTCGTAAATACACAAGTGAACAGTGTAACGGGCCAGAGGACTACTTGTGACTTGTGACTCGTCAAGCGTATGTGCCTTTACCCCAAGCTACTGAAACTCCAGGGATAAAACTACTCTCAGCTTATAGGATATAATTAAAATTAGTATATATCCAATTAAATAATGAAAAATCAATAAAATTTTCCAGAATATTTCTGATTTTACTATTTTGGAAAACCAGCCAAAAGAGAAATGGGACGACTACCTCTTTTAAGACGGCAGTCTTAAACTTAATTGTTAAAAGTTGATAAGATGGCTTACTGTAAAACTCCATGATGTACTTGGCCACGATGAAAACGAGCATGTTGGCTGCTGCGAGAAGTCGATGATCACAATACAGAGTTGACAATGTGACTGACAATAACGAATATACAATCGCCGAACGAATGATTCAGCTGGAAAACGATTCCAGGTAAATATAGCCCTTATCACCTGTTAACTGACGTCTTGCACCAGCAGTAGCTGCATTATGCTGAGTTCGCTTAATCAAAACATAGATAACATGTAAACGTCAAACAGCCAACCAGTAGCGCCTCCCCTGTCCCCTGGCTCTTGTTTTTGTTAAGATGAACTTGAAACCAACTTCTTATAAAGTTTACACACGCAAAAACACACTATGTCACGTACCGACACAGTTCTGTGGACGGTTGTTGGACAAGAACTTCATGCAATGATTGTCCAGGATATTATATAGGACACGACAGGAAGATCTTTTCGCACAAGATTTAAAGAACACTATCCAGACCCCAAGCACAATAAACAAAAATCACACGTCACTCAGCCCCTCCTTGATACCAATCATTCTCTTCAATTAATAGATGAAACTTTATAGATAATTCATTTTTACCATAAAAATAAACTATTAAACACACTAGAAGAATACGAAATTTACAAGTCTAAGAATAATCCACATTTACTAAATGACAAGATATATTTTGAGTTCAACATATTATTCAACACTCTCATACACAAAACAAGATCAATAGTCACAGCTGATCCTAATCAAATCAATGATTTAGGTGAAGAAGGGGATAACTGAAGTTCTTGTCCAACAATCGCCCACAGAAGTGTATCGGTGCGTGAAAAAAAGGGGGTTTGCGTGTGTGAACTTTATATGAAGTGAGTTCCAAGTTCATATTAACAAAAACAAGTCACCTGATGATGAGTCTTTTCACTTGAAACGCGTAGTCAAGTTATCTAGTGGACAGATTTACTAAAACACGTAAGTAATTAGAAATAATATTGTTCAAATTAGTTACTTTGAAATTTAAATGGGGGGATGATGTTGTTCGCGTCCACAACAAGTTTTTAAAGCTCTACGTATCTCCTGGGTATACGTAGAAGTTTGTTTTTCTAAACGATCAACGAACCTGGTAACTGGACCGTCACAAAGTTGTAGTCTCCCAGCTATAGCAGCTACCACACGATCAACAATTTGATACCAAATTAGACCTAGGCTTTCATTGAAGATTTCCGTTCAACTCCTCACGGGCCGTCCTCCTTAAAATATGAAATGTCGCTAATGACGTCAAAAAGTATGTTCTTTGTAATCATGATGATGTACAAGAGTACACCTTTACAAGTGAAATCATATAAATGTTGTGAAAGCGTTTCCATTTATTTCCATCTTGTATAGTTCGTTAAGTGATAAACAAAAATTGTAGTTTTTTATGTATTAAAATACAGAACTGTTGAAAATTGAAACAGACTAAACAGTATAAAGTTTTCACTTGAAGATTTCTTAATCATTGATAAAACATTTTGTAGTATGAACCAATAACGGAATTTTATCGTTTTTAGTCTACCAACTCGTATCGTTGGAGGCTAAATACATAAATTACAGTTTACGTTCCACCTACAAAGAGGACTGTCTAAGTTATATTGGCCATATATTACAAAAGGAGCTCTTCCACGAAAAAAGCGTAATTCTGTCAAACACATCTACTTCTAGACGTCAATACGTGGATAGTGCGTTAGGGTGATTGAGGGCGAAATCTAATTCTATCACACGCATCAACTTGCTAACATCAATACGTGGTTGGTGCGTTAGGGTGATAGAGGGGAAAGTCTAATACTGTCAAACGCATCAACTTGCTGACATCAATACGTGGTTAGTGCGTTAGGGTGATTGAGGGCGAAGTCTTATTCTATTAAACGCATCAACTTGCTGACATCACTACATGCTCTTGAAAATACGAAAGCACATACATTTTAAGTGATGAGAAAAGAGTGGTCATTTCTGAATAGATATAATATTTAGGTTTTCCTTCTTATTGATTTGTTTTTACAATTTAACACGAAACAACAGAGGAAACAGATGGCAAATTGCTTAACTGTAAACTTCAAAGGAGCGAGACTTATGTAAACTGTTACATTTTATGATTGTAACGAGATGATTTGACGTGACTGCTTTTGGCATTCGTTTGATGTTTCTATTTCCATGTTCGAAACTTTATTAACTTTTTCTTTTGTCATAAATGTTCTTATATTAAAAAAAATTATAATTTTAGTTCTCTTAATTAAGTTTTTATAATGATAGCAATTACAGTTATATAAAATATAAATCTGAATGAACATGTTAAAGAACAATTGTTGATTTTAAATGTATTCTCCCGTTAGTGAAATATAATTAAAAGCTGTTAGTATAATTATTATTCCATACCCAAACCATTTATGAAGGGAGTGTTCGTATATAAATCAAACAGTTCATTTTAAACAATCTTCGATATGATATATCAAATTCCAGTTGCCAAAAAAAATAAAGTGGTAACATTTATCATGACAAAAATGTTACTCAAGTTCATTTTTAATTTTTTAAAGTCTCATGATGTTTCTCAATAATTGTATACGTTCAAATTTTCAAGTCTAGTGCAAACTTAGATTTGAGATTTATTCTTGGTTTTTTGGTGGGCAAAAACCTTGTTGACAACGTTTGATTAGGAGTAATTTGTATAAATATTACACATTGTAAAAATCACCTAGCTTGAATTTACTGCAGGTACATAAAAACCCATTAAAATCTCAGCCAATATTTTCATTGGCAATGTAATAATGATACAGGTATTGAATAAATATAAAAAATAATCAACTCATCAACTCACTGGGAAGATTGTACTGTGCTCATCTTATAATATCTTATGTGGAACTGTATCTAAAAATCAGTGATACAAGAGAACCAGTCATGAGAAGACCATTTCCCTCAGGCCATGTAGTTACTATAAACATTTCCCTCAGGCCATGTAGTTACTATAAACATTTCCCTCAGGCCATGTAGTTACTATAAACATTTCCCTCAAGCCATGTAGTTACTATAAACATTTCCCTCAGTCCATGTAGTTACTATTAACATTTCCCTCAGGCCATGTGGTAACTATAAATATTTCCCTCAAGCCATGTAGTTACTATAAACATTTCTCTCAGGCCATGTAGTTACTATAAACATTTACCTCAAGCCATGTAGTTACTATAAACATTTCCCTCGGGCCATGTAGTTACTATAAACATTTCCCTCAAGCCATGTAGTTACTATAAACACTTCTCTCAGGTCATGTAGTTACTATAAACATTTACCTCAAGCCATGTAGTTACTATAAACATTTCCCTCGGGCCATGTAGTTACTATAAACATTTCCCTCAGGCCATGTAGTTACTATGCAATAATCTCCACTTCAAAGTAGTCGTTTTCCTGCTGCACTAACAAATAATTTATTCACAAAATGTTCTTTAAATTTGTAATTCCTGTATAGTGGGCTGATTATTATTTTCGTAAGTATTGCTAAAAATTGCTCTATGTCCTAAGAAATTATAAGATGAATTCCTTGTTCAATAACTCTGGACTACTTCCTTGATTGATCCAAAATGAAAATATACTTCTAAAATCCATGATTGTATTCCTTCTCTGTGGTTAGAGATACCACTGGTTCAAATCCGGCCTAGGTTGGAAAATTTATCAGTAATTCTCACCTTGTAATCTACTGAATCTCCCCCCTACTTTGTCTAATAAGTTTCCCATATAGGTCAATAGTCTTTGGAGAATGGACAGAGTAAGGTTAAGAAGGAGATCGGCCTCTCCTTTTATATGAACAAAACTTATGTATGGGTGGGCAAGTGGGCCAATGTCACTGTAAGTGTATTGGTAGACGAGTGTGTCAATACCAATAAAAGTGTATTGGAGACGAGTGGGTCAATACTACTGAAAGTGTATAGGTGGGCGAGTGTGTCAATACTACTAAAATTGTATTGGTAGACGAGTGGGTCAATACTACTGAAAGTATATTGGTAGACGAGTGTGTCAATACTACTGAAAGTGTATAGGTGGGTGGGTGAGTCAATACTACTGAAAGTGTATTGGTAGACGAGTGGGTCAATACTACTGAAAGTATATTGGTAGACGAGTGTGTCAATACTACTGAAAGTGTATTGGTAGACGAGTGTGTCAATACTACTGAAAGCGTATAGGTGGGCGGGTGAGTCAATGTAAATGGGTGAGTTAGTCTGTCTTAAACAAAATGTATAATTAGTTATGTAAGGTAGTTAAAGGTGCTAAAGCTAGTACGGTGAGTTCATCGGTGGAGGTCACAGAACTTTCATCTACGAGTTAAATAGATTTATGATTCAAATTGAAATTATTTAATATTCTCAAAACGTCCTGTAAAATATTTAATTTCCAGGAGGCATTTGACTACAATGTAGGCATTATCAGAGACCAAAAAATTATAAAAAAATGTCTTTACAAACTATACTAATAGAACTTTCATAACATATATTAAAAAATTAATCAAATTGAAATGTGTTTAAATATGTGTAAATAACAATTCATTGTTGGGCAAATTAAGTCTACACGAATGGCGAATTTTCATCCGTAGGAGGTTCATTATTTACGATAGATTTATTAATTTAGTACAGAACTTTTGAAAACTGCTCACATACGCGGGAACGTAAAAAACTATAGATGGATCAAAATACCGGAGGCATAAGTACAGTTCACACCCGTTAGCGGGCGTAATCTCTACACCGGAACGCGTCTTTCATAGAGCGTGCATTCATCAGTTTGGTAATACAATAACGTTTTATACATTAAAACTATATTTAACTTACCAATGATCCTTAATTTATAATAAATCTTCTCTTCATTGAACATTTACCACAGTAATGACCATAACTGCGTTCATGTCAGACTACCAAACGGTAATAACATGTTATGGATGAAAAACTAAATATATGTATAATGTTATTACAGCACGCTGCACCAGCAAACTATTTATGAGCAAAAATATTACAATATACAGGGTGTCTTTTTAAATGGGCCACCATTGAGTTCTTGGAAACCATAAGTCTGAGAAAAACATTAAATGGGAACCTTACCTTGTTTTTAGAGACAATTAAAAATACATATTTCAAATGTTGAAAGACACCCACCATTTTACAATATTGTGGTCAGTTTTGTTTTTTCTTATGGAAACCCCTGTATTTTATGAATGTTTTATATCGAAATAGTAATTTTAACACTTCTTACTCTTGGCAATTTTTCGATATTTTGCTTAATAACGTAGATATGAGAGCTCAACATATTCATACTCCTTAAGGAGCTAACCATTGAGAACAAAATTTTAAATACGTATTCAAAAATTATCTAATCTACAAACGTTAAAATATACATTTGGAAAATGTGTGCTTAGCCATTATTTTTTCACGATTTAACACCATATAATTAAACCCAGAAATTGAAACAAATATGTTACTATTTTTTTCTTTTTTCAGAGATAAATTGATGTTGGTAGCACCGTTACCACTATCAGCTGTTTAATTGAACTTCCAAAACAACTGTCGAGCTAAAAACAGTATTTTAAAATCGTACGTACGAGTTAAATTAATGGTCATCAAATTAAAACATTGTACATAAAGCTGACACAACACGAAAGGCACTTAGTTTTGTTTTAAACTAGCAATAAATGTTTTCAACTCTTGAAGTATCATCAAAGCTTAATATTTTGCCTGTAAATACGGCTTATTTACCCACATTCATATTGAAATCTTTCTGTAAATAAATATTAGATATAAAGTTCAATTTCATGCAGAACGCGTCTCTGTTTTAATTAAACGCAACTCATTTATTTAATTTATTTTTAACACATTCTGTACAGCAAATGTATTACAACCAAGCATTGCCAGATTTCATCTCTATGATGAAATTTCATTAATTAAATTTAGCTTATTTAACTCAAGAACATATGCTATTGAGGATTTCTACATGGAAAACAATTGTAATGCATATAAAAACATTTTTATATTACTGTTTCCAATAATAGGATAGATTATACAATTTTAAATAAATAAAAAAGCACAACTTTTATTAATTTAATAAAGCAACTGAATCAAAGAGAAGAGATGAGAAGTTTCTTTTCATAATGTTCACATTAAAGTTTATAATATCTGAACTATCAAAACTCTCCATCTTCTTGTAATAACTACAAGGAGTGGTTCATCAATTAGACTGTCTTTCTCAAATTTAATTAAATAGAAAAATATTATGCAAGGTTAGAAAATTGACACGAGAAATAAATTATGAAATATTACTTCATTAGATATTTACTCTATGTATTTTAATTATGTAACAAAAATATGCATTATACTAAATAGAGAAGGCCTAGGATGTACTAACATCAGAAAGCCAGTAAAATTGGTAACAAGACTATAATTTTGTGAGCATGTTTGGAATGATTTTATACGGGTTTATAAAATAGAACGTTTTATGTTTTTAGAGTGTTTTTACGAGTTTGTAATGGGGAAACAATCCAATAGAAGTTCGTAAAAGCCATATAAAGGTCAAATGTATTATAATGGTACTCGCATTGTAAGGTTTCAATATATAAATAGGGTACATACTCAAATATATTGTAAAATAGTTAAAATCAATCTTACGGGGCAATAAATTGTTTCAGTCAGCAGTTACTACTAGTAGTACAAGGTCTGCCCTGTCCCCCCGGGTAGAGCCACCGACGGGTCTCCACTGTAACCACCACATGACTTCTTGGTCTTCTGTCATCAGACAACTGTCGGCGCAGAAATTATGTTTACCGGAGTTTGAAAATTGCTTACTGAGACACTAAGAGGCTTACGAACAATTCAATCAGACCATTGTTTTTCTCGTTTAATTTTACATGATGTCATATACATGTTTTTTTTTTTTTCAATGTAATTTTTAGTAATTTTTATCCTATTTGTAACAAAAAGTACAGACATTTTAATAAGCGTTCAATGTGCATAAATTTTACATTTTTATTACTCAAAACTTCGCTAATGCACCGCATTATATTTTAACACGTGGTTTACAGGAATGTTTTCTATGAGTTTCATAAATTTCTGAATTTGTAATTTACAAAATAAAACGTTCTTATCAATCAATTTTATATGCGGTAATAAATGCAGTAAAAGTTTTTCGATTTATATCAGTTTGAATTTATCAATTTCAATTGATTTTAAATTGAATAAAATCAATCTGAATTGATAAATGTCAAGTGATTTTAAATTAATTGATTCAAATCAACTTAAAATCACAGCATTTTTTAAAAGTATTTCAAAGTGATGTATCATAAGTATAGCCTACATATCATAAAGATTACAACGTGACCATGTAATTAATTTTACAACACCGTTTTTTACAATGGAAGTCAAGAAAACGTTGTAAGGAAATTAGTAAGAAGTTTTTTCTTAAAACTTTACAATACTAAAAATTTATAAAACTTATAGAAAACATTTCTGTAAACCACATGTTAAAATATAAATGCGATACAAATATTAAAATTTGATAATGCATAGTTCATAACGTACAAATAAACGAGGAGAACAATTGTGTGATTGGATTTTCCATAGGCCTTTTAGTTTCTTAGTAAACAACCAACTCGGGTACTCATAATTTCTGTACCGACAGTATCTCGGTTATTTAAAAGTTAAAGATGGTCTTATGTTACCAGGCGAAGTTATGAGTAAGCCCTCTTTAACACTTAACCTGGGGTCTAACGGCTTTTAAAGGTACTTTCCGAACCACCACCAGTGACCGGGCAGAGAGATCGCTCACCGGTCACCCAGCCAAGGGACAGCCACGCTCGATGTTGCTTGACTCCGTTATCTTGCGATAACGTCGGAACCCTCCGGTCAAGGCCACTGACAAATTTACGCAACCAATCAAAATCTGTGCCACAATAGAAAATGTTTCTCTCGTTTCTAACACTCGGTAGTAGGAAGCTGTTAAAGTGAAACTAAAGCCAACTAACTGTCAACCAATTCGATGCTATGCTCGGCATTACTCGAATTTACGTTACAATGTTGTCGCTAGTTGTTGCACACTGCACGCGAATTTCAACTGAAACTACAGTACGTGCAATATTTCACAGTAATAACCTCATTGTTCGATGTCATTGCAGATTACTGCCAAGGCAGCACACTTATTATCAGTAATTGAGTAAAATACTATTTCTCTGCATACCATTTCTCCAATAAGTTTAATGAAGTTGAATTTGTCTTTCTTCAATGATATTTATAAGTAGGTCATAGCCAACTTATATTTTCTTTTTCATTAGTGACGCAACACTTTTTATTAGTTTCGTGATTCTTTTCCACTCTCTGTGGAAAGCAGAACTCCAACTGTTATCTCTGTCTTGAGGTCTATTACAATGCATTCACATTTGAAAAGCAGACATTTCAAAGAATCAAACTTCTCCTTCCTTGTCCTTGTGTTACTAAATTAACGTACCGCAATTGAATGCAACAATTCGAATTAGTATATGAGTGTTAAGCCTAGTGATCAATAATCAATCCTAAAATTACTAGAAATTGGAATTATTCTGATAAAATTACCAGTAACTAACCGATTTCACATAGTACTTACCATTTCAGTAATCATGCAGTATCTAGACGCTCCATAAATCTTGACATTTTGTATTACCAGTGGTTCGAATCTGGCCTATATTTTCTAAAAATACATTTTATTCCACAGAAAGCTCGTTTTCTACAAAAAAAAAACCAAAATCTAAATTATTGAAAATGTTATTTTTCGTTATATCTCCGTTATTCTGTACAGTTGTTCCGTATTTTTTTTTTTTTTTTAAGTTTATGTAGTTTTATGTTGAACAAGAATTTGAAAAATATTTTGGTCTACTGCAATTATTACTCGAGATATCACGGAAAAACTACTTTCATGGCAAATCATCTATGGTGGCCAAATTTACAATGATAATAACATTTATGACTAACCACAAAAAACGAATTTGCAGACATCCCCGCAGGAGAGACGGCTCGGAGACAAGGTACTCGATTTTAACACGAATTATGAATTTTTGTTGAGTTTAGAAAATTTGCAAAGTTGGGTTATGTTTGATTAGGTCAGTAATAAGTTTGATTTTCGGGTCAAACTATATTTTTTTGTAAAACCAATTTCAAATCTGCACCTACTTACAATGTATCAAAGATATTGTCCAATATTTTGACTTCTGCTTTGAACCTTGAAAATGAAAATAATATGCCGTTAAGAATAGTATTGATTTTGTCAATAAGGTCAATCATGTAAAGTTGTGTAATAGAACTAGGTTAGCCTCATTTGACATATGTAATCTGTATACTAATATTCCAGTTGATGAAGTGATTAACTTAGTTAAGGAAAACCTTGTAGAACAACAATATGAAAAAATGTATGTAAATCAAATTGTAAAGTTTCTCAAAACTATCTTGAAACAAAATTACTTCCGTTTCAATAACAAATTTTACTTACAAAACGATGGTTTAGCTATGGGCAGTCCACTGTTAGCCATTTTGTCAGACTTTTATTTACAGTAACATCAATTTTAGATAAATTAAAAAAGGAATATGATATCATATTTTATACCCGTTATGTCGATGATATTCTGGTTTTATTGAACAAGAAATCATGTAATGACTTAAAACCAATTCTATATTCGTATACAGCATAATAAATGCTAAAAAATAAAAACAAATTGTTAAAATAATGATTTTTTTATTTTTCTGTAAAAGACGAGTTTTCCATGGTTCCTCTTCGATATATAAAATTCATATTTCACCGCTTTATCAACAAGAAATCCTATTTTCAGAAGCGTCTAGAAAGTGCATAGTTACCTAAATTTTTAACTGTTTGTTCATTTTAACTTCAAATGTCATAATAAAAAATAAAACTTGGTTGGACCAAATAGTGAGAGAGATAAAGGTAGGCTTACTAAGGGAGCTTAGTTTAGGTTGAGATCTGTTTCCGCCATTTTATAAAAATAGGCTCTAATTCAGTGTTAATACTGTAATAACCTCAGTCGGTTTTGGATTGTATTTTATAAAAAAAAAACACAATTAAAACAAATCACTGGCGTGGTATAACTAAACTTATTCGTCATTATCACTTTTCAATAAGCAAATTTCAAGTTAGAGAATGATTAGAATTTTTAATCAAATACAATATGTTATCGGCATGGAAGGCAACTAATAGTCCTGTATTGTATTTTAATAAAAGTTTTAAAGAAATCATATCTTTCCATTGAAACAGAGATACGCAGTATAAAGTAGTTCGCAAGCAATTTATTAATACAACAATTAAATCACAGATTTTAATTTATCACAGATTTTAAAACATACAGATAAAATAACATCTAGTAACAACGCAATGACGATAAAGAAAGGAAATATCTATGAACAAGAAAGAAGAAGAACTATTACCAAAGCCTTCTGGATTATTGTATAATTTTTCTGATTTATTAGCTTTTATCGATATTCATTATATAAAATACGAACAGCTTATAAAAAAAGTAAGCGGTGTTACATAATTGGATTATGTAGAATTTGTGATAATCATGTGTATTTTTTAAACGGATTCGGTTTATACAGAACCAATATAATAGACACTATAAATTAACAGACAATGTAAATTTCGATTGAAATAGAACTATATTATATTAATCGTACATCGAGTGCTCGATTTTATCTGTTAGAAAAGGACGGTAATAATAATAATAATAATAAGTTAACACGATTGTAATAAGAAGATAAGTTTCCTTATTATAATAAGCTGTTCTTGGAATAAAAGTACCTTCAATCTAACCAAGAATATTTCTAGCTTATTAAAGATAATAGAATCGTATTATTATTAAGCGATAATATCTTGATGGTAATTCCACTAAATCGTTATACGTCCATTATTAAAACGTCATCATTTAATAATGGTTAAATAAATGTTGGTTTATCAGACAATGGCTCTGCATTGTTCACAATTCGAGTACAATTAATGTTGTGCGGTGTTGATTACTGAATTTATTTTGAATGAGGATACCTTTAGAAAACCATAAAAACTAAAATCATTGTAGATATGACATTGTAATAAGGCTTTTCTATTAACATTTACAGTAAAAAAATAAGAATAATAAATCTGACACGTCAGTTCCTACCTTAATTAAAGGGATTTTTTTAGAATTTATGGTAAAAGATCAAATAACGATTGAACTAATCATGAATAACATTAGAATTAAAAGTATTACTAATCAATTCACTTAAGGTGGTTCAAACGGTTTCTGGTGAGTTAATTATTTCCCAATTTTATTAACAAAATTAGCTAATGTACCTTCCCCTGAGACAGGAAATACAATGAACATTTTTTTAACCACTACATTAGACCTTACGGCCTTCTGAAGTGGCAAATTTAGCAGATTTTAAATTAACACTACGACAAAACCGTTCAAAGTATGAATTCAATTATTTGTAACTACATTTTTTACGCATAAATGAAGGGATTAACATGTTTTTTATTTTAAAATAATGTAAAAATATTTATATTAAAGGTAAAGAAATACCTTTTTAGCCTTTAAAATTGAAAATATTTTTACTGTTTTTCAATTCAAAATATCTCAATCCCTTCAGTTATGTGCAATAAACGTAATAATAAAAAATTAAACTTGTACTTTGAACGCTTTTGTCTTATAGTTGATTTAAAATCAGCTAAATTCACCACTTCATAAGGCCACAGGTTCTAATGTAGTGGTTAAATTGTTTTTGTATTTTCCTCTCTCAAGTGAATGTAGGCCTACATTAACTAATTTTGATTATAACATTGAGAAATAATTAAATGACCGAAAACCGATTGCACCACTTAAATAATTTGTCTTCTCCCATGATAGACTACTTAAATGAAATATTTTGAATTGAAAGTAATATTTAATTATATGACTTGCTTTAGGTAATGGGAGGGAGATTTTAATTCGGAAATTGAAAAGGGGACAATGGTACTTTTTATACGGGACTGTGATTGAAAAATCTGACACGCATGAAACATATATAAATAATTATGGGCTACACAGATATAAACTTAACTGTCCAAGAGTAGCTTGTGTTAACAATAAGTTATATGAAAACCAATCAGTTGGCAGTATTGTTTTGTTTCTCTATGAATACTGATAACATATGAGTTCTGAATTATGTGCACCATGTAACGATGGTTCAGTTTGTTACTGATTGTTGAGTTTGATAGGTTATGTTTGTTTGGAAACGTCATTTTTTTAATTTAAGGCGAATCAAGTTGAGGCGAACTAGTGGTTAAGTTTACTTTCCAATCCAAGCAGTGAATACTGATAATATTAAATGTATTTTACAAAAATAGGTAAGAATTGACGCAGTGATGAGTTCGGAATTCCACTTATTAAAACTGCCTTATTGATATAACCTGTAAAATACTTGTTAAAAATAACACAATTTAAACCAATAAAAACTTTATTATTGAGGCCTTTCGATAGCAAGGCTATCATCGTCAGACACATCACAAATACTTTTTGTATAAACTTTATATAAATGTAAAATACTTCACTAGCCTCAGAGTTGAATTTTATGGTATGTTATGATTTTCACAGCCATAATGAATTTTACTTTATTCATTTTTAAAACTGGTAGACTGGTATAACACAATAAACACATAATAACCTTTATACTTGTATGAATAGAATATTTTAGATTACGTCTTGTTCAGTACTTTATTATTCATAAACATTCAACTTTTAATCTCTTATAGGATGCTTTAAAATTAAGTCAAGACTATGATCAGACTACACCGATTGATCATTTTATTAAAATCACAGTATAATATAAATACAGTAGCGAATCTCAGCTGTTTTACTTGCAACCATACGATGCTAATGATCCTAGCAAATAAACGATTTGATTTAAATATTTAAACTCTATTAATAATTGTATTACAGCATAAGTAAACTGCCGTGCTATCTAGCGGAGAGATGCTGTAGCTCTACGTTATGACTACTAGGATCGCTTGCGTCGGCCAGCTGGCATTTTTCTCAGAAGTAAGATTCCCTACTGTGTGTTTACAATACACTGTGCTATAATAAACATTTTCTATACATCGAGGTTTTAGCCGGAAATTTTTTTCATGTAAAATCACTTTCCTTTTTTAACATAGAAGAGTTAGTTGTGGTCAACAAATTATGCTGTATTTTTTTAAATTGGCTTTACGATTGCTACTATACTCTAGATCAAATTTTAAGCTCATACCTGGTTTAAATATTTTAAAATGATTTTTCGTAGTTTTCGACTAAGTCCAGATCTATGTTTAAGGGTGTGGCATATATTTTGCATTTTCAACATGAAATCGATGTAAATTTGCATTAACCTAAAATCTGGATAATCATTATTGATTATCAGTAAGACGCCGATCGTTAAGAATGGGCGAATATGAGGAGCGAATGAGTTTGATGAGTGTCGATGAACGAGTGTAGTCATTGTTACTAACTTAGGTCGACTGCTCCTCAGGAAGTGCTATGTATTAAAATCCCAATAGCTAGGGCAACTAGGTATCTACTACAGCTTTATGTGGAATCTGAACCACGTAGTGTTGGTCTGATTTTCAACGAATTGACAAATCTGACACTCGGTTCTCTTCCCTACATAACATCTGAACCTTGACTACCGGACACTGTATCGGTATTAAGGGGGTTCTCCAAGAGACAGAAACAAGTTTATTAGAGAGAGACCGAATTCACAAGGGTTTTCAGATCTTCGAACCGTTTCATACACTGCGAATTTTATCGCGCGATGATTTTTCGCGTTCAACCTGTTCCCATCCCGTACAGCGGGGGTTTCTGCCAGAACATACGATTAATTTGGGGTTAAGTGGAAGACAGGACTTCATAGTCGTAATTTAGCCGCTAATGAAGGTGACGATTTCTTTTTCATTTCATTTTCATTGTTCATGGCAATCCCCAAGCATTGGTGGTCCCTATTTTGAGTATCAAAAGTAAGGACCACTTGAGCAACCATGACGTTACTAGGTGTTTTCCACACTGACCCCGTAGGAAACAGATGTTAAGAAGAACTTGTTAGGTCTTCTAAATGAGTTTATAAGAACCAAATGATTTAAGAAGCCAATTTGGTACTTTCTATTCAATATGATAAGCAAAACAATGAAAGTAGTTTTATCTAAGTATTTCCGAATGTTAATCACATCATTTGATAAATTACATAATGTGCTAACATAAAACATAACATTCGACATAAAAACACTAACATCCGTAATTTATAATGTTAATTGTTAGTTATTAGGCCTAAGCTGAAGTAAGTAACGTATCCTTATCAGTTTGATTGAGTCGAGTCTCAACATTTCTAACTTAGTGTCACCGACTCATTGAACAAAGGTGGTTCACATACCATCAGTTCAACGAATATTTTATTTTAAATAGGCCGGTAGTTCAACGAGGCTACAAGGCAAAAATGACCTCATTCAAGCGGGCGATGGGAACTGTGCCTTTGAATTCTGCAGAGGCCGTCGGCCATGTTGAGTTTAATCCATTAGAACGGTGTTATTTGTGAATCCATATTTTTTAGTTATTTACTGACCAAAAGTTGTTTATGAGGTGTCGTTTTAAACGTTATCATATTACGCATTGGATTTGCTTTTCATATTTTGAATACATACGCCTAAGTTTGAAAAATAGGTGAAAATATAAACGTAAAACTAATTTTTTAAGTATTTTTTTATAAAATAATTAGAAATTTGCAAAGCAATTCTAAAACACAATTTCATTCTTTATAAAATGGAATTAGTTTGGAAAATCCGTTTAAAAATAATTGTTTAGTTTGAAAACACGTGATCGTACGTCCGGTTCGAAAATAACATTGTTCTTATGGGATTAAAACCAACATGGCCGACAGCCTCCGACAGCCTCTGCAGATTCTTAATTGGCATCTCTACCCACTAAAAGCCATACGAAATTAATTAATTTTGTAATTAGCTAAGCAACTCTACTGTATCTTGGCAAAAAAGTAATATTAACTGTTTGTAAGAAAGTTACATTAACTTTGTTTAATATATTTATATAATTGTTCATATTATTAGGAGTACACATTATCCATATGAAATTTGTTAAATACGTTACTTTTAACTTTATCTTCGTTGTTGTGTTCGTACACAACAACAAAGATTGTGTTCCAATCCACCTCCGCGTGTGCAGGTGTACCTACGCAAAATGCAATTGTACATTTGTTATTCAAAAGTTGCAATACGTTACTTTTAACTTTATCTTCGTTGTTGTGTTCGTACACAACAACGAAGATTGTGTTCCAATCCACCTCCGCGTGTGCAGGTGTACCTACGCAAAATGCAATTGTACATTTGTTATTCAAAAGTTGCATAGGCCTACTCTTATACAGCTATTAAGAATAATTTTAACATAAATTTTACCTTCTCAATTATCCATAAATACTTAGAGTAAGCTACACAAAAACGCCAAACATATTTGTCACATTAAAATAAAATATATAAAGAAACTATTAAATAATAATTCGGTATATAGAACAATAAGGTGAATTACAGTGACGTGAGTGACTTCATTACTCTTTATACGTATGATTGAATTGTAAAAAATGTATTCATTTCCCAAACAAAATTTAATTCATGGGCAACAATCAACAATTGTTAGTTAAAACATTAAATATTTTGTGGCATAATGATTACTATGCATATTTACATAAATAAAATGTGATTAAAAATGATACATATGAAAATCCTGTGAATAATGTACTCACTGTATATTGAAATCTTGGTTTGTAATGCCTTGTTTGTTCTATCACTCATTTATATTAAGTAGTCTGTGGTTATTATAGTGATGCACAACTAGGAACAACAATATCGCATGATGTTTAAAAACGTCATTCAGATAGTGTGAATCGGTTGAGTGTTGGGAATGTGGTTGGAATTGAGATATATCCTTTTATGTCAATTTATGGAGTGTTGTAGTCGTGCATTTCGACTTTAAGTACCCCGGATACCTGATCTGTGATTTTAACCAGTAGTGAACTTACTGAGCAGAGGTGTCACCAGTAACATTCTTATCTAACATTCTTTCTCATATCCGCCAGTGAACAAACGGATCACCAGTAACATTCTTATCTAACATTCTTTCTCATATCCGCCAGTGAACAAAGGGATCATCAGTAACATTCTTATCTAATATTCCCTATCTTATCCACCAATGAACAAAGGGATCACCAGTAAAATTCTTATCTAACATTCCTTACCACATCCACCAGTGAACAAACGGATCACCAGTAACATTCTTATCTAACATTCCTTATCATATCCACCAGTGAACAAACGGACCGCCAGTAACATTCTTATCTAACATTCCTTATCATATCCACCAGTGAACAAAGGATCACCAGTAACATTCTTATCTAACATTCTTTCTCATATCCGCCAGTGAACAAAGGGATCATCAGTAACATTCTTATCTAATATTCCCTATCTTATCCACCAATGAACAAAGGGATCACCAGTAAAATTCTTATCTAACATTCCTTACCACATCCACCAGTGAACAAACGGATCACCAGTAACATTCTTATCTAACATTCCTTATCATATCCACCAGTGAACAAACGGACCGCCAGTAACATTCTTATCTAACATTCCTTATCATATCCACCAGTGAACAAAGGATCACCAGTAACATTCTTATCTAACATTCCCTATCTTATCCGCCAGTGAACAAACGGATCGCCACCAGCTTTGCAACGAAAATTAACAATATCTCGTAGTTGAGTGTCGGAGTTCTATCAAAGAATTATATATCATAATTTTAACGGAATGACTGACATTTGTGGTGTGAAATAGCTATAAATTTAAGCTATTTTTATAAACATAAGGTGACGTGGCGGATTAGGGATATTCGATGAAAACTTCCTTCAAATGGCACGTACTTTTAAAGTATTATTTTTCAATTTCTTTAGGGCATGATAACACTTTTTAAGTTGCTATAAATACCCGCAAATCCGAACCTCACCAATCCAAACTTTCATCAAATCCAAACCAACGGAAACTGGAAATAAAATAAATAAAACATTGAAGACTTGAAACCATGTTTATTATAAAGTGTGAAGTATAACCTAAAAATTGAACAGTGTAGGATTAATTAGCTCTCGTTGTACCACAGTCCAACGCAAGACCAGTTGCATAAGCATACCAAAAACCAAAGTAAATTTCAGAGTAAAATAAAGTTAATAACAAACCAAACACTGGATTTGATAAAATAGCCTACTGTAAGGCTAAAATAATACGATAACTACAGTATTGAACACTTAACACGAATACACTGAATAAAAACTGCACTGAACTGTACAGTGGATTTGCAATTAAACTCAAACAATGGGACTGTCTATGCATCGCATCAGTAGCACGGTAACAGATGGTACGTACCACGGCGAGGCTGTGCAGTAGACTGTGACGTCACTTCGGCTAAAACAGCTGATTTGATTACTGTATTATATTTAATATTGATAACTAAAGCTACCAATCACATGAAAGCTTTAAGCTAAGTAGTAGGCAAGCGATTCTTGAGTAATTAGCTAGAATTGTTACCAAAGAATTAGAACAAGTATTTTTGTATTTATTTGTTGATCCACTTCGCTTATGTAACGTCAGGGGTTACATTTGTAATATGTACCATGTTCATTTCTAGGTACCGTGTTTTGTACCATCAACCTGAGACAGGAGAGTGAGTGATAAGGTGACATACAGGTGCAACAATGTAAGGTCAGTTCATTGACTCATCCTAGCCCCACAACGTCGTCATAATATAAGGTCAACTCATTGACTCATCCTAGCCCCACAACGTCGTCATAATATAAGGTCAACTCATTGACTCATCCTAGCCCCACAACGTCGTCATAATATAAGGTCAACTCATTGACTCATCCTAGCCCCACAACGTCGTCATAATATAAGGTCAACTCATTGACTCATCCTAGCCCCACAACGTCGTCATAATATAAGGTCAACTCATTGACTCATCCTAGCCCCACAACGTCGTCATAATATAAGGTCAACTCATTGACTCATCCTAGCCCCACAACGTCGTCATAATCTATCAGTAAACATAACGACTGCGTTAAACTGTTCTGAAAGTTGTAGGAATTATTTTAGTTATTACGGTAATTAATTAAGTTAGTTACGGTAATTTTCGGATAATCCGAACTTTAAGGAATCCGAACAAGATGTCCCCCCAATTAGTTTGGATTTGTGGGGTTCAACTGTAATTTGAAAATTGTTTAAGCTTTTCCTTTTACTCTCGTCACTCTGCAAAATGGGCATTTCTAATTCATGTAATACACTTTTGAATATTATTCCTGGGGTAAAAAAACGTTAAAATTATATATTGGGTATTGTGTTTTTTACAAAAATATGTTTATCTTATGGAATTCAAAGAGGATTTTTTAAATTTCTAGTATGGTTCAATAGTTACGATTTCAATTCCAAATTGTAGTTATATTTTTTATGAGTGCAAGCTTTTAACTATTTGAGTAAGATTGCAGTTAAAAATTGTATGATTAAATATTTTGAAAATATGATATATTTCATTGTATATAATTTATATATATTTGTAAATAGATAATTGACATTTTAAAGAATTTTAAATTTTCATGTGTACTGTAGTATAATCATACATAGTTTAATTTTTTCAATACTACACTTTAAGAGTATTTTCAACATGTGCTTATTTATAAATGAAAGTAATACAAGAGGTCAAAGTCAAGTAGGAAAATAGCTGGAAGTTGAATGACCAAATTTTGATTGCATTTTATTGTAGATAAAATGTTTCTACATAGATAATTCATGTTATAATAAATATTTCTCTCAGTTATCTAGAATTTTATTAGCCCTTCATAACTGAATAAAACTAAATGAATGGTAACAAATAACGTTCGATTTAAACTATGCTAGGTGGTAGGGCTTTTTAAACCTCAGTGAGGATTTGTTTCTATTTTTCCCCAATAATAATGACAATATACAGATATTACAAAACAACGGTGGAAATAGTTACTCTCATGGGCACATGCCTGCGAAAGTGGAACGGGCCAATACCAGCCAGACGTAAATAAAATTAAAATATTACTTTTATATGATCAAATAAAAATAAAATAAGTATATAAATGAAGTAAACTTATGTTTCATAAATAATTATTACTTAAATCTATAAACAATACAAAGGCACACTTTTATAAATTTCCTAACATTAGAAGCAACAACAAATAAAATTAAAAAAAGAAAATAATAATAAAGGGGTACTGTAATCCGCTAAAAAACTAAAACCTGGACACAGTTCACATACACAGACACTTGCTCACGCCTATAAGCACTCACAAGTCACACATACCTCACTACACACTAAAAAATAATAAATAAATTAAAATAAATAAATAAATAACAACAATAATAAAATTAAAATAAATAAAAATTAAAACAACAAAGAAAACTTAAATAAATGAATAAATAAACACACACACATAACAGACAACATACCACATCCATTCGCCCACCCCCACCTTTCAAGCATACAAGCACCAACCTAAGTTAAAGTTTCACATTTACAAATCCAGAAAGAAAAAAAACCTGTATATGATGACACATCTAGATATTGAATGTTATTCAGTGTACATAGATATTAATAAATTGTATATATTTTCCCTTCCTACCTCAACAAGCCATTTGTTCACACATTTTTTAAATGTACCAATTGAGCATGGAACTAGAGTTTTGATATGATTGGATAAATTCAGGTATAAAACACTAGCAATATAAGAAGAATTTGTTTTGTTTATTGATTTTGTGATTTTCGGTACCGTAATTCCAAGGTTTATTGACGTTCTCGTAAAATGGCTGTGGATTACATGTTTATTAACTATGGTTGGGTTATAAATAATTTAAGAAATTCTCAAAAATTCCAATAAAATGCTTATTATGTGAGGCCTTTCGCCTACAATATGTTATGTTGCGACATAACATATTGTAGGCCTATTTTATGTTGACGTCTGACGATGCCTACATTGTAGGCGAAAGGCCTCACATAATAAAGCATTTTATTGGAATGTTTGAGAATTTCTTAAATTATTTACAATTTCCAATAAAGAACTCAAAGAAGAAATGTACGGTTGGGTTTTCGAAAATATTACTCTAATATACAGTTGTGTAAGGGAAAAGACTTGAAATTCATTAAGCAAAAGATCTTTCTCACTTTTAAATGGAAGTGAGAAAGAGGCAGTGAAATGTCTCTTGGGGCTTTTAAAACCCCACCACATCACTCGTGTGACATAAATCTGAAATATAATGTTTACCTTTTTTCATGTTCCCTTGCTTTGCTTTCACGTCTTCCTTCTTAATTTTAATTCAAGTTGGACATTCAAAGTCTGAGTTTCTTACATTTGAACCTTTGGCAAGTTTCTTAAATGTACATGGACTTACTACAATTGACGCTCTTTGATTTAATAAAAGTGAAACTCCTCCAGAACTACTTGTTTCCTAAGATTGCCCTACGTACTCACGTATTTTCGCTTTCCAACCAATTACAGCTCTAGTGTTTTATGTTAGTAGAGGTGGTTTGCCGATCCTGGAACACTTTTGATATGACATCATCATAATGTGAATGAATTCTCAGTTACATAATTTTAACAACCTTCTGGGTATGGGAAAATTACCTTGAAGGCTTATTTGCTACTGAAAACTTCTGAAGTTATAGAATAAAATAATACAAAGAAAAGAAAACACAACGTATTGCTATGTATAAATATACCTGAGATATCACTATTTGCTTTCAGTACATTTCTATTTTTAAATCCACCAGCATATGTTTGAAGAAAATTTACAACCTGAAAGGATTTAATTAATATTAAGTTAAATTCACAATTATGTTTATTAAATATAATCTAAGGTTTATAATCACGCTGTTAGTTGATAGAAGAAAATGCTACCAAACCAGAAGTTAAAGCATGCATGCGCACAATATGATGTTAGTAGGCGTTATGAAACAATATTGTAACCACACAGTCTATTTATAAACGTTTCTCCCTCTGCAGTTATTTCAAATGTTAAAATAATTTTCAGTTATACAACGATTAGATACAGTAAGCGTTTTGACTCGGTGCCAACATAAAGAGGTACGCCAGCCGTACAAAGTCAACAGGTTTGGTTTCAAGGAAAAAGCCTTCAATATTGAATTGCTTATTCAACCAACCTGTCCTAAGGTAAACAGAATAAGAATATCTTTCTTAAACAATTATATTTATTTCTAAACATAAGGCATTTACAGTAGATCGTTTTGAACATTACTCATTTAGGAAACGTGTTGATTTGATTGTTATGTTTGATCATTTACTTTAAGTACATTAGAATAATTTTATTAAATTATTTTATAGAAGGTGTTAGAAGGATTTCACCATGACTATAAACAATTGTTTTAGTTAACTTTATAAGGGAATTTACTAAATATTTTTTTAATAATGAAGCATATATAGATGTACACTTTATATTAATACCAGTCTGTGTACAAGTGGTTGTCATGGTAACATCAAGTAGAGATATTATTTTAAAATGAAACTTTATTCCCTTTTCTTACATTACATAAAACAAATATGTTTATTCATAGGGTATTAAAAGATTGCCATTGTTGATTTCTGTACAACATTACTTAAGTAGTATTTAAGAATAATACTTAAATTTTACATTAACAAGTTTGCTTTGTTATGTTATAAAGGTAAATAAGAGCTATATATAAATACAGGTTTGTTATTTACCTATTTATAACCTTTCAAAATGAATTTTGTAAGTTGTAATATTAAAATCTGTTTTGTGCACTTGCAATAATTATTTTTTATATCGCTTTAATTAAATTTTGTTAACTAAAGTTAGTTTTGTAGTTATGATAGACTAATCTTTTAACAATTGATGGTAAACTTTACCTCTTTTGTTCCGCCACCAATCTTCAGTTTTTTCTGACACTACCGGTTTCGGAGACTAATCTCCATCTTCAGGTGTCCATCACTGTCACTACACACTAAACCATTAAAGTTTAAAACACTTGAGTTTGTATTCTTGAAACACTAACGGTTGTTTTAGAGATGAGGGTGGTGTTGCCAACCTTACAGCCTATTGTTGAGTTGTTTATATTTCTTGTTATGTTTTCGATGTTGTATAACTGTATCGAAGATTTCATTGCTGTGAAAATCAGTTTGTTCGTTTAATATTTGGAGAGGGTTTTGTTTTATTGATTTATAAATTTCAAACTGTTCTATTACATTCATTTTTATTCCTTTTTTGCAAATTTTTAAAATCTTGAAATGTTGTTCCATTCCTGTGATGTCGTGGCCTGATTCTACTAAGTGATCAGCAAATTTTGATTTGTAATTTCTGTTGGGGATGTGTTCTTTAAATCTGGCAGTGAAAGGTCTGCCTGTTTGGCCTATGTAGTGTTTAGGGCAGTCATTACATTCTATTTTGTAAATTCCAGATTTTGTGAATTTGTTAATGTTTTGTGGTCTGGCAGTCAATGTCTTCTCAAGATTTCCTGTCGTTCTGAAAGCTATTTTGTATCCTAATGATTTAAAAATATTATTGTATGTATGGTACATGTTTTCTTCAAATTCTGCTACAACATATTTATTTGGTTCAATAGGTTTAATGTGCTGATTCTGACTGTTTTTTTCTTTTTTGTTTTCTTATAATTTGGTCTATTATGTCTGGTTTATATCCGTTTTCTACTGCTATATATTTTAATATTGTGATTTCATTGTTGTAATTTTGTTTATCCATTGGTATATTTAACAATCTATGGATATAAGAGTTGTATGCGGCTAATTTGTGGTTCATGGGATGGTTCGAAGTTGCATGTATTGTATGGCTGGTGATAGTAGGTTTTCTGTAAATCTTGAATTCTAATTTCTGGTTCGATTTTGTTATGGTTAGATCCAAATAATTTAAACTATTATTTTGTTCTATTTCAGTTGTAAATTTCAGGTTCGGATGGATGGTGTTTAGATATTTGCCGAAAATTTCAATTTGTTACACCCGACAGTCACTATGGTTTCCATTGTACAGGCAAAATATGTCATCCACATATCTGAAGTAATGTGTCAGTTTTTTATGATATTTATTGTTTTCATTCATAATTCTGCTATTTTCAACATGGTTTAAAAATAAATCGGCTAAAATACCAGATAAAGGGCTCCCCATTGCTAGGCCTTCCTGTTGTTGGTAGTATTCTCCTTCATATTCAAAATAGTTTTGATCTAAAACGACAGTCAGTAGAGATATTAGTTGGTTTATAATTTCATTATCTATGGATTGATTTTTCTTTAAGTTATCTTCAAGTATTTTTAAAGTTTCTTTTATTGGAACATTGGTGTATAAGTTTTCTATGTCAAAAGATACTAGGCTATGATGATCTTTGATATTTGTTTCTTTTATCTTGTCTACTAATTCAATTGTATTTCTTAGGCTATGGTTGTTTTCTATTTTGATGAGTTTTCTAATCATTATTTCTAGTTTTTTTGCTATCTTGTATGTAGGTGATGTTGTGAAATTTACTATTGGTCTAATTGGGCTGTCAACTTTGTGGATTTTTGGGAGTCCTTTTAATTTTGATGCTTCTGGATTTATCATTTTTAAAGATCTAATTTCTTTTTCGTTAAACAAGCGTTTACATTTGTTTAGTGTTTTTTTGAAGGTTAGGTTATTTTTGCAACATCACCTACATACAAGATAGCAAAAAAACTAGAAATAATGATTAGAAAACTCATCAAAATAGAAAACAACCATAGCCTAAGAAATACAATTGAATTAGTAGACAAGATAAAAGAAACAAATATCAAAGATCATCATAGCCTAGTATCTTTTGACATAGAAAACTTATACACCAATGTTCCAATAAAAGAAACTTTAAAAATACTTGAAGATAACTTAAAGAAAAATCAATCCATAGATAATGAAATTATAAACCAACTAATATCTCTACTGACTGTCGTTTTAGATCAAAACTATTTTGAATATGAAGGAGAATACTACCAACAACAGGAAGGCCTAGCAATGGGGAGCCCTTTATCTGGTATTTTAGCCGATTTATTTTTAAACCATGTTGAAAATAGCAGAATTATGAATGAAAACAATAAATATCATAAAAAACTGACACATTACTTCAGATATGTGGATGACATATTTTGCCTGTACAATGGAAACCATAGTGACTGTCGGGTGTAACAAATTGAAATTTTCGGCAAATATCTAAACACCATCCATCCGAACCTGAAATTTACAACTGAAATAGAACAAAATAATAGTTTAAATTATTTGGATCTAACCATAACAAAATCGAACCAGAAATTAGAATTCAAGATTTACAGAACACCTACTATCACCAGCCATACAATACATGCAACTTCGAACCATCCCATGAACCACAAATTAGCCGCATACAACTCTTATATCCATAGATTGTTAAATATACCAATGGATAAACAAAATTACAACAATGAAATCACAATATTAAAATATATAGCAGTAGAAAACGGATATAAACCAGACATAATAGACCAAATTATAAGAAAACAAAAAAGAAAAAAACAGTCAGAATCAGCACATTAAACCTATTGAACCAAATAAATATGTTGTAGCAGAATTTGAAGAAAACATGTACCATACATACAATAATATTTTTAAATCATTAGGATACAAAATAGCTTTCAGAACGACAGGAAATCTTGAGAAGACATTGACTGCCAGACCACAAAACATTAACAAATTCACAAAATCTGGAATTTACAAAATAGAATGTAATGACTGCCCTAAACACTACATAGGCCAAACAGGCAGACCTTTCACTGCCAGATTTAAAGAACACATCCCCAACAGAAATTACAAATCAAAATTTGCTGATCACTTAGTAGAATCAGGCCACGACATCACAGGAATGGAACAACATTTCAAGATTTTAAAAATTTGCAAAAAAGGAATAAAAATGAATGTAATAGAACAGTTTGAAATTTATAAATCAATAAAACAAAACCCTCTCCAAATATTAAACGAACAAACTGATTTTCACAGCAATGAAATCTTCGATACAGTTATACAACATCGAAAACATAACAAGAAATATAAACAACTCAACAATAGGCTGTAAGGTTGGCAACACCACCCTCATCTCTAAAACAACCGTTAGTGTTTCAAGAATACAAACTCAAGTGTTTTAAACTTTAATGGTTTAGTGTGTAGTGACAGTGATGGACACCTGAAGATGGAGATTAGTCTCCGAAACCGGTAGTGTCAGAAAAAACTGAAGATTGGTGGCGGAACAAAAGAGGTAAAGTTTACCATCAATTGTTAATATTAACCAATCAGGATAAAATACCGATAGAATAATCATGGATAACCTTTTAACATTAAATTTTAAAAGTTATTATTGTTTTTTAACAATAACTTTATTTATTTTAGTGTAATTTCTTTTAGTGAAACTCTTCGCTATAACTTCTTTAGTTAATTTGTATTATATTTCTTTACTTTCTTTATATTATTATTTTACAATAACACTTTCTTTTAGTTATTTCTACTTACTTTCTTTGCTTTCTCCATAACGGTATGTATCTGACGTCAGAGATATGATGTCATGGAATGACACTATAAGTATGTCATTATTTTTATTAATTATGGCTTAGGTAAGAAGAAAGTGGAGAATGTATAATGGCTCTAGGATTGACAAATCACATTTACTTATGTTCTTTAAAAATAAAAGAAGAAAGGGGAAAGTTGTATTTCTAGTTCCAGTTATGCGCCATTAAGCAAAAATTGAAGAACAAACTAGTGGTACATATAAACTCGAAGTAGTTACAGTGTGTAATGTAACAGAAGGATTTGTGGATGTAGTACTTTGCTAAGAATAATTTGTACAGAAATAGCAGGCGTTGGTCTCTAACTGTATTTTTATCAATAATGGAAGTTTTTGGAATAAAAATACTAAAAACTTAACTTGATGTAAACAATAAAACAAGTATGCCAAGAAGATTGCTTTTTAAAGGATTTATTATTAAGTGCTTATACACTTTTACATGAGCTATAGGAATTGGGAGAAACCAACCAGGAATAGCAAAATCTGTAAAAATATTAGCACAGCCAGAAGCACAGGGTCAGCCCTAAGAGAAACATGAGAAGAAACCTGTGAGGTTTGATTTGTGTCTTAGGAAAAAATATCATAAAATTAAAATTATATTTAAACAGAGTAAATTTCAATTATGTACAGAACAGGTGATTGTTTCTTGTCCAGCTTCAATTAAAAAAACAAACCAAACTGATGATCATAAATCTGATGAAGCTTCAAAAATAAATTTTTTAAGCTCTTCACATAAATAAATAAGTATCTACTAGTGTTTTATAAACCCCAATGTACCACTAGTGTGAAAAAAGAAGAACACTACAGAAAGGGTTACTTGGTTGTTTTATTGGAACGGTTAATTGGTTGGCTAGATTAGTTAGGAGAACTTTTAGTGATCAATTTTTTTCTGTTATAATATATTTTAGAATAATATTAACAGATACACTGTAGACTTTTATAATTTTATATTCTCTGGAATTCATTTGCTGAGCAGTGGTCAATATATTAGATTTATATTCAAAACTATACAGAAATAAATTACTTAACTGAAATTTGTAATCGTGTAAAGGAATCCATATTAGTTCTGGATGTATTCATTTTGGTCATACAAAGAAGATATATTTGTTAACAACACATATTTTACAATATTGTATATTGCCTGTTATTATCAATTTACAACTACTACGATTACATGAATATAGTTTAACCGTGGCTGCATGAGTGAGCATAAAATAATTAGTTAATAAAGGAGTGGTGGCAGAACAGAACTGTAATAACTCAATTTCGGGGAATTAGGTTTGGGATAGGCCCAGCAGTTGAGAGCAAGATAAAAAATGGCTACTAGGGGTATATGCAGGTTGTCCCGGAACTCTCTGTAACTTTTCATCAAAAATAGTTCCTTGGGTCAAGACAAACATATTTTACAATATAAACATGAGTCTACAGTGACTAGTTTACTGTCTGTCTGTATATATGTGTTTTATACAAATTATTTTATAACTCAAAAACTATTTAAAATATAAACTTCAAAATTAGTATATATAAATACATATACTAATTTTGAAGTTTATATTGCATTGCAAGGACTGATTAAATGATAATGATAACCAGTCCTTGCAATACAATTAAGTAGAACTTACCCATTCAAAAGCTTTTAATGGAAATGATAATTTAAAATAACTTTAAAAAATACTACAGTGGTATCGACCTACCCACCCACCCATATACGTACAGTGGTATTGACCCACCCGCCCACCCATACACTTACAGTGGTATTAACGCACCCGCCCACCCATACACATACAGTGTATTGACCCGTGTACATTGCACGTGTATGGGTGGGCGGGTGGGTTAATACCACTGTAAGTGTATGGGTGGGCGGGTGGGTTAATACCACTGTAAGTGTATGGGTGGGCGGGTGGGTCAATACCACTGTACGTATATGGGTGGGTGGGTAGGTCAATAGCATTGCACGTGTATGGATGGGCGGGCGCGTGGGTCAATACCACTGTAAGTGTATGAATGGGCGGGTGGGTCAATACCACTGTACGTATATGGGTGGGTGGGTAGGTCAATAGCATTGCACGTGTATAGATGGGCGGGCGAGTTAATGTGTATGGGTAGGCGGGCGGGTCAATGTGTATGGGTGGGCGGGCGGGTCAATGTGTATGGGTGGGCGGGTCAATGTGTATGGGTGGGCGGGCGGGTCAATGTGTATGGGTGGGCGGGTCAATGTGTATGGGTGGGCGGGTCAATGTGTATGGGTGGGCGGGCGGGTCAATGTGTATGGGTGGGCGGGTCAATGTGTATGGGCGGGCAGGTCAATGTGTATGGGTAGGCAGGTCAATGTGTATGGGCGGGCAGGTCAATGTGTATGGGTAGGCGGGCGGGTCAATGTGTATGGGTAGGTAGGCAGGTCAATGTGTATGGGCGGGAGGGTCAATGTGTATGTATGGGCGGGAGGGTCAATGTGTATGGGTAGGTAGGCAGGTCAATGTGTATGGGCGGGTGGGTCAATGTGTATGGGCGGGCTACATGTGTGTAGCTAAATAGGTAAACTAGAAAGTAAAATATCATTTCTTTAACTAAATTAATTAAAAAATGGCGGCCTTTTAAAATCTTTCTTGTCAAATTTCATGAAAACCGTTATAGCTATAAAAAAGTTAATAGTAAAAAGTGCACAATTAAAAGGCAAACCAAACAACATCTTATTTACTGAAATCAAATAATAAATAACACAGCTGTGACAGTTTTTCTAAATCAATGTAATTTCCATAGTACAACAACACATACCTTAAATTCTTTCATTCATGTAAAGAGTACTTGGCTTTTTATTGGGAAATATATATTTTTAATTCTGTTCAATAAATATATGACATATATCGTTTTGTAATTTGATTTACAAAAGTTATGATAGAGTTCTGTCTGAAAGAAAACTGATGAAAGACAATTTTTTAAAGTTATTATGAAAACTGGTTACTTTTTATTTGTTATTTACTGAAGAATTAGCTCTATTGGCCTCAATGAAATCAGTTATGGCTGCTAACCACTTGTCTTCTCTTCCCTAATCACCTTCTCTCGTAGATTTCATATCTAACTAAAAACTAGTATAGTAGAACCTCGTACCACGAATCTGAAGAGGGTTGAAAAATATTCATACTATTAAGGTATTCCTGATAGTGAGGTTCGTGGTAGTAAGGTTAAAACGGGCAACATTTGTAGTAAGAGGTTCACTTTCATATATAAAGTAGAACAAATTGTGTGTTTTAACTAACTATAAGTACTTCAGTGTCTACATTGATCACATTCCTCTTAAATTTAACACTTAAAGCAGTATTATTATTTTTCTTTTGACCATGATATACAGTAGCTATATTGTTGATTGCACTGAACAGTACCAAACACACAATAGAAACAAACTAAACTGAACTAAATCTGTACTATATAATGCCACCTGCAATTCTAGAAGTTGGTATTGGTCCACCCACCCACCCATACACGTACAGTGTATTGACCCACCCGCCCACCCATACACGTACAGTGGTATTGACCCACCTGCCCATACATACACGTACAGTGGTATTGACCCACCTACCCACCCATACACGTACAGTGTATTGACCCACCCGCCCACCCATACACGTACAGTGGTATTGACCCACCTGCCCATACATACACGTACAGTGGTATTGACCCACCCGCCCATTTATACATGTACAGTGGTATTGACGCACCTGCCCATTTATACAAGTACAGTGGTATTGACCCACCCGCCCATTTATACACATGTGTACAGTGGTATTGCCCCATCCGCCCACCCGTATACGTACAGTGGTATTGATCCACCCGCCCACCCATACACGTACAGTGGTATTGACCCACCCACCCACTCGTACAATACAGTAGTATTGACCCACCAGCCCACCCATACACGTTCAGTGGTATTGACATACCTGCCCACACATACATGTACCGTGGTATTGACCCTTGTATTTATTTGACCTTTTTGTATTTATTTTACTTTTTATCATGTATACTCGTCATTTTAGTTCTAACAAATTACAACTTTATCAGCTTTTGGGTATTATTCTGTATTATTAACATAACTTGTATACTAAAGGGTTCTACTCTGTTTTATGACTTTGTCAATGCATGTATTTGCCAAAAACAATAAAGAAATTTGAATTTGAATAATTTCGCCATTTTCTCAGATAACTGAGGATGAGGGGTAGTCAGCTTCTCAGTACCTTCCTATTAACAAATTCTTTAATCGTTCTGAGTTTTTTGGCACATTTTTGGGAGTGGCAGTTTTTTTTATATTTGCGTCCAAAGTGTTGTGGGCTACACTTGTGGCCCGCGTGGGTATTCACGTTATTAGAGTTTACAATGTTAATATACATGGCTTTTAAAGATTTTATAATGTTTTAAAAATTTAAAGTATTGAAGTTATACTTTAAAGCCTTGTGAGTCCACGAAAAATATTGTAGAAAATTTATACGAACATAACACCACAAAATTGAACAAAATATAAAAGTATACATTGTTTATATTGTGGCAAGTCATGGATATGGTAATCATTTTTTCTTTATAGGTGAAAATATATATTTTCCTTGAAACCTACGAATTTGATTTAAGATATGTTTCGAAACAGTAGTATGATTGCATGACATTAGAACAGTCAGTGTTTAATGTTTACTATTTACTATTTCAACATGTGAGTTATGATTTTAATTAATTTTTTAAATAACATGTTTTTCTGAATCTGTTAAAATGTAAACAAACCAAATATTATTGTATTTTTCGTACCTATGTCTAATATACACAATTCAGTTCTTATCAAACTTTATTTCATTTTTATTCAATTCAATTCAATTAATGTTCAATTGACCAGTTTTGTAGTGAAAAATTTTAGTAAACTTTCACTTCCTACCACCAGCAGCACCGCATCAAGGAGGTCTATGGGAGAGAACTGTCCGTAGCATCAACCATCACTTGAACAGAGTCATAGGTGACCAAAATGACTCTTGAGGAATTTATCACATTGTCAACAAAAATCGAAGCAATACTTAACTCAAGACCCATCTCTCCACTCTCATCTGACCCGTCAGAAATTAACTATCTTACACCAGGTCATTTCCTCAATGGCAGACCCCTGATAGCTGTACCTGAACACGACTGGAGAAACACGCCAATTAACTGCCTTTCTAGGTGGCAGTTGGTGCAATCTATGACACAAAGTTTTTGGAAACGATGGAGTGAAGAATATTTAAATACCCTACAACAAAGAATGAAATGGAAAACTACTCAAAACAACGTTAATGTTGGAGACTTTGTGCTAATTCATGATTCAAATTTACCACCTTTATCCTGGAAGATGGGACGTATCTCACAGACTTGCCCTGCCTCTGATGGTCTGGTACGTGTGGTGAAAATCAAAACGTCAAGAGGCATTCTGTCCAGACCAATAACAAAAATATCTCTTTTGCCTGTTGAAGTCTAATTACATTAACTACTTATCTGTTTCTCCATCCTATGCTTTTTTTGTTTGTTTTTTGTGAAACCGTTGAGTTTTCACAGGTGGGGGAGTGTTTAATGTTTACTATTTCAACATGTGAGTTATGATTTTAATTATTTTTTTAAATAACATGTTTTTCTGAATCTGTTAAAAACAATATTATTGGTTTTTTTTGGTACAACCAAATATTATTGTATTTTTCTTACCTATGTCTAATACACATAATTCAGTTCTTCTCAAACTTTATTTCATTTTTATTATAATTTCAACACACCGCAATCCTTACACAACGCATATTTAGTCAGTTTTGTTTAATAGAATTACAAAATACTGCATGGGCTACAATGGTAGCCTGCACGAGTATTGGTGTTCCAGGAGGCCATGCGAGTACTGCAAGGTTAAATTTTAAATTGCCATTGGCTAAGCATTGTATAATTGTGGATTATTTAGATCATCGTTCAACTACTTCAGATACATAACTGAAAACCTTTATAATGGTTACAGGTAACAAACACCTACTAATAATACATATCAAGTGGCTACTGCAATTCCTGGTGATAAATCTGCAAATCTAATGTCTAAAGGGTTATTCTCTGCAAAATGACAGCAAATAAATCTCAGATGATTGTTGAATTTCAAATGGCTTCCATATTTGATCCAGTTGTTCATTAGAAGTAAAGTTTGTGGAATTTGATATCCATATTAAAATATGCTTGTATTGAAAATTTTCGTTTGATTCCAAGTGGATCGTCCCCAAGAAGTGATATTAAATGTACAGTTACGGCAAAAAGTACAATTTTAGATCATGTTTATGAGAGATGAGTTTTATTGCTTTATCTGGAACAGTTGAGAAAACTTTCAGCTGTGTCAGGACTTATTTTCTACCCTGTTTATTACTTGAACATGACGACAACTGGTGATTATCCCTCATTCAAAGTGAAATGGGGGATGGCACCAGATCAGAAATGTGACTGTAAAGAACCTATCCTAACTATGAATTACGTAATCGTAGAGTTACCCCCGCGCTCATTCAGTGAAGGATTACCTGATATTCACAAAGTTAATGAAGAAGTATAAGGTGACTTGGAATTGGCTCTGTAAGGAGAGATTATTTTAATATTTTATTATTTATTTTTCTATTCCTTTTCATCAGGGTGTTTTGTTATTTATTGACGTAAATCAAATTTATAAGATTAGATACTTTCAAAACGAGTGGTACCTGACAATACTACCTTATGATGTAAATAATATGGCAATCAACACCTTGCTCCCTCTTTCTCGTCTTTTTATAAGGACATCCAAAATTGTTGGTTAATGGAATAGTAGTGACGACAGATGCATATGAAGTTAACGAAACAGAATTTTAACAGTCTTGCTAAGAAGACTGATAAAGAAATACAGACTGCATCTTGAAGGCCTTTCTTGGCTATCTTGAAGCTTTGATACCAATTTTAGACAATGATTCTTCTAGTTACATGGAATAAAATCCAAGCATAAGCTTTGTGTTTGTTGAAAAGTCCTCAAAAACATTTATTGCTTCTACTGCTTGCTATTACTGGTTATTCTTCTCTTATCATCACTCAAAACTTGATAAATGTTAGCTTTTAAAATGTTAGTTTAAGTGTGTCATCTGCCTGAAGGTGCTCTTCTTACCTCAGAGAAAGCTCGTAAGTGGATTCTGGGTTCTAGGCAAAAGGATTGTGCACCCAATCATAATTATCAACTGTGATGTTGGGAAAATATTGTGCCATGATATTCCAAGAGACAGGAGGTGGTCTAAGGCTAATAATTTAGATGTTATGTTCACCTGAGGATCTACTTCAAAAGTTAAAGGAAACATCTTAAGATTTTTGTTTCGTACATGTGAAATTCATACTCTAGTTCTTCAAGAAACCTTTTTATCACATGTTCCTTCTTTAAAAAGTTTACTCTTTATACTTAAAAGCATTATTAACAACGTTAGGTTGAAGAATAGTATGGCTTTAATTTTCTACCCAATCTGCAACATTAAACACAACTTAAAAATATTAAAAGATGGTTGAAAATTATACTTTAAAAACATATTAAAAATTTAACAGTCAAAGTATAAATGTACAGAACTCTTAAAATTTAATTTCAAAAGTCAAAACGCCAATTTCAAAACCTAATTTTCTAAAGGGAGATCCTCTTTTGCTTGGAACCCACGCCCATGTGTCGTGGAAACCTACTAGATATTGTACTATGTCTGAACAAATAAAGTTCAAGAATCACTGGCCAGTAACAATACATGGTATATACATTTGGTTCACATTTGTACCCTGGGTTGAAATGGATGGGCATTATACCAAACAATACATATTTTCTTTACATTAATTTTTATTAACAATTCTCTGTTATAAAACACAACAATAAAAAAACCAAACATTGATTGGAAGATATGCATCTAGATTTGGGATTATTGTAGTACATTGTATTGAGATAGTACCATACCTGTTATCTTAGTGATACCAAAAAGTTTTCTTACAGTTATTCATATTCTAAGTAACCCAAACTACAATTTATCATTTAAAAAATCAATTGTCAGCATCATAAATTCAATTATTAACATTATAAAAAAATAACAGTGATCATGAACAAACAGAAGTTCACATTGTACTGCACGTTCAATATTGTTCTTTTACTTAGAATAGCTGATAAAGTATGTTTTACTCTATTGAATAAAAATGAAGATCTCTAGTTGTTTGTTATATGGATAATATTACTATCTAATACCTTAAAGTGATATATTAACATTAAAACACAGAGCTGAAACTAATCAATAACCGCTGACATAAGACATAATTTTATATGAACCGTATTTAAGTTAAATTCAACAATCATTGTCCTTAGTATACAGTTAATTGTAACAATAAATAAAATGCAACATTTACGCACGTCATGTAAATCACAGCCACATTGGTTCCTATTACAGGTTTCTGTTTTAATTTACTGAAAAACCAAACACTTTCATTATCTTACAATTATTAATGGATTGTATAAAAAAATGAAAAAAAATACAAGTAATTGAAAACATATTCGACCACTCTCCTAACTACAAGGCAACCCTTTGAATGATTCAACCTATTCTATAATTTCCTATATAGTATTTAATAGGAATTTACTATAATTACTATAAATTACTATAATCCTCTGTATTTAAATAAATAGTTTATTTTTAAATGATATAATTTCAACATAAAATGATAAGTTAAAATGTAAGGCCAAGAAAACTTGGATTTTTTCCATTAATTCACTACCACTACTTTGGTTAGGTTAAGTTAGGTTTGGTTAGGTTATGTTATGTTAGGTTTGGTGAAGTTAGATTAACCTAAGTTATGGTTATGTTAGTGAATTAACGGAAAAGATCTGAAAACTTAAATAGCACCAAACTGTACTACTTTAGTAAGTTTTGGTAGACACTATGAAACTGGCTGGCTCTTTTCTTATTCCCAACGCTGTAAAAGATAGCTTTTTACCTTCCTAGAAACAAATAATAACTGCTTAAAAAACTTTCAAGATCTGAGTTTTATCATTGATTTTAATATAAAACAGAGGTAGATTTCTCATTCAATGCTAAATTTTATGTCTCTAATTATCTGCTGTTTTTGAGATCCATTGTGGGGCGCTAGTGTAGTCCCATGAAAATGTAATGCAGTTTAAACCAGCTGTGGTTGCAGACCTCACTTACTAACCAAATTATTCTAGTAATATGAGATATCTATTTGTAAGTAATATAATAATGGCTTTTATTTAGCAAAACATTAATATATTCTGAATTGATAGAATGAATTATTTTCAATAAACGTTGATTCAGGGAGTAGTGCTTATTTCCAATAACAGTAGACTCCCTTTAGTTCAGCCTGGAATAGTTCAGCCGTCAAAGTCTGCCAGTCTATACATTCTTATGAACAGTTAATTTTATTCATATATATGTAGTTTTAGAGTGCCACTTGACTTTAGTAGTCTGGATGAGTTTCAGGACCTGAGGGAGTCTACTTTACATAACCAGGAAGTACCTAAGGGAGGGTCCAAGATACCAAGTGACTAGAGAGTTTTTAGCTGGGCTAGTGACATTTGGACCCAAATGAGTCCATGCATAACAGATGATATTTAAGTTCAGATTTCCAATCAACACGTTTAGTTTATTTAGACAACACAGCTGTTTTACACTTTTCGTGTAAGTAAATAGAAATACAGTATTAATGTCGATAACGCCATTATAGTTTTACTTATCGTTATTTTCTATGGGTGGGAAGGGGATATACTGCATCTTTAAGGGAGGGCTCTGGCTGTAAGTAACCTAAATGTGGCTACGCCACTGACTACATATATAAAATTATTTAGTTCATATCGATCTGACACATTTCTGCCACTAGTGTCAATCCTATTACAGGTCTCATTTAAACCTCCAAGAAATTACGGGCAATACATTGTGAATGTATCATAATATCATTTAGATTCTAAAATAAATTATACATTATGAGGATTAGTTGACACCAGGTTACTCACACTCAGTCTACATTTTATTTTACATACCACGGTGCGCTTGCAAACAAATACGTAGTCATCTTTATAATTTGATAACTACGGTATGTAGACACAAGTCCAAACAAATATAATTGTACCTCTCCATTGGCCACATAATACTAAAATTGTCACATTTTGTTAACACTTTCAATAAGTTAATTTCTCATCTTAATAATTTAATTTATAATGTATTTCTAGTTCGAAAACATCATTTAAGAGAAACCTGCTTAGGAACCACAATTGGATACAAGCTCGGGGAAATGGCCCCTATGTTTCATAAATTACAATACATCATTTTAATATCCACAACATACAACAATGATATAAACACTATATTTAAACCCAGTTTAGGTCCAATACTGTTTGTTTGATGTCAACAATCACAAATTTACTGCCACAATTTTCCTCATACACTTTAAATAAAACATAGTTAAAGTTCAAAATGCATCCTCAGACAAGTTTTTGTAGGTTATCCTGTAAATTCACTTTGTAATCACATTCCTCGATACTGATCCAGAATACTCAGCTGAAGTCGTTAAAATGACAGAGTGTTCCTAAACCGGTCTTATTTTATTTTCGTTGGCTATAATGTTTATGCTTATTATTTATTTTGAGAGAAATTATAACAAATGACAAATGATTAATCTTGAGAAAAAAAGGAAAACAGTCAGATGAATCATGGATTCACATTATTTTTTTATAGTTAAATATAATATTAAGCCAACTTCTTTGATAAGAATATAATACAAAATGGGATTTTTTTTTATTTATAGAGAAGTAAAAAATACAAATCCAACCTATCACTGAGTTTATACCATAATCATTCTAGCAACAACACTTTCCTAAGTAAAATTAACCATATTTTATTACAAATGTATTTGCAGACTGAGGAATATTCAAACAAATCTTACAATACTCTATAATTCTTATTCTACATAAGGCTGAAATGTATATGTTCATAATAATTTATTTTAATATTACAATCAAAATAAATTAAGATTAAGTTTATTTCTTAATCACCCTACTGAGGCAGCCTGAGGAGTAACGGAACATCCAATTTTTAGACACACAATGGGAGTAACCAACATGATATTGCGGCTTACTTGTCAAAACCTTTGGAGACACCCTGAGGGTAACAGATACATGTCACCAGGTGTTACCCATCCAGGCTTGGGAAATGATGCTAATGAGCAATTGTCACTGGAGCTTACCGTTCAACCTTCCGCTACAACTTGAGCTATGTCTCATTGGGGCAAACTCGCCCAACCTTTGGAGACAGCTTTAGCCTAATGGATATGTGTCATTGGAGCTTATCTGTCCAACCTTTGGTGACACCTTGAGGGTAAGGGATACGTGAAATTGGGGCTCACCCGTCCAAACTTTGGAGACACCCTGAGGGTAACAGATACATGTCACCAGGTGTTACCCATCCAAGCTTGGGAAACACCTTGATGCTAATGAGCAATTCTCATCGGAGCTTACCATTCAACCTTCCGCTACAACTTGAGCTATGTCTCATTGGGGCAAACTTGTCCAACCTTTGGAGACAGATTTAGAGTAACGGATATGTGTCATAGGGTCTCATCTGTCCAACCTTTGGTGGCACCCTGAGGGTAAGGGATACGTGACATTGGGGCTCACCCATCCAAACTTTGGAGACGCCTTGAGGGTAACGGATACATGTCATTAGGGCTCACCGGTCCAACCTTTGGAGATGCCCTTGAAGGTAATGGATCATGTCATTGGAGCTTACTCCTTCAGCCTTCAGAGACAACTTGAGAGTAACAGCCATGTGTCATAGGGGCTCACCAGTCCAACCTTCAGAGAATACTTGACGGTAACGTATAGGTATTATTGGGGCTCACCCGTGTAGCCATTCACAGACACTTGGGAATGTACACATATTTTTATGGCTTACCCTTCCAACCTGTAGAGATATCTTGTCTTAGGGCTTACCCATCCAACCTTCAGAGACATATTGAGACTTAATCGTCCAACCTTCAGAGACTCCTTAAGGTAATGGCCACTTATCATTTGTGCTCACCTGTCCAAACTTTAGAAACACCTTGAGGTAAATGTGCATGTGTCATTGGAGCTCACCAATCAGACCTTTGGAGATCATTTGAGGCTAGTGAACACGAGTTTTTGGAGTAACGCGTCAAACCTTCAGAAACCCTTTAAGGGTAAATGACATGAGTCATTAGGGCTCACCCGTCCAACTTTCAGAGACCCCTTGAGGGTAAAGGACAAGACTCATTAGAGACCCCTTGAGGGTAATGGACGTGAGTCATTAGGGCTCATCTATTCAACCTTTGCAAACACCTTGAAGGTTATAGATCACATGTAATTTGGATCCAGCTATATATTTATCGTATAGTTTGTTGTCTGCTACCACTGTTAATTTTAAAAAGTTACATTGTATATTCGAATGATGATCCAAAAGTCATGGAGACATATTCATTGAATAAAAATTTAATATGATCTCCTCTCAAAAAGCTATGTCCAATCCATGGAGCCATTTAAGATCTGCCTCACTGATTCAGTTTATGCTGGTTAATCCCTCCGTAAAAGAGGGGGCACTCTGTAAGTACATGATCTACTGATAGAATCCCCGCAGTCACATGACTGACCTAATATCAAACCACATTTATACTTCCAGTAATTGCATCTGCCAACACTAGTTTAGAACCGATTCAAGAGTGTCCACACTCTACGAGGGAGGTTCATCCCACCTACAGGTATTGATGGATCGTTAATAAGGAACTTATTTCGTCCATTAAAACTGTTCCACGCTACGGCCCAGCTGGTATTGCGCAAGAAAATTGATCTGCTCAACTGGAAAGCAGTTGGAGGTGGGTTTTGAGATTTTAAGCGACCATTCTGACATGGGAGATTCTGTGTAATGGGGAGGTGCACGTATTCTATTTTAATTCTTTAAGTAGTGCCTCCTGATGTGTTATCTCTGGAGGAGCTATATTACACAGCATGGGGAGCCAAGGAAGTAGTGTTGACATGAGAGTATCACTAATAACCCTCACGACCCTATTACGTTGGACATCAATCGCTTTAGTGTGAACACTATTTAGCCATATGGGAGCACTATAATCAGCAGCTGAATAGACCAGTGACAAAACAGTTGTACGCAGGACATGTAGAACATGGATCCAGCTACCCACTGTGTAGAGAGGTCTCAATGGTTATCAAAATATTTGGTCTATTCTCTTTTACATTCCTAAATATTATTTTAAATACAGGTACAAATTTTTTAAACAGTGTTGTGTACACTGTAAAAAAACAATTACTTCATGAAACAAATATTTCTAAAATTGCATTAGTATATAAAAGAATTTTATTATATTTAGATTTATTAAAAGCTCAAAATTTACCCACCATTACATCAAATCTTGGCTTGGGACCCTGTAATATCATATTTGGTTTAAGGTTCATATATATATAACAAGTAATTAAATACTAACAATTTTTATGGTCTATGAATGCTAATAGACAATTATACATCTAGTTATTCAAAGAGATAATTTTTATTAAAAATTAATCAGTCATTTTTAAGTCTGTTAAAATGATTTTCTGTTATTCAGGTAACGCAGACCAAATCCCAAAATATGTGTCTTTGAGACCTTAATTTCTTTAATGTGAAGCAGACATTGTTAAAGAACTACCTTGTTCTATTGCTAATACTTCATGAATCCATAAAAACTAAGTAACAAATGATCTTATATAATGTATCTCTTAGGGAAACATCAATGTATTTAAAAATATTTTCTAAAAAGGTATGAAATATGCTTATGGATTGGGAAACATAGATATGTTCCTCAGCACTGAAAATCTGATTTAATAGCTCACACTTTAGAAACATTTTCTTTAATTTGGTAATGATTATAAAAAGCGCAAACAATATTAGTTTTCTTGAATGATTGTCTAAATCTGATGAACAAAGAAGTAGTAGTTCTTTATAATTAACTTGGTTTTTTAATATTTGTCTGGAAAATAACAGTCAAAATCACAAATACAGTAGAACCTCGTTATAACAGACCTAATAATAATGGACTTTGCTTATAACGTACAGCGTGCCGCTGCTCGTAGTTGTCAGCCCAAAATGAGTTGAAGTCTAAATAACCAGGGATGGAGTGATACACACATCGTCAATGACAATGGCAGACAGGGTGTCTACCACTACGTATATAAATAGTTTGTAAACTCTTCTTTATACCCGAGGCCAAGTTTTATCTCGTTCCGCCTGGCCTCTAAAGAGAGTTTGTTATACAACAGACTTTCATTATAATGGACAGCCTTCAGCCCCTAATAGTCCGTTATAATGATGTTCTACTGTATAGATGAACTGTAAAAACCAAACCACTTAATAAAGTGATTGCTGAGAGTAGATTGCTGTAATATTTGACTACGTGTTTGCAGGGAAATTTTCCTCAAATTATGAAAGTAATACAATGTATACAAAAACTTATCCTATTTTCAAGTCGGCCTAGTGAAATTTTCTAACAAACTATCATGCAAATTTATTGAACAGGTTAAAATTTTTGAGTAAATTAAGAAAGAGGGATATATCTAAAAATATAATTTCCCTTTATGTATTTACCTAACCTATAAGGAAGATACCTAGTATTACAACTGTCTATTGTTTATAGGCCGTGCATGTTTCAAAATGTACTTTAACTGTAATTTTAGATATATAAAATATTACAGTCAGTGCTCAGTTTTCATTGTTTTGTTTAACATTTTTACTAAATATCCTCTACTGCCAATTTTATTATGACTTTTCCAACGTTATATGCTATAAAGGCATGTACATTAAGTATCATTGAAATATTTATATTTGAAGGCTTTTTACAACCCCCTTATAACTACTACTTGTGTTCTCTCGTATCAGATGGACGTGTGGGTTCATCTCTATCTGCTCAAAGTATCTGATTCATCTCCCTGTTTTGCAACTCCCTAGGAATACACAGCATTCTATTGGCAATTTACCAGATCCCTTCATGTTGCTTAACAACAGAGAAAGTTCTCATTTCCTATGACTATTTCCCTTCACTACAACTGAATATGCATCCCTCCATGGGGCATGCGTTTTTATTTTCATTTCATGAGAAAATTTTAACCTTAATTCTTTAGTTCAAAGCCCACGCACTTCGAAAGTGATTTTAATGTAAATTTACAGGAACGTAAATAAATGTTCAAATTAAAATCATGTAATTGTCTTGAACTTTAGATCTTGGGTTAAGTTATAGAAAGTTCAGTAAAACGCTATACTTTATTAGCGCAATATCCTAATACTTATGTACTGCCAGGAAAAATCATTTATCTTAACTTAGATGAGGAAATAGATAAATTCAAAATTATATGATATAGTTCAGTGATAGGAGCAATCAAATATAACTTGGTGGATGTTGAACCAAAGAGGCCATCCCTAAATTGCGTAATGCTAAAATCAGCCTTTTCAGTCCCCCCCCTCCATCCTATGTAATGGACTTGAAAGGAAAAACCAAACTGCCTAAAGGCTCATGTAAAGCTGTCAACAACCACCCCCCTCCAATATTTCTCCAACCACTTTCCTGTATATTTTGATTTATGATAAAGTCGTTGTTCAGACTTTGTTCTGTTTGTTCCCTAATAGGGAGAGAATATATTAGTAACTTTAAATTCTTGTTTCTTAAGGAAAAAGGATCAATTTTTGAATGAATTTAAATAAATTGTTGATTTAATAGTTACATAACGCAGCTTAGACCCCCACTCTCCCTCATAACGGTGCATAACGTTGCCGAAAACCCCCTCCCCTCTTCAGGCGTTACGTAATTTAGGGACAGTCCCAAACTTTGGGTGACCTGTATACTGTAAAAATATAACTAAAAATTAATTTACGAATAGTACAATCTTGACAAAGCAATCCAATAACAAAAAGAGGAAATCAGAAATATCATAGCATTTTGAAAAGATTCGATTGATCAGTAAACTGAATTATTGAGTTATTAGTGAGTATCTAAAAAGATTATTCTGGAATATTAACAATATCTTGTGACCAATCAAAAATACATGTTTGTCTTAATTATTGCTTTTGCTTATTTGAGCAAGGGATGAACATTGAAAGAAGACTTGTCTCATACTATTATCAACTCTATTATTAAAAATACTGATACTATTATTACAAACTGTAGGTTAGGTTAAAGGTCACTGGGCCAGAACCTAACCTAAGAAGGGTATCAGCAAACTTACTTAAGAAGACAGGTTCTTAACACCTTGCAGTAGTAAACAAATAAAGATACATAAAAAGACATACATTTTCAGTGCCACTGGCACTTTCCTCAGGTAAGTAGAGAGACTGACTAAAGAGTCTGCAGAGGCTGTCGGCCATGTTGTTTTTAATCCAGTAAGAACAGTGTTATTTGCAAGTTCATATTTTTTCGCTATTTATTGACCAAAATTTGTGAATGAGGTGTCATTTTAAACGTTATCATATTGTGCATTGAGTTTGACTGAGATATTTTGAATACATACACCTAGTTTTGAAAATAAGTAAAAATAAAAACTTCAAACTAAATATTTTATATGTTTTTTTCTTTTAAACGAATTAGAAATTCACAAAACAATTCCAACACACAATTTCATTCTTGATCAAATGATATTTGTTTGGAAAAAATCTGTTTAAAAATATTTGTTTAGTTTGGATACGTGTGATCGTATGTCCGGTTTGGAAATACCATTGCTCTTATTGGATTAAAACCAACATGGCCATCAGCCTCCGACAGCCTCTTAAGAAGTATTGAATGATGTCAGTTTCTCTCTTCTCATCTGAGGAAAAAGGCCAGTGGCACTGAACATTTGCGTCTTGTTTTGTGTCTTTATTTATTTACTACTGCAAGGTGTTAGTCGGCTAGTCTTCTTAGGTAGGTTTACTAGTGTCCTATCTCTACTATTATTAACACTCCAATTCCTATTTAAAGAGCCAACTAATCTCTCTTAAGAAAGTATTAGAGTATGCCCCTACAAATATGTAATTATGGAAAAATTTTCAAAATTTGCATTACAATGTCAATTTATATGTTAAATTTAAGAATAAGAAACAAAAGGAACTCTATAAATATAAGAATAAACATGAAATAAATAAACAATACATGATTGAAACTTGATAACTCGAAATCCTGAACAAATAAAATATTTTCAAATCTCCCAGAACTTCTCATTATACTCAATGTTTATATCACTTCTTCAACTTGGGAATCGGGGAACAAGAAGTTCTAACTGTATATTTATAGAAGTTTAAAATGAGGCCTCTTAATAAATTGAAGTTCAGCAAGAATGTAGGTAAGTAAGCAAACAATTGTCATGAAAACTTTCATGTTGTAACAAACATCTTCTACATATGTATGTATGTTATATGTATCCTATTCAGTTAAACAAAAGTACTTTCACTATTTAACTACCTATTAAATATAATCTATATTGTTAGGTAACCTTAGGGGACCCGCTGGAAAATCTGGAGTTGGCTGTTTTCTCCCTTTGCTACCAAAATCTAATTTATAAATAATATTTAATAGCTCTAATACTATTTTTTCTGTCCAGGATCGAGTTATCAAGGTTTGATTGAAATTAGAACCAGCTCAAATATAACAAATAAAGTCCTTGTATTTTTACAAATGCAAGTTGGATGAAAAATTATAATTTACTAATAAAAATATTACATGGTGAGATGTCTAAAACAGATAGGGATATTTTTCAGTATAGTTGAGGGAAAGAGTCATGTTTAAATGGACTGGAAGTTTTGTCCTTCCACTGTCCTTCAGAAACATTATTTGGTTTGCCATACTTTTTTTCAGTGGATCTTCAGCAACAAAACCAGTTCCACAGCCAGATATGCTTACAAGTGTTTAGGCACCAACTGAAAGGGTGTCAGAATAACTGGCAGAGAATGCTGAGAATGTTGGAAGCTCTGCCTCACTGTTAACTGTGTCATCTGAGGCATCCAATGTGTTGTCACTGCTCTTGGATTGCCACTCAGTTAGCTTCTACAAAACCAGCTGCACAGCCATATGTGTTTACAAGTGGTTAGGGACCCAGTCAGTGTGGTTTGAGTAGTCAGGTAGACTAGTGGAGAGTGCTGGGAATGTTGGAAGCTCTGCCTCACTGTTAGCTGTGTCCTCTGAGGCATCCAATGTGTTGTCACTGCTCTTGGATTGCCACTCACTTAGCTCCTAAAAATATTGGAATATTAATTTGAGAATAAAATCATCTTTTTAAATGATAATAAGTTCTTAATTAAATCTTGGTGAGAAAAATCCCAAAATAGTATTGCATAGGTAAAACTAACTGGTGCATAGTCAATATATATATATATAGGTATTTATAAAACACGTATATGTTTAAAAGAATAAACATGTAATTTAGTAAACTCTCTGCAGTGTTTTAAACTAGTTATTTAGTTGTGGTTGAAACTTTTTATTTACAATAAACTAAATGATTTTGTTTATATTTTAAATCATTTTCTCTAAATAATAAAGTTGTCAATATTTTCCACTATATTATGTAAAACAGGCAGTTAAAATACAAAATCATCACAAAAGTTTCATCCAAATCAGTTTTTGAGATTGTTTATTATTTGTAGTATATATCTCCTTTACTAGCCAGATACTTTATATATTTAGCATATATTTTTCAAATAACACAAAAACATTTTTATTTTTTATTTTTTATTAAATTCAAAAAGGGAAACATGAATATTTTAATTGCATGCAATGATGCAGCCTATATGTGGTATATTGTTATTCAATATTAAGATGCCAATCGTCTCAAGATATGAGCGAATATGAATGATGAATGAGTGTGATAAGTGTAGATGAACCAGAGTAGTCATTGTTACTAACTAAGGTTGACTGCCCCTCAGAAAGAGCAATTTATAAATAACCCAATAGCCAGGACATCTAAGGGACCTTCAACTTTACATGGAATGCGAACTACGTAGTGTTAGTCTGATTTTCTGCTAACTGACACTCCTGACACTCAGTTCTCTTACTTACACAACATCTGAACGTTAACTACCATCTAACATGGACATCCAAACTTCTCTAGTCGTGTTCGCGTCGATGAAAACCATTTATGGAACGATATGTCAGTATTAAGAAGATAAAGCATAGAACCTATCACAGCCAGACTTCTCAACACTTTGTCCCCAAGCAGCTGGGTTACAGCACTAGAACACTAGTGCCTACGATCTCCTCAACACTTTGTTCTCAAATAGCTGAGTTACAGCACTGCGCTACCAGTGCCAAAAAACTCCACTAGAACACTAGTGCCTACAATCTCCTCAACACTTTGTTCTCAAATAGCTGAGTTACAGCACTGCGCTACCAGTGCCAAAAAACTCATCAACAATTTGTCCCAAGTAGCTGGGTTACAACACTAGAACACCAATGCCTACAATCTCCTCAACAGTTTGTCCTTAAATAGCTGGGTTACAGCACTGCGCTACCAGTGCCAACAATCTCATCAACAATTTGTCCACAAATAGCTGGGTTACAGCATTGCGACATCAGTGCCTACAATCACCTCAATAGTTTGTCCACAAATAGCTGGGTTACAGCATTGCGACACCAGTGCCTACAATCACCTCAATAGTTTGTCCACAAATAGCTGGGTTACAGCATTGCGACACCAGTGCCTACAATCACCTCAATAGTTTGTCCACAAATAGCTGGGTTACAGCACTGCCCCACCAGCGCCAACAATCACTTCAACACTTTGTCCCCAAGTATCTGGGTTACAGCACTGCACTACCAGTGCCAAAAATCTCCCCACCCAAAGTAACTTGGGTTAGAGCATTGCGCCACCAGTGCCAAAAATCTCCTGAACACTTTGACCCCAAATAGCTGGGTTACTACATTGCGCCACCAGTGCCGACAACCTCCTCAAATCTATGTCACCAAGTAGCTGGGTTACAGCACTGTGCCACCAGTCCCGAAAATCTCCTCAACAATTTGTCTTCAAGTAGCTGGGTTATAGCACTTCACTACCAGTGCACACAATCTCCTCAACACATTGTCCCCAATAAGCTGGGTTAGAGCACTGCGCCAACAGTGCCGAGACACTCATCAACACTTTGTCCCCAAATAACTGAGTTACAACATTGCGCCACCTTGTCCCCAAATAGCTGGGTTAGAGCACTATACCACCAGTGCCTACAATCTACTCAACACTTTGTCCCCAAGGAGCTGGATTACAGCAATGCTCCACTAGTGCCAACAATCTCCTCAACATATTGTCCCAATTAGCTGGGTTACAGCACTGTTCTACCAGTGCCGACAATCTCCTCAACACTTTGTCACCAAGTAGCTGGGTTACACCACTGCGCCACCAGTGCCAACAATCTCCTTAACACATTGTCCCTAAGTAGCTGGGTTACAGCACAGTGCCACCAGTGCCAACAATCTCCTCAACATATTGTCTCCAAGTAGCTGGGTTACAGCAATGTGCTACCAGTGCCGACAATCTCCTCAACATATTGTCCCCAAGTAGCTGGGTTACAGCACTGAGCTACCAGTGCCCACAATCTTCTTATCATAATGTCCCCAAATAGCTGGGTTACAGAACTGCGCCACCAGTATCAACAGTCTCCTCAACACTTTGTCCCCAAGTAGCTGGGTTACAGCACTGCGCTACTAGTGCTGACAATCTCCTCAACATATTGTCCCCAATTAGCTGGGTTACAGCACTGTGCCACCAGTGCAGACATTCTCCTCAACACTTTGTCCCCAAGTAGCTGGGTTACAGCACTATGCCACCAATGCCAACAATCTCTCAACACTTTGTCCACAAGTAACTGGGTTACAGCACTTTGCCACCAGAGCCAACAATCTCTTCAAGATATTGTCTCCAAGTAGCTGGGTTACAGCACTGCGCTACCAGTGCCGGCAATCTCCTGAACATATTGTCCCCAAGTAGCTAGGTACAGCACAGCTCCACCAGTGCCAACAATTTCCTCAACACCTTGTCCCCAAGTAGCTAGATTAGAGCACTGCGCCACCAGTGCCGACAATGTCCTTAAGACTTTGTCCCCAAGTAGCTGGGTTACAGCATTGCACCATTAGTACTGACAATCTCCTTATCACTTTGTCCCCAGTGCCGTCAATCTCCTCAACATATTTTCCCCAAGTATCTGTGTTACAGCACTGCTCCACCAGTGTCGACAATCTCCTCAGCACTTTGTCACCAAGTAGCTGGGTCACAGCACTGTGCCACCTGTGCCAACAATCTCCTTATCATATTGTCCCCAAATAGCTGGGTTATAGCACTGCGCCACCAGTGCCAACAATCTCCTTATCATATTGCCCCCAAATAGCTGGGTTATAGTACTGCGCCACCAGTGCCGACAATCTCCTCAACACTTTGTCCCCAAGTAGCTGGGTTACAGCACTGCGCTACCAGTGCCAACAATCTCCTTATTATATTGTCCCCAAATAGCTGGGTTATAGTACTGCGCCACCAGTGCCGACAATCTCCTCAACACTTTGTCCCCAAGTAGCTAGGTTACAGCACTTCGCCACCAGTGCCGACAATCTTCTCAAAACACTGTCCTCAATTAGCTGGGTTACAGCGCTGCGCCTCCAGTGCCGACAATCTCCTCAACTTTTTATCCCCAAGTAGCTGCGTTACAGCATTGTGCCACTATTGCCGACAATCTCTTTAACACTTTGTCCCCAAGTAGCTGGGTTACAGCACTGTGCCACCAGTGCTAACTTTGTTTTGACCTAGAACTAGTGATGATACAAACTTCATATTTATTTGTATTTTTACTTTTTATATAAAATCGACACCGTTCTCTTATTGCCTAATACAACAAAATATGTGGCAATATTTGAATTTACTAACAATGTCCCCATTATTTTGGACAACTATTTCTTACAGAAATATTAGAACTGTAATACAAAGATGATAATAGAAGGGTTTGGGATAAGCCTCTGAGGGCTGAAGAGAGTGTAAAATATATTTACAGCCTTATATACTTACTTATACAACAAAATGAAATTTGAGGTTTGCAGTTTTTGTAAAAATGTGTATTAGCATTTTGCTGTCCAAAATAACTTTTCAGTGGAGCAATCTGCACCAACTACTCCTCTATTGCTATGCCACTGCAGGTGTTGCTTGTGGTTAGGATCTTAAATGCCAACAATATGTCTGTCTGTGAGTGCCATTGTATTGAAATAAAGTGGAAGCTGTTTCCCCATTTTACAGCTTTTCATATATTTTAGCATAGTCATAACTACTCAGATAATCATTCCGGAAAGCTTGGTTGAACCCTGACAATTTGCTATACGGTACATATTCACAGTTATTGTAGTTAATACAGTTATTACCCAATTGAAGAATAAAAGAACTTCTAATGTGTAGAACATAGTAAAGCTGAAGTGAAAATAAAATTAGTAATAGAATGGTTCTAACTTTTACACTAATGTAATTTTTTCTTATTTTGAATTAAACATTAATTTTTACCAGCATGATACTTGATTACTGGTCCTTGAATCAGTCCTGTTTATAAAATGATATATGCCAAAGCTGATCTTAGTAGTACAACAAACCTATAAATATGCAATATTTTGGGGGAAAAGTCCTCCAAGGCAAGCCTATTTGGAGATACTTATCATATTATGGTATTTTCTGTAGTGGTATATTTATAGTGGAGTTGAAGATATCCAAAAGTTTGTACATTTTATCTAGTTTTAGAAAATATAGTTTTTATTACATGTATATTAAGATCGGCTGTCATTTAACTGCAACAATGCACGTATGCCAAATACTTTTTCCATCCTAACACTTTTTTTCAAAATTTATTACAATATTATATTTAATTATTTTAAAACAATTACAAGTAAACGTCACACAAAACAAATTTATTACAATATAAGCACAAAATGCACAAATATATTACAATAGAAGTACAAAATGCACAAATATTATGGTGATTGATTTCTGTGAACCATGCTCACCTTCCTCAGACCAGAGTAATTCACAAAAGAATGGAAAATGGTGTTCAACAACTCAATTTATAGGCCTATGATCACGAGATCTCATTGGCTGGAATTGTCAAAATGGCGGCTACTGTGATATTATTAGTTAATCCCTATTGGCTGTTACTTTTTTCTTTAAGTCGCTGAAAATACAGTATTAAAAACTATATCAGAATCAAAATTAACTTGTTCATTCATTAATTTATCACGATCCTTACATTTTTATTTAAAAATAAATAACTCTTCCCAAGCATTTATAATACAACATTTAGAATATTCTTACAAACTTACATTTTCGTCTATTTTATTCAAACTGTGGGTACAATTCAGAAGGTGTTTAGCTACATTAGATCTTTCAGGTTTCTTATTTTTAAAAGCAGAGACATGGTTTTTATATATTTGTTAAAATTTACAGTCTGCCCTATGTAAAACATATTGCAATCATTACAGTTAATCCTATATATGTCCTGAAATGTTGGACATAGTATTACAAGTCTTAAAAGCTACTGATAAATTTAATTTCTTAGATCCATTACCATCTCTTTGTGTAAACAATTTATTATAAATGTGTTTTTGTATTAATTTACATGTTTTACACATCAACAATTGATAAAAATTTCTCCCTCTATCCAATGGTATAACAATCGCATTGATTACAGCAACACATGTTTCGTAATAAATTAACTATTGGCCATGCACAACATCGCCCGATTTTCAAACGTTGCCAGTTTCAGATTGTTAGTTATTACCCGATTTTTTGGAAATGTTAGGGTTAGGATTAGTAATAATAAGAAGTTGTTTGGCTGGGCCACAACAATAACCGGTTTATGAAAGCCACTTTTAATCAATTTAGATTTACCCTCCAAGTACAATAAAACATTAGACTTTACATATAATTCTCCTTAAAGTTTTTAATTCACTAGATTATGAAAAGCAGCTTTTACAGCAATACCTTCATTCTTCCTTGAATTAAAATACTATTTTTTACATAATGGCAGATTTCTCATTATTTTGGTCATATGTTCAATTAATAAGTATTATGAATATACTTTTTATGCTAAGTATTATGAATATACTTTTTATGCATTTTCCAAGGAAACAGATGACATAACAAAATAATTTCACTGAAGATTCTCAAAAGCCGAAAAGGAGATAATATTAAACATCTATAGCATCAAAATAAAATGAATTACACTTATTTGAAAAGAATAATTTGCGAATTCCTCTTTTAACACATTCGCTGCGGCAGCGCATGGAGTCGTTGTGGTGCGGCGCTGCCTTGCCCGGCTCGGGACTACGGCTGCACGCTTACATATTTCAAGATCCAAGTAAAATTAATAAATACATGTGCAATTCATACATTATTTTTAGTTCATATGTTAGGTATTTACAATATTTAATCCCCCTCAACCTACCGGTCCATTCTATTCCAGTCTATTTATTCATCATCAGAAGCCGTAATTAACAAATTTTAATCTCTCGCTATTTCTTCAAACTGTAATCTCACTAACTTCTGACTCACTATAACTCATATTCTGTTCCAAAGGAACCTCTCGTGAAGGTAACCATGTTATAAACACCATAAATAAGCTAAATATTTAATCTATAAAGATTATATTATGTTCACCTTATACTATTTATTCAAAGTATACAAAATGGCATAGATGAAAATGAGAGAATGAGAGGGCTGATGCATTGGCTAGGAAAGGGGCAAAGTGCCCTCTACTGGGACCGGAACCAGCCCTTGGTATTCCTTCCCAAAAGGTTAAGAGAAGAATTGATCAGTGGATCTCTGAGGAACACGCTGGAAGATGGAGGACTGAGTCAGGGCTCAGGCAGTCTCGTGCTCTTATCCAAAGAATGGATCGCAGTTACAGCGGAGCTTTGCTGAGCTGTGACCGGGCCAAGGTGAGGACTGTTACGGGAATGCTGACCAGATATAATCTTCTTCACAGACATATGAAGATTATGGACCTAACAGAGGACTCCACATGTAGGCTCTGTGAGGAGGATGAGAAGAGCTCCATACACGTCTTGTGTCATTGTGGAGCTCTCTCATCTCTTAGGTACAGGACTCTGGGTGCCGCTTTTCTGGAACCAGAGGACGTCAGAAGGACTACACTCCGGGAGATCCTATCCTTCATAAGGGGGACTGGTCTCTTGTGACACTGTCACCAGGCTCTGGGCGCAAAGGGCCATTGAGTCTAGGCGCGTTGGGCTTGGTGACATGACCACAACCCGGTGTATCAAACTAACTAACTAAGGATACAAACAAACTCAATTCACTACAAAACTACAAAAAAGCTAACAACAAATTCAAGAAATGAACTACACATTAATACTTCGTAACATTGCTAAACAATGCATACAAAATATCATCCTTCTGCACCGAGTACTGGGAGCGCCCTGATAAATACAAGCAGCAGTTCAAAGTGGACACACTGGTGCATCACGTGCATCCCAGTCACTCGCAGTGAATGTGTTAAATGTGAATTGTTTTTGTTAAATACATTGTATAGCTAAAATAGCTTGTCTTATCAAAGCATTAATAAAGTTTCTCCAATCTTGCCTTTTGAAATTTCATAGGGATCACCTACAACTCATGCTCTTATGGCAACTTTTAACAAAATTAGAAATGATGAAATCATATAAAACGAAATCAAAACATTATAAAATTGATCAATTTTAATGTACAGAAAACAAATATTATTTATATTTATAACATTCTTATACAGCTGAATTTGAAGCCCTTTATAATTTTATATTGATTATTAATTGTGATTCCAGAAAATTTATTTGACTGACGTAAATAAAATGTGTATAAGCTCACTTGTGGGCGATCAGCAAGAAGCTGTTCTGTAGATCTTGGGCTGGGAGTTTGCTCTCTGGCTCGCTGGGCTGCTAATCTCTGTTCCTTCTCACGTTCATAGCGGCGTGCACTGAAACTTCGTGCCGAGTTCGAGCTATGGACTGATGCAAGGCTGAGCACACGTGAGCCTATTAAAAGTACATTGTGTCAAACGGATTGTAACAAAGCCTGTGTATAGACCATACTTAAAAAGTTACCAGTCATTTTGGAAAGTGTCCTGCTCAATAAGTGGAGGATGATACTTACTGGTTGGAGACAGTGTATAGACAATAGACAATATTCTATATTTACATATTCATAGAGAATATTACATGCGTCAAACAAAAGATTTTAGATTGTCAAAGTTATACAATGCACAAGTTTTTTTTCATATTTATGTAATACAAAGTTGTCATTTTGATGTCCAGAGAAAGCTCTTTGTCAGCGGCGGCGCTGTGTCAGGTGTTCAGGAATTCTGACTCTGAGTAGTAGGGTCTTTCTTGGAGCCATTTCATCAGTTGGTTCTTGAAACATGAGGTGGCTGGCTTCTTAGATGATGGGGCAAGTGGTTGAAGAACAGCGCTCCTTTGTATGAAGGTTTCTTCTCAAAAAGCGTTAGGTGGTGTAGTGGCAGGGTGAAATTTGTGGCATGTCTTATGTTGTATGTATGTAGTTCATGATGTCTTAACTGTTGTGAGGTGACTGCATGCAGAATGGTTTCCCGGATGTAGAGTGAGATTGTTGTGAGGATATTTAGTTGTTTAAAGGATATCTGGCAACTCTCTTGGTAGTGTAGTCCTGCCATCTGATTGCTCTTTTTTGTAGGATAAGGAGCTTTCCCATGTTGGATGCTGATGTTCCTCCCCATGACACTATTCCTTATCTTAAGTGTGTTTGAAAAAGAGAAAAGTAGGCACTACCTCCAAGCCATATATTTGTTTGATTCTACGAATTTACATAGGTACTTGATGAAAGTTTCTTGCCAAGTTGGTCGATGTGTGGCTTCCATGACAGCTTTGAGTCAATTGTGATACCTAGGTATTTGGTTATGTTACTTACTTCCAGGTCGGGGAGAGGTGCTAAGTTTGTAGTTTTATTTTTTGTGTTAAAAACTATTTGTACCGTTTTATTTTCATTTAAGACTAGGTCATTGTTTATACAGTATTGTTTAGCTTGGTCGACGCATGCGATAGTATTTGATTCAAGCATTTCAGTAATTTTATTAGAGATGGTAAGCACGGTATCATCTGCGTACATTATAGTAGAGCAGGCATCATCCATGCAGTTTGGCATATCATCCGGATGATGAAGAGCACTGGCCCCATTACAGATCCATGAGGCACCCCTCTTTTTACATCAGTTGTTGGAGATTGAATTTTATATTACTGAGCCAGGGATTCAAGTGATATTGGAATGTGTTTTATGATGCACTTAGTTATGGACACTGCACAGCAGTGGCGTAGCCAGTAAATACCTATGGGAGGGTCCAAAAATCCAGACGGGGGGGGATGGAAATTGTATCCCAGATGTGCGTTTTCAAGCCATTTTTAAATTTCAAAATTGGCCTTATGTATAAATTGTAAGTGCATTAGAATATAATTAAAGTAGTTTTTTACCGAGATACATTTTTCCTTAAAACCTTAATTAATTCAAACTTTTCGATTTTGCTTCTTTTAAATAGGACTACAAATTACTTAAATTTTAAATGAGGACTTTGTAGTATTTAATAACAAATTTATTTATTACATGAGATTTTTTTAGGGTATAGTTTTTTATAAGTAACGCAGGTGAAGTGAATAATAGTAAGTTATACAAAAACATCCCTACAATGAAAGTAAGAGGATTGGTTTGTTAGTCAACATAACTACGATTTGAAATCACATTTACTTGTCACTATACAGAATTAAATCAATGTTTATTTGTATGGTTTTAATTCCTGTTATAAAATTCAACACAACAGCCAGATTAATTTTTCAATAATGAAAATAACAGACATCACGGAAACGGACCACACAATCTACTTCATACCCTTAGTAAAGGGCATATGGTCAGTACTGTTGTCTGTTTATCATGACATTTGACCTGGATGAGTCCATGTATAACAGCTGATGTTTGTCACAGTTCTAACAAAAATATTTAGTTTATTTAGAAAAATAGCACAGCTGTTTTAAATTACTGTTTTAAGTAAATAGAAATACATTAATGTCAATAACGTCATAACGAAATTATAGTTTTTCTTGAGTCTATTTTTTATGTGTGGGAAGGTTATTTTTATCTAACTTTAAGGGGAGGGTTCTGACCCTACGTAACCCAAATGTGGCTACGTCACTGCTGCACAGAGGGATTAGAGCAGACACTACTTGAAGAGAAGAAGAGTTCTGTAGTGAAGAGATCAGAGAATGTGTTTTGCAATGATAGCTACTTACTTGCATACTAGTCTTCCCCATCTGTAGGACCCTATGTTCAGGGCTCTAGACATGTCCACTAGGGAAACGTTTCAGGATTCAGGTGGTCAGAGGAAGAGTCGCAATATTTCAATATTCTAGCAAAGTGACCACTCCATTAAAGTTATTTTTAAGTAAATAATTCCACAATGTACCTCTATTTGTCAAACTGGTATTTCTGTTTCAAAATTTGGTATTGCTTGAAAAAAGACCTAGATACAATGGTTGGTTTTCAAACTAATTTAATCTATGATATTTGGAACATTTGTTTTTTTGCCTGGTGTTATAAATGTGAGCTCTTTGGCCATAGGAATTTTAATGTTGTCGTTTAATGTACAAAGCAAGCTAAATGATAGTGTCAGGGTATTTTTAGTATGTTAAGATTCACAAAAAGATTTTGACAGCTCCAAGAGTGTGAACAGGAAATTGTTCTAATGGCTTTCTTTTGCAAAATGAAAATATTTTCAAAGTGGGTAGTGAAAAATTCAGACAGGGCTATTAAATAAACAATATTCATTCAATTGAACCTATTACACTAATTTGACAGGTTTATATTAATCAATTTGCTAGTTTTCTTCAGGAAAAAATCCAAGGGGATAGTTCATTTGAATTTGTTCTAAGAGTCAGATCATATTAGGTAATAATCAGCCTCTCTCCCAAAAATGACACAATAAGTTGGATGATTATGGGGGAGTTGATTATGAACAGGTAGCACCAGTATGTACTACGAAAGATTCTGAACATACCTGCTGCTAACATTTTCAGCTGTAAGGATCACTCTGAGGACAAGCACAACAGGATTTAGTTTTATTATTTATAAACAAGTCCATCCGTGTGTAGCTCCGTAACTTTCATTTGCAATAGATCTACTTCAAAAGGATTTTAGAACAATCATATTTTATTATAAATGCCATAAAATTCATAAAAACCTACATAAAATTTATGTTGGTATTATTACAATATATTGCTCGCAATATGTATTATGCTAATTAAAAAACTATTTACAATATATTCAACACATTTATCAGTATTTCGTATATTTTCTGATAAGTAGGGACACAGACAATCCTTCTCCCTAAGTTGACTAAAATATTCTTACGAGCAGAAATGAGTTTTTGTTTGTATTCTTGTTTTTGTTCTTCATATTCACTCTGAGGACTAGTTAATTAATTGTTATTATTTCCTTGCCAAGGCAAAACCTGATTTAAATTGTTGATGATGCCTCTTGATCCTGCAGGGTTTTCTTGTTCAGATGCACATTCCCCACTAGTGTGGCATCATCAGTGACACTGAAAACTAAGTAGGAGTAGAAAGTTACATTGAAATATTTACATTTGTTTGTACAGCTACACTTCACTTCACTTGGTTTATCGCCACTTCATCCGCATTTTTTTCTTGTAGTGGTAGTGATGTTGAAAGGTGGTGAAAAGTCGTGTGACCTTCACTGAAAGGATGGGTATGGGGGGTGGGTCACCTTTTTTAAGGAGAGGGATGGCATCATTAATAGATTTCTCTGTGTTGTCATATTTGTTTTCTATGTCTTGAATGGTTTTTGAAATTATGCTGTTGTGAAAATCTTCATTTTTTTGTCCTTCGTCTCGTATATATTTGTATATGACATAGATTTAATTGACTTGGGAGTCATTTTTGTCATGAATTCTTTTTAAAATGTTGATTGATATTTTATACTATGGGGTTTTAGATATTTTGCTATTATGGATTCTGGGCTCTTTTCACGGCTGATTCATTAAATCATGTTCGAAAGTTTATATTTGTATATCCAATGTATTCCAAATTTCAAGGTGTATTTTCATTTGTGTTAAAATTGTATACTCTTTTACCTACCAGTGGGTCATGATTGGTTCAATTGAATCGTTAGTGGTTTTGTACTAGGTTGTATATTTTATATTGTAAGCTGGAATATAACTAGTTTGATTGAAGATAGAACCTATTTTTCCAAATGTTTTCCTTTATATTTTAGTTGAATGTATATATATTTTTTATTTTTATCTTTGTTTGAAGGTTTTATCGTTTTCTTGTTCATATTTTTACTAAAGAATCAATCGAGGATGTTTATTACCAGTTTATTTTTGCTATTTGTGTTATGATCATTTCTTCTTTATTGTATGCATCTGGCTGTAGATCATAATTTTATAATCTGTATACCATGGAACGGAGGGCAGTTAGTTTGTAGTTGTGTGGATGATTGGATGTGGATGGTATTATTAGATCTGTTTGAGTTAGTTTTCTATATATTTCTATAATTGGTTGGTTTTTTGTTGTTGTTGTTATAGTGATGTCAAGAAAGTTAATAGATTTGTTTGATTCTATTTCCATTTTAAATTTAATGATTATGTGGACTGAATTTAGTTGGCTTAAGATTAGTATGGCCTGTCTCTTGTTGGCTGAGTGATTGTTAAAAAGCATTGTCTATGTATCTAGCATAGAAATTAATTTCATAGAGTTGGAGTTATTTGTATTTATAATGTATTTTTCATGAAAATATTGGATGTACAATGCTACTAGTGTGGCGGATAGAAGTTCTCCCATTGGTAGGCCTTTGGGGTCATAGTACATTTTGGTTGTATGTAAAGTAGCCTTGTTTCATGATTGTTGTAGTGATTTTTATTATATCTATAATTTCCTCCTTTTTTAAACGTTCAGATTCTTCTAACTTCTTTTGATTATAACTATTGCTTCATTTCTGGATATACAGGGTTGCCAAAAAGTCTGGAATATATTTCTTAATTTCAAAACCAATGAAGGAAATGTATTGAAAAATTGCACTTATGTACACGTCCCTTTACCAAACATTTAGACATATTTTACTTGTTTTATTGCATAGCCAGGTGATGGCCCATGAGGGAAGTCTTAACAATTTTAAATGTAGGCCTACCTCGAGTTATATCTCATTTTAAAGGTATTTGTTTATAAAACACAATAGTGCAAACATGAGGCCAAAAGGATGATCCAGTCAGAAAATACAGCCACTCAAAGAATTTATTGTCAGGGTTGGGTAAAAGCTGGAATGTATTTATTAATGTTAAAACTATTAAAAGGAAAGCAATGAAACGTTTTAGTTATGTAGAATAAAAATTGTCTATATACCAAACACTTGGACAAATTTTACTTGTTTTTTGCATATCCAGAGGATGGCCCATGAAGGAAGTTTTAAAAATTTTAAATGTAAGCCTACCTCGAGCTATACCTCATTTTAAAGGTTTTTGTTTGTAAAACACAAGAGTGCAAACCTGAGGTCAAAAGGATGACCCAGTCAGAAAATGTAGCCTCTCAAAGAATGTAATGTCATATAACTAACACTGCTGAAGACAAAGGCAAGATAATAATTATCTATTTCTGCGTAGAGCTATAACTTATCTAACTGAATATGAAAAATTAAATTTCACAAAAATAAGTAACAAATTATTATAATAGTATTCTTGAACTATTTTTAGGTAAATCTACTGTCAAAAGTGTTTTTAATACATTTTTCTTACTTTTATCTTAGTTAAATAGCATATATATTTTTATAACACAGTGGTTTGTTACAATTGTTAACAATCAACAACAAACTCAGCAACAGGGAACTGTAACTGTTAAATAAATAGCTTTATAACTCAGAAGAAATAGTAATATGACATTAAATTCTTTGAATCACTGTATTTTGTGAATCGCACAATGACCTTTAAGATGAGGTATAACTCGACGTAGGCTTACATTTAAAAAGTTTAAGATTTCCTTCATGGGCCATTCCCTGGATATGCTATAAAGAAGTAAAATATGTCATGTGTTTGGTATAGGGACATATACATAACTACAAAGTTTCATTACTATTTTTTTAAAAAGTTTAAAAATTAACAAATACATTCCAGACTTTTGCCCAACCCTGAGATTAAATTCTTTAAGTGGCTGTATTTTCTGACTGGGTCATCCTTTTGACCTTGGGTTTGGACTCTTGTGTTTTACAAACAAATACCTTTAAAATGAGGTATAATTTGAGGTAAACTTACATTTAAAATTTTTAAGACTTCCTTCATGGGTCATCACCTGGCTATGAGAAAAACAAGTAAAATATGTCTAAATGTTTGGTATGGGGACATGTACATAACTACAAAGCTTCGTTACATTTCCTTCAATGGTTTTGAAATTAATAAATATATTCCAAGCTTTTGCCTAACCTTTAATATAATGATGTTAATAAGTCTCAGTCTTTTATCTCTAGTATTTCTATATTTTTTTAAAGAAATCTGTTGTATTTTTGCATGAATATCTATTATAGTTTGATATATTACTCCTTATCAATTTTTGCAAATAAGTCACAGACTTCAGCTGAGGATGATAGGTGTGTTAACGTTAGCTCAAAGTGTGCTGAGAAAAACAGATAAGGAAATATCAGGAATGAAAGAATTTCAAGGAAATCGGCCTGGCGAATAAGTCATAGACTTAAGCCAGGGTTGGAGGAGCAGCAGGCTACAGCCAAACACCTCTTTATCATTTTATTCATGTATTTTACGATTTTTTTATGATGGAGATTTGTTTGTTTGTGGTTGTTTATGGTATTGCATTGATGACTGGCCTGAAGGATTGGTTTTCTTTGTGCGTTTTAATCAGTGGTCTAAATATGGTGGGCTTGGATTTGTGTTATACAGATGTTTTGTTTGTTTTGGCAGTGTACTATAGTTGTTAAGCCAATAAAATATATGTCATATATACAAACGTATACAAGTCAATGTACAACATAGCCTCATCAACAAAAAGAAGACTTTTACAACAGCATAATTCTTAGAACCATCAAAGAAATGAAAAACAAATATGACAACTCAGAGAAATTTGTCAACAGCACCAACTCTCTCCTTTAAAAAGTGACCCTCACACACACCCTTCCAGTGAAGGTCAACCGACTTGACACCACCGACTGACGTTACTAACAGTGCAAGAAAAACATGTGGAGCAGGTTGCAATAAACCAAGTCGTGGATCCACCTATTTTCAAACTAATGTAAATATTTCAATGTAACTTTATCCTCCTGAGATTTTTGTGTCGCTCATGATGTCACACTAGTGGAGAAATGCACATCTGAACCAGAAAAGCCTGCAGGATCACAAGGCATCACCAAAAAGGTCATTGTACAATTAATTAATTTGAAAAAAATAGTTTTTAGAAGGTTTAATTTGTTATCCACTTTAATTTTGTTTTATGATAGCTTTACATGAGTCATATGGTATAAATAGTCTTATTAAGGTGTTGTAAAAAGTGAAATGGATCTTAAGACTGTTCTTGTACTACTAACAGATTTATCAACATGTGAAATAGGCTTTTACGATGCATGTTTCAGTGGAAATTGAATTATTAAGAGTCGATGGATTGGTTATGCAAAGTTTCAGTGTAAAAGCATCTACAAGGTTGCGTAGTGCCATAAACATATGTGCATATGCCAACAGTTATTCTATCTACGACTGTAACATTTATTTCTGTATTGTGTTATGTAACCACTAAACTAAGAACATTTGAGTGTTTTCAGAGAGTCAACTGATATTTAGTGCCATACAGGGCTGGATTTCCCAATAAGCCCGGTAGGCACAGACCTATGGGCGCAAGCTCACAAGGGGCGCACGGCCTAGAGAAAAAAATTTTAACAATATCTAGATATAAAAATAAATAGCTATAACTTTACATATTTTTTTTAATTGATTTAAAAAAATCAGGCTAATAAAGCATTCTGATTTTGAAGTTCATTGGAATAAATAATTGTTGGTAAAGTTAAACTATTTTTCAACATTATGCATCAACTTTGTTACAACATTGATCTCAAACAAAGAAGAACTGGCTGTTTGGATTTCGTCAAGTGTTGCACATTGTATTGCCACTTCCAGCCCTATGCAACTCCCATGTTCCTTATGTAGTGGAGAGTGACCGTCTTAGTGACGCCAAATAACTGCAGATTGCTCCGTGATCCCTCGTGGCACTGGCTGTCCTAATTCTTTTGCGCATGTGATAGAATTCCATCGTGGAGTGGTGTTTAAGCAATTAACATAAAGGCCTGATATAATTTTTTAATAAAGGTTTTTAGGAAAATAACTTTAACCAGACTAGAGAGCGGAAAAAATTATTGGGCCTAGGGCCAAAATGCTAAATTGGGCCCTGGTGCCATGAAAGAAATGGTAATTACTAACAGCCAGATTTCCCTTTTTTCCGCTTACCCCTTCATATATTCTATTTTCTCTTTTTTCTTGGATTCAAGACAGTTAGATTTATTAAGTTAAGTAGAAAATTTGTCAACAATGACTTTTTTTATATCTGACAAATCATCAAATTTTGTATGTATAAACGAAATAGATTAATTACTAGACATAGCCTATGTTATATAATCACAACCTTGTTGGGTTTGCTCAGGAGAAAGATGGCATGAGATAAGTAGTATAGCAGCAGCACGGGCAGCACCTGCTCGGCTAGCAGGCACAATAACACCTCGGGAACCCCTTTGACTGAAGCCAACACTACCAACAGAACGTTCGCTGCTAGCACGGCTGCTGGGCCGCAGGCTGTGCACTGTCAGTGGGATACCTGCAAAACACAAAAGAAATGAGTGTAATGAAACGCAAAAAGTTTTATTTAGTGAGGCAAAGTTAGGACCATTAGGTCCTGTCTTATCCTTAACTTATGAGTCGTGGGGCGCAAGACAGGCAATCATTGCTTATTACATTCTCATTATTATATATTAGGCTTCATCGCACCAAAATATACAGTGTTAAGAAACCATCATATTTTGAATTATTTATATCTCATTTTCTTGATTTTTGCAGATTTTATATCATGTAAATCCTGATATTCTTATATCAGACTTTTTATCTATAACGTGTATCATTTGTATATAATATATAATGTATGTATCATATATTATATCAACTCAGGAAGATGCACTTAACTTATTAAAAAATTTCTCATCTGAAGATATAGCGAAGGCGTATGAAGAGCTGAGTGAGATCTATATTTCTCGTGATAGGACGCAGAAGGAGAGGCATTATCTTAACGAACTTAGAAAAGAACTTGAAGCTAGAACCAAAGGCGGAAATAACAACTTAACAATTAAATATATTAATAATATTCCAAAAATTGTCCAGAAGGTCCAAAAAAAACTAGTTAACTTGGCCAGGAGATCAAAATGTCTGAGTGCTTGTTATTTTACTGTGTGTCTATTTATTTATTACTTCTATTTATTATTGTTATTTTTTTACTGTTCTTATTAATGTTATGTTTTTCCTGTTATTTTATTACTTCCATTTATTAATGTTATTTATTACTCTTATGTATCCTGTTATATTATTACTTCCATTTATTACTGTTATTATTTCTGTTGTTTATTACTGTTTGTCCAAATTGTTTTCTTGACTTTATATTATCTTAAACCACATTGAACGTTTACCATCAAAGTTTCTCATAGTAATTGGTTATATAATATTATACGTTATTTATAAGTATCAAATTGTAAATGGTTATTACCGTTAAATAAATAAATTTGCGGTGCAATTAAACAACATATGTTAGAACAATAGCCCTATTTTCTCTGATAAATGACACTACTGTACTATAAAAGGAAAGTGATGCACAGTAATTCTACTATTTATCATCATTAACATTCTTTATAAAACAGTAATTAATTGAGTATAGTCTTATGAAGTTTGTGAACTGGCAAGGCACATTATCTGCTGATCTTATGACATCCACAGAAAACTGAAAAATGATGGCACTTACTTTGTTCTCTCTCAGAACTACAGTTGCATCCACTAAAATGTTTCACTTACATTATATAATTTATTGATCATTTTATCAGGAAATTTTTATTTAAGTCAATGAAACATTTATCTACAGAAATGCAGGGCCTTCAGTAACAATAACATTTATACTAATAGTACAGAAAACAAAAATTATCCAACATAAGGATTTGTAAATATGTTTGTGGTTAAGTAGAAAAGAGGGCTCTATAGTCATAACTTCTCTACTATAACTAAAGGCGGACTTTAACAGTGGTTCGCTTCTACATCTTAGAGGTAGCCACTAATGTACAGCTAGGGAGAGGTGCGCACAGACACAGACATAACTCCTGGCAGGCTTCAAACTTAACACAACCAGCATATTGTTTGACCATACATAAAAAAGCCTTCCCATACAGGGACCAGGTTCCTCAACCTACTTCCAGAGGTAGACAAAGACTATGTCTTGCCCACAATATAAGATTATGCCTCACTGCAAGGGTGGTGGAAAGATCAGTTTACACTATTTAAGAGTTTCCCACCTGGAGAACATCATCAATAGACTTCTATCAAGACAAGGTAAATATTAGCTTATGTCCTTTAATTTTGATTGTACTTTTTAAATTATATTTGTAAACTTTTAACAACAAATCTATAGGCCTACTCTAAGTTCATGAATAAAGCATTCTGATATTATCATATCAAGTAAAAAAGTACTGATGAAGCAAGTTTAAATCTTAATAATCAAGTAAAAATACAAAGGTTAAGTGTGTACCTGTGTCACTGGTGAAAAGTATCGGTGGCTCAAGGTTGGCATTGGCGTAATGCCGTGGTTGGGCACCGACAAACAGTTTGAGCACAAAACAAATAAGAGCTGTGAAGATTGCCAGACCTGTGGCCACACTTAGTAATGTGGATGTATCTGTCGTCACCACAAGCAGATCTACCAACATAACATCATATATATATATATATATATATATATATATATATATATATATATATATATACACCAGGTGTTCAAAAAGTCTGGAAACCCCTTAATATTTTTTATATTAATAAACACAGAACAATGAAACTCTAGGATTACATTTTTACTGTAGTTACTGACTTTTTTGGCTATTTTAACTGTCTTTTTTCACTTTGGAGGGGCGTCCTGTGGAGGAAGTCTGAAAAATCTTAAATGTAAGCATAGGTCGAGTTATACCCCATTTTAAAGGTCATTGTTAGAGAAACACATTGCCGCAACCTGAACTGAAAAAGGACTATTCGTTTGGAAATAACAGCCTCTCAAAGTTTGTCTGATTTTAATTACAAATGCCATTGATAATGGTTGAAAGTTTGGGTTTTCCCACTGACTTTTGTGGTTTGCCCCATCTTATCTCTTGTAAATTATCTCTCGTACAGGTTAAGCTATGCACCCTGACTGGTTCATTAGTTGAAAACATTACATCAGTTTGTGATATTCATTTTTAGTAAGATTTACATTAGATTACAATGTCACTCAATGAGACAGAGCGAATTACCATTCTGATGATGAGAGGTTATGGGGATAGAACTCGTTCATATGAGGAGGTAAGCCACTTGTTTAATGATACTTACCCCAATAGACCACCTATTCAAAAATCAACAGTGTTGAAGACCGTACAGCGCTTTAGAGACAGTGGTTCTGTAAAAGATCGACCAAGAACTGGACGGCCAAAATCAGCAACCAATGAAGAAATGGCCCTTGAAACACTTCAGTGTTTTGTGGAAAATCCGCACACCTCTATTAGAAAATCAGCGCAGTATGTAGGTGTTAGTACAGGTTCCATCCATAAAATACTTCATGAAAATAAATTTCATCCATTTAAGGTAAAACTTCACCAAGAACTGAATGAAGATGACCCAGACCGGAGGCTGCAATACTGCGAAATCATGATGAACAAATGTATTCTCGATGGAAACTTTCCAAAACTTGTCCTGTTTTCTGATGAGGCAAGTTTCTGTCTGAATGGTACTGTGAATAGACATAACTCACGTTACTGGTCTCAAGAAAACCCTCGGTGGATGGAAGAATCACACACACAAAACCCACAAAAAGTAAATGTTTGGGCAGGATTGCTTGGTACTCGTGTTGTGGGTCCGTATTTCATAGAAGGGAACTTAAATGCCACCACATACCTAGAATTACTGCAAACTAGAGTATTACCACATTTAAGGGAATTACTGGGCCCTCAGTTTGAGAATATCTGGTTCCAGCAAGATGGGGCCCCTCCTCATTTTGGGTTGCGTGTCCGAGAACTGTTAGGTGACATTTTTGAGGACAGATAGATAGGTAGAAGGGGAACAATTGAGTGGCCACCAAGATCCCCTGACCTTTCTCCCTTAGATTATTTTTTTTGGGGCGTTCTGAAGGGTAAAGTTTACAAGACTAAGCCAGCCAACATTGAAGCCCTAAAGGAACAGATATTAGAAGAGGCACACAATGGTATTACGGAAGAAATGGTTGATCATGTCATGATTGGGTATTACCAGCGCATGGCATATTGCCAAGCTACACAAGGACACCACTTCGAGCACCTTCTGTAATACATTCCAAGATTTGTTTTTTTTTTTTTTGTAATTATTATCTTACAAAGTAAATAATTTAAACATAAACAACTGGCTACTGTCTGATCAATTTTTTTAATAATGATAATTGTCCCCAATGACCCCAATTATACCTGTACACTTTTAACGTTTTAAAACGATTATTACTGACATTTCCTATCCCTCCACACTCTACCTGCGAAAATGCTAAAACCCTAACATAACCAACACGGTTGAGTATTCACTTCTACCTCTTAGTCTCCGTAACGTAAAGTTAACAAACTTTGAGGCTGCTATTTCCAAACGAATAGTCCTTTTTCAGTTCAGGTTGCGGCAATGTGTTTCTCTAACAATGACCTTTAAAATGGGGTATAACTCGACCTATGCTTACATTTAAGATTTTTCAGACTTCCTCCACAGGACGCCCCTCCAAAGTGAAAAAGGACAGTTAAAATAGCCAAAAAAGTCAGTAACTACAGTAAAAATGTAATCCTAGAGTTTCATTGTTCTGTGTTCATTAATATAAAAAATATTAAGGGGTTTCCAGACTTTTTGAACACCCTGTATATATATATATATTATAGTTGCTGTCTAATTATCCTTTCACCTAACCATATTATATTAGAATATGGTTAAGGAGTCTCATTAACTGTTGTTAAAGTTTGACTTAAATAGGTCAGGTAAAGTGGAGGAGAGGATGCAATTTAACTTTATCTAAGTAAAAAAAACATATTTTACTTTCCAACTTCAATACTTTTTTTACAAAACTAGTGAATGTTACACATAACAAGTTTATTACACTATAAGCATAAAAATATACAAATATTATGGTGATCAATTTCGGTAAATATTTCTTTCTTTTTAAATTAATAACACAATCTATGAGTAAACTATATCACAATGCAATACTAAATTAAGTCACTAAGTTGGGTTTGACCATTACAGATTACCCATCTAAAAAATATGTTGTTTGAACGATAAAATGATGTAATACTCACCATAAGACATTACACTTAAGTAAATTTACACCCCTGTACACAAATTTACACCCCTGTACACAAATTTACACCCCTGTACACCAATTTACACCCCTGTACACCAATTTACACCCCTGTATACCAATTTACACCCCTGTACACAAATTTACACCCCTGTATACCAATTTACACCCCTGTACACCAATTTACACCCCTGTACACAAATTTACACCCCTGTACACCAATTTACACCCCTGTATACCAATTTACACCCCTGTACACCAATTTACACCCCTGTATACCAATTTACACCCCTGTACACCAATTTACACCCCTGTACACAAATTTACACCCCTGTACACCAATTTACATCCCTGTACACCAATTTACACCCCTGTACACAAATTTACACCCCTGTATACAAATTTACACCCCTGTACACCAATTTACACCCCTGTACACCAATTTACACCCCTGTACACAAATTTACACCCCTGTACACAAATTTACACCCCCTGTATATACATTTTCAACACTGATTTCCTAATGACTTTTAACATTGAATCACAGATGATTGGAAGAGATCTGTTCTTCAAAAGATACCAGTGCTTGTCTGGAAAAGGCATGGCATATACTCAGGATTATGCTTGTCTGGAGAAGGCATGGCATATACTCAGGATTATGCTTGTCTGGAGAAGGCATGGAATATACTCAGGCTGGTCCTTGTTTGGAAAAGTCATGGAATATACTCAGGCTGGTCCTTGTTTGGAAAAGTCATGGAATATACTTAGGATGGTCCTTGTTTGGAAAAGTCATGGAATATACTCAGGCTGGTCCTTGTTTGGAAAAGTCATGGAATATACTCAGGCTGGTCCTTGTTTGGAGAAGTCATGGAATATACTCAGGCTGGTCCTTGTTTGGAGAAGTCATGGTATATACTCAGGCTGGTCCTTGTCTGGAGAAGTCATGGAATATACTCAGGCTGGTCCTTGCCTGGAGAAGTCATGGAATATACCCAGGCTGGTCCTTGTCTGGAGAAGTCATGGAATATACTCAGGCTGGTCCTTGTTTGGAGAAGTCATGGAATATACTCAGGCTGGTCCTTGTTTGGAGAAGTCATGGAATATACTCAGACTGGTCCTTGTCTGGAGAAGTCATGGAATATACTCAGACTGGTCCTTGTTTGGAAAAGTCATGGAATATACTTTGGCTGGTCATTGTTTGGAAAAGTCATGGAATATACTCAGGCTGGTCCTTGTTTGGAAAAGTCATGGAATATACTCAGGCTGGTCCTTGTTTGGATAAGTCATGGAATATACTCAGGCTGGTCCTTGTTTGGAAAAGTCATGGAATATACTCAGGCTGGTCCTTGTTTGGGAAAGTCATGGAATATACTCAGGCTGGTCCTTGTTTGGAAAAGTCATGGAATATACTCAGGCTGGTCCTTGTTTGGAAAAGTCATGGAATATACTCAGGCTGGTCCTTGTTTGGAAAAGTCATGGAATATACTCAGGCTGGTCCTTGTCTGGAGAAGTCATGGAATATACTCAGACTGGTCCTTGTTTGGAAAAGTCGTGGAATATACTCAGGCTGGTTTTGTGCTAAGGTAGTTTATGTTTTGCCCAGAGCTTTTGATAATTCCAAGTCCATTATATGCACAAAAGTATATTGATTACATTCCATAATAAACAGGGTGTTTGGTATTTAGTGTAAAAATTTTTAACTGGTGAAACTACACACCAAATACTATTCAATTGTGGAAATCTTACATTCTTCACGTACACACTTGGAGCAGCAGCCATTTTTTTTAATTTTTCAAAAATCTGTTTGTTATTTCTCTATGTTGCATCTACTCAACCAAAACATAATATTTAGCTCGATGATATGATGGCATTTTCAAAATTTACATAAAATTTCCAATATGAATAATTATTTTTAAACATAACAAGTTTAATATAAACTGTTATAAAAGTCAGTTACAGTTAAAATATCTGCAAGTTAAGAAAAAAGTAATAGTAAAAAAACACTAAGATCTCTGTTACAGTACGGTTTATAGCGAGTCAAACGTTATCAAAAACTTGCCAACTAATAAGATTTCCTTCAGTATCAAAGAACATTCATTATGTATTAAGCTTATGAGACTTACAATATCTTAAGTGCTGAAAACCACTGCAAGTCTTACATAGTAATGGAATTTCTATGCTTTTTAAGTATTCATAGTTGGCTATGTGTAATTTTAGCATGACTTTTTTGAGACAATGGTTTATTTTTTTGACATTGAATCAGTTTTAATTTGAAAATATTTTTCTTGTCGATAATTATAAAATTATCTTACATCATACCATTCATAATTTTGGCAGAGTCAATTCTTATCTACAGTATTTTACATTAGGGAGCCTTCTTCTTATCTAGTTAAAAAATACTTAAGGGCCGCACAATAATCCCGATTTGTCGGCTCAACCGTAAGGGTGGTCCTGACCGTCGAACGATCCACTCCCTACCCCGACAAGTTGGTATGTGAGTAGCGCTGTCGGCCCGACTTCTCTGACCTAACCATTCAGTTTGATTTTGGAAGTGATTTGTTTTTAAGTCAATAAGTTAAAGGCTCTTACAATGTTGTTTGCCAACCAAATAGAAAAAGTTGTAATAATAGAGTTAATTGAGTTGTGGAAGGGTTTCCGGTGTTTTTGAGATCTAGAATATGAAAATTACTCTAACCAGGACTGGAGAAATGAGTGTTGTAAGGCATTATTTGATATTTATAAAAAATGGATCCCTGAGGCTGCACTGTCTGTAGTTAAAAATAAACTGGAAAATATGTTTTAATTCTAGAGTGGTCTGGTCGGTCCTTGTAGTCGGAGCGTGTGTAGGGAACACCCCGACACAACAGCTAGGGCCGACTTGTCGGGTAGGGCAGTTGTGTCGGTTTGTGTGTAGGCCACTTTATTAAACATGATTCTTTCCCCTCACTCCAAGCAGTTTTTTGTACCAATAATGTGAAAGACAGTACAGACATCACAGGAATACACAGAGATGTATTTTGTTTATAAGTTTTGTAATAGTATCTTGATTGCAAGAAGAGAGTATGAAGCCTGATACCCAAACTGACAGATCACTAGTCCAGTATTTCCAAGATTGCATCAGCCTTGTGAAGAGTGGCACAATACACAAACAACATGACAAGGTAGGTCGTGGTGGACATGATTTAGGAACGGAGGAAGAAGTCCTTAATATGTTTCAAAACGACCCTAATACCAGTACTAGATTTGTTACCAGAGAAACTAGCGTTTGTAATTGAAAGTTCCGGAATGTTTTATGAAAAAATAAGATCCAAGCTTTCCATTTAAATCGTGTGCAAGTCTTAGAGGAAACTGACTTTGATCTCAGAGTTCAATTCTGCCAGTGGTTACTTACTTATGACAAAAAACAGTATGAACTCTTAACACAGATTTTGTGGACTGTTGAATCATTACTTACGAGATAGAATGTTTTTAACAGCCACAATATGCTTAACTGGCTGAAGAAAATCCCAAGGCTACAAAATAACAAGCGTTTCAATGACAATTATAAGTTAATTTCTGGGCATGTGTTCTTGAACACCATCGATAGGTCCATACACATTTGAAGAAATATTGACTAGCGAGAGATATTTAGACTTAGCCTGCTTTGATCAATGGAGTTGATAATGATCAAGGAGATGGAATAATATTTCAACACGATGGTGCTCTGCCTCACTACACAAATTAAGTGAGGGATTGGTTAAGTGTAAACAACCCTACTTGAATTGGACAGGATGGACTAGCTAGGTCTCCAGACCGAACACCCTTGGACTTTTTCTTTTGGGGTTCCTAAAAAATGAAGTGTCAGAACTGGAGCTGAGAAAAAGAAAAAAACAGGTGTGAATAGTTTGAGACGGACATTGTCTTTTAAAGTGACCACTGTGGCAATGAGGAAGAGGTCAAGAGCATGCTTTTGGAATAAAAAAAGACAGTTTGAACATCAAATTTGATTTTTTTAGTGTGGTTGACAAAGTAGGTTTTTTCCTAAGCAGTATTGAATTTATTAATGTTGGCCTTAGAGTGTTTGAAGCAATGAGACACAAGTCAAACAATATATTTCAGAATATACAGAAGTTTTAGCTTTAAATATTGAGTTTTACTGTGAAGTAATCACTATTCAGAAACTGGTGTCCTTAGTAATTTAATGATATTTTCTTATAAAACTTATTGTTTATGTCAAATATAAAAAAATACAGTAATAAATAATCCTGAAATACTTCATTATAGAAATTGCATCAAAATGAAGTGTAATGGTTTATTAAGTAAATGCTCTGGGTTTTAATTTAACTAATTATTTAGAATTACAAATTGCTGCTTTTTTAAATTCAATGAAAATGTTAATGATAAACATCAATGATAATGTTTATGGTAACAATCAATTAATTAAATACCTAGTAATTAAGACTTGCATGTTTTCAACATTTAAGATACTATAAGTCTCATAAGCCTGATAAATTTTTTTTATTTAATTTTTTTACGATTTGGTGGGCTAGGCTTCAAACCTGGTAACGGCCCCCAAAGCCAAAAAGGCTTATTGTGCGCCCTCCTTTACAGGATTTCAAACCTCATCCAATCCAAGTCTGATACATAATAAAGGTTGCTTTGTATATAGAAACCTAATTAGTTGGAAAAGTATTTTATAGCATTTGACAGCATAATGAAACAGAGATCTTAGTGTTTTGTTTTACTATTACGTTTTTATTAACTTCCAGAAGTTTTTTACTTACCTAAATTTTATTACAGTTTATTTTAAATTTAGCTGGTTTAAAAGTAATCATTCTTGTTTGAGATTTTATATATATTTTAAAATGGCATCACATTGACCTAAATATTACGTTTTGTTTGTGTAAATGCAATATAAAGTAATAAATTATAAACAGATTCTTTGAAAACAGTTTAAATGGCTTCTACACCAAGATGTTTAAACAAAGGATAAAATTTCCACCATTTTATTGCTATTTGAATCTAGTTTCACCACTTAAAAATTAAAAAAAATTATAAAATGGCTGACAATGAACTACATCAATGAATACACATCTATAAGAAGCGAAAAGTTATAGGAAAAAGTTAGACTCAGAGGAAACAAACTTGGCGCGGCCGCCACTAGACATCGCTGGCTGGGATTTTCTTCCTCAAAGCTGCTGGTGCACTTCCTGGGTCATGTCCTTCTGTCTGCCACCATTTACTCTCCTGATTACATTCTATTAAGTCTCGCACTAGCACCAGTAGCAAACAGTGGGACAGTTAATTATTTGTCCTAGGCCTACTTTTTGTCCTAAACTTACTTTTCCACAAATTCATATAACTTATTACATAAGTTAGATGAATTTTAAACTAGTGTTTACGTCATAGTTTACAGTTCATTTTTTTTAGCGTTATTATATTTTCTTAAACTATTACAATTTGTTATATATAAGTATTTAATTTCTATTATTTCATAGACTTTTTTTGGTTAAGATTTTTTTGTTAAAGAAGGAATATTTACAATGAATTTTACTGTCTATTTCATTCCTATTATTTCATAGACTTTTCTAGAATACGATTAATTATTCTATTTTTAAAGAAGGAACATTTACAATGAATTTATTATATATTTCATATATATTATTTAACAGACTTAATTTATATTATTTAATGTTACTTTTTAAGGAGGAACATTTATATTGAATTTTACTATATATTTTATTCCTACCATTTCACACACTTTCATTAGTTAAGATGTAATTTTTATTTGATATCATTGTACTAATAATGTAATTATTCAATAGACAACATCTTTGTGTTTTATATCATTAGTAGATGTTAAATTCTATTATAATCCTAATTCTGTAATCATTGGTACTGGAAGATGTTCATTTATTCTATTCTTATCTATTCTATGTTCCATAGTTACATATACAATGTTATGCATTAAAAACTATTTTCTCTTGAAAGTTTACTTTGTTTGATGATATAAACTTACGATATTCTAATAGTTAGTTTATTAAGTTTGTAAATAATTATATGCAATTATGTTGTAGTAGCCAAGTGTAGTTTACATTTCCTAAACTTTGCCCCTTACACATCTATACAACAGCGAGAACACAAACATAACGAATACCATAGGGAGCAATATATTCATTTTCTTTCCAGTCAACTGCACTGCCCTCAATATATTCTGTCAGTCTCAGGGCCGCCACACTGCACCTTCTCTCCTATTTTCTGTCTCACTCTGGACGGCTGTGCAATAGAGCTCTGACCTGAACCTAGTGGCGGCGGCGACAACTGGCAAATATTTGTCTGACTTCTTAATATTGGCTTTTCGCTTCTTATGGATGTGTATTTATTGACTAAATATTGCTACATAATAATTTCATATATACTTAGCTACTGAAACAGAAATAGTTTCTTGTATTTGTTGGGTGATAGGGTTGGCCACTGTAGGAAGTATATGGTACCAGAGCTCACCAAGGTCACTGCTATTCTAGTACACTACATAAAAGTGCTAGCTTATAGTGCTGTGGGACTATGGATCCAGCGCTTACCAAGATCACTGCTACTCTACCATACCATATAATATTGATGGCTTACAACGCTGTTGGGCTATGATGCAGGTGTTTACCAAGGTCACTTACTCCTATTCTACCACACTATGTAATTGTGCTGGCTTACAACGCTGTTGGGCTATGATGCAGGTGTTTACCAAGGTCACTTACTCCTATTCTACCACACTATGTAATTGTGCTGGGTTACAACGCTGTTGGGCTATAATGCAGGTGTTTACCAAGGTCACTTACTCCTATTCTACCACACTATGTAATTGTGCTGGCTTGTAAAGATGTTTGTGCTATGGCACTAGCTACAATTGATTCTAGCGTATGTGGTCTTTACGATAACAATAATTTCCATAGCTAATATTTAACAAAATAGTCAAATAAATTACCTTGTGAACAAAATACCCGTTTGCTAGGCCTGGAGAGTGTAACTTCATGATACCCTCGCTTGCACTGGCATACGGCGTTATGTTGTATTTGTACACACTCAGAATTCTGGTCTGAATAGGCGCAGGTCTTAAAATAAAAGCATTGGTCTCCAAGCTGTGCAGCTGTAAGTAAAAATTAAGACATTTTTCAATATTGTGTATAAATAATAACATAGTTACAACAAAAACTAAGTAAGTATGTTTTCTTTTCATGTGAAAATACACTGATGTTTTTGTGTATTACCAAGCAATTTCATTTTCTAGTCTGCTCTTGTGTAATTAAATGTGTGTTTAGGTGTACATATATGTTATTTGGTATTATGTACCTGTTTATATGCCAAAATTACAGACTAATTTTGAACAATTAAAGTAAAGTTATACACATGGTTAGTAATAATACAATATTTAGCTGTGATTACAGTCACAATATTCCTTTTCCTCGATTAATTATCTATTATTACAGTAGAACCTCTTTAATCCAAACTTCTGTACTCCGAACGTCCACTAATCCCAACGTCATCACGATAAAGAAAAAAAATGTGCGTATACTTCTTCATTGATTCAGAAGAAAATGTCTGACTTTTTTCAATAATTTATGTAATTACTGTAGTATGTATTGATTATTTTCCAGTTTATATAAATATTTACCAGGTTCAGTTTCTCATTTTCATTGTACAAGCAAAATTATCAAATATATATGATAAGCAGTATAATTTTTATTTACTGTAGTTAATGTTTATATTGTATGTTCTTTGTTGAATAAACAATAGAATCTTTTACACTGTAATGCATTTCTCTCTTTTCTTTTAACCTTAAGAATGGTCTATTTTAGCCATATTTTAACTTTTTATATGAAAATAACAATATGTTCTGTAATCCGAACGATTTGATAATCAGAACAGCCCCCGGTTTTAATTAATTTGAATTAAAGAGGCTCTATTGTATTATTACTATTTTTCAATATTAACATTCATCATTTGGTATCACTTGCTCAATGTCACTGCATGAGAACATCACTTATGATCTCCACTGGTCTTATCTAATCTGAGAATTATTTATGTACAAGAAATCTGCTGTTTCAGAATCAAAAGGGTAAAATACACCAACAGGGAGAGATTCAAGTCAGTTACTCTTTAACTCTTTTTTCCACAGTTTGTAAAAGATTTGGTTTTTGTGTATGCATTGCCTTTATGCATTTATATTAAGCCACACTACATATAGTGTGTTTCAGTGTTATAGGGATCACTTGGGATCCAAGATCTAGGAGTCAACTTCAAAATTCTAAATTGGAACATGTTCATATGATGTGACACCACCATTTCTAGCCAAAAACGATAGTGCAATCACAATTTAAAAAGTATTTGTTGTTCTTTAGTTATTAATTATTTTATTAAATTGGTAATCGCCTACGTATTTTCTTAACTAACAACAAAAAACTTACCTCTTTTATAAATAACCTGAAACAAAATAAAAACATAAATGTTATTTTGTTTTAGCTATGAAAAATCAGTTTTAATTCGAAAAATATATAGGTGATGACCAATTTATAAAATAACAAAATAATTAATAACTTAAGATGCATCCTGTTTAAATTCTAATTGTGCTTAGTTTTCAGCTTGAAATGGTAGTGTTAATTATGTCATATGACCACGTTCTCATTTAAAGTGTTTAAGTTGACTCCTGGATCTTTGACCTCAAGGGATTCCTAACAACTAATAATAACCTAATAATTAAAAACCAAAAAATGACAAATCCTTTTCAAATTCTGATTGTACTGTCCTTTCAGCTTGAAATAAGGGTGTTAAATGACATATTACATAACCACATTCCTATCTAAAATTTTGAATTTGACTTCTAAATCTTGGATCCCAAGTGATCCCTAATAACATTGAAACACTCTAAATGTAGTATGGGTTGGTATTAATGTAATTGAATATTCAAAAAGCAAACATTTTATAAACTCTGAAAACAAGTTAGAGGGTTAAAACTTACCCTGTATATATAGTCTTTAAATTATAGTTTATTCACTGCTGGGCTGGTCCTTTCCACAATTGAAGTGAACTCTCCGAGAACAAGGTCTACTACTCAATGTAATTTTCTATGCTGCTATGGTGGGATTGTTCTAGAGATGATAAAATAATAACGGTCAAAACAGGTTTCTGTTGTTAGATCCTATGACTGTGGAATGAACCTTATAAGGAGAGGACTATTTTGAGTCGCTTTCGTATGGGTATCATTGGCGGCTAAAGGTAGGGGCTTGGGGGGGCTAAGCCCCCCCAAATATTTGGAAATCAATGGGCGATAATAATGTTTTTTGTGGTAAAAGAAAAGAATAACGTTGAAACACAAATTGACAAATAGTATAAGTTAAAATGTTATGTTCATTAAGCCTTAATATTATTTGCTTATTACAATATTATAAACATGACAAAGCTCTAATAAATATTTCAGAATGTGCTACTGTACTATGATCTGGAAATGCCGTATATAGTAATGCACCTCGGAGCGGGCGAGGTTCACCCTGCGCAGTGCACATGCGCACGCTCTCCCCACTACCAAGTTTGACCTTGTAAAGTAAAAGTCATCATCCCTCCCGACTCCCTCCATTGTCGTCGTGATGTGACGCTGTACCGGTATTAGGTTATGATGTTGTATTGACTGACAGTAAGTGGTTTCGGCGGTGTTAATTTCTATATACATTTAACGACGGTGATATTCCGCAATGAAGCGTGTCACAGACTATTTTAAAAAGCTAACCAGTGACAATAAACTAAGTGATGAAACGACGTTATCAACTGCAAGTGTACAGTCATTGCCTAGTAGGCCTACGAGCAGTAGCTGTGCTGTGACCGTTGGTGTTCAAATGGACGTGGACCATCTTACAAGTGAGCAAATTAGTTTAGATCTAGGGACTAGAGAGTCAGGGCCAGTGCAGCCCAAACAGGCTAATTATCCTTTCACAGTATTTGGCAAACAAAACCGATCATTTTCAAAGACCTATTTTGATCAGTACCCTTGGCTGGAATACAGTTTAGTAAAAGACGCAGCATATTGCTATGTTTGTCGAATGTTTGACTCTAACCTCTCCTCTTCCGAGGAAGTATTTACAAAATGTGGATTCCGAAACTGGAAAAAAACTAAAGAGAGATTTGATAAACACGAAAAATGTAAAAGCCATCTTCTTTGTTGGGAAAAATATTTAATGGATAAACAGTCCAGGGAGAAGGGTAGTGTTATGACATTATTGTCAAATGCTCACAGAGAAGAGGTTGATAAAAATAAACAGTATTTAAGTAAAGTTGTTGAAATTATAATATTTCTCGCAAGTCAGGGCCTTCCTCTAAGAGGGCATGACGAGAAACTCGACTCAGAGAACCGAGGGAATTTTCTTGAACTCTGCCAGTTTCATGCCAGACACGATAAATTATTTAATGATGGCTTTCAGAGTACCATATCATTTTGCAGTAAAATCATACAGAATGAAATAATTGATCTGATGGCAACTATGCTCACGGAGAAAATTGTGGATGAAGTAAAATCATGTGGTTTCTTTTCTGTTATGGTCGATGAAGCTAGGAGCTATAAAGATCAACAACTGTCCTTATGTATTCGCTATGTCGACAATGAACTGTGTCCCCATGAACGTTTTCTAATGTTTAGGAATTGTTCTAATGACCGCAATGCTGAAGAGCTTGCTTCACTTCTCTTAAATATTTTTGAACAATTGGGAATACATGACCTTCCAGTAATAGCTCAAACTTATGACGGAGCTTCAGTCATGTCAGGGAAACACGCTGGTTTACAAACAATAATTAGGCAAAAGTATCCTGCAGCCATGTATTTTCATTGTTATGCTCACAAAGTCGCCTTAGCTGTAACAGACATGTGTAAATCTGTAAAAAGCTCAAATCTTTTATTTAATGGCCTTCAGGCACTATATGTGCATTTCTCAAAGCCATCTCATCATGATGTCTTGAAGAAGGCGGCAGATCTCAGTCAAACAAACCAAGGCTTAAAGAAAACTCCTGTTGAAATATCTTCTCAGAGCACTACAAGATGGGCATGTAGGTATCAAAACTGTGAACAACTGATCAAGCACTTTGATGTAATAACAGAAGCGCTGAAATTTGAAACTGACCAATGTGAAAACATTGATGCAATTGAAGCTGTGGGAATTTTGAATACTATAACAAAAGGAAGCTTTGTAGTTAATCTCTTTGTCTTCCATCAAGTGTTAACTCTTACTCACATCTTAAGCCAACAACTGCAGCACAGTGAGGTTACACTGGGAGCAGCGTCACAAGTAATTAAAGCTACTATTAAATCTTTAAAAGAGAAGAGAAGTGAATCAGAATTTTCAAAGATCTGGACAAAAATAACTGAGTTCACTGAAAAATATGATATTTCCTTGGAGAATGTCAGGAACTCGAAAAGAAAAAGGGAGACGAGCGTTCTTTTGAAAGACAGCGCAGTAATGTCGACAATCGGAGTAGAAGAGGAAATCGTTGAGGGAGAAGGCGAAGGACAAGACACAGTTAAAAGGTTTTGGAGAACTCGAGTTTATTTTAAAGTTCTTGATGTTATAATTGAACGATTGAATGAAAGATTCAATGAAGAGTCACTAAAGTTAGCTTTAGCTGTTGATGGATTGTTCAATGTGAGTTTTGAAAAATCGAAAGCCTTTCTTGAACATTATGACGGGATATTGAGAGTGAACACCACTTTACTTGAAGCAGAAATGGCAGTAGCCAATAATTTACTTAAACTATCGCTGCAAAAAAAAACAAAAGAAAAAAAAGCGATTAGTGTCAGAGTTAAGTTTGATGAGTTGAGAAAAATAGTTAAGCAAGAAACTTTTCCTAACTTATTTATGGCAATTCAGCTCGCCGCTTCTATTCCCATCAGCTCAGCGTCGTGTGAAAGTAGTTTTTCTGCTATGAGGAGGGTCAAAAACTGGCTGAGAACTTCAATGCTGCAAGAGAGATTCTCAAACCTTTCTTTGTTGTAGAAGAAGATACTCAGGGAACAGTTGCAAGTCCACAGTATTGTAGAAAGGTTTGCAATGAAGCCGAGAAAACTACACTTGATTTAGACACATGTCACTTTGGTATAATAACAAAATTGTGAAATAATAAACGAAACCTTTGAAATCATGTTGTATTTTGAGTATTTTCTTTGGACCAAACATATAAATGTAAACCCACATTCCTAACTTGATATTTTTTAATTATGGAAAAAATACAATAAATTAATTCAGGTAGGAAATTTACATTTTTCAGTAAAATAAACACGCCTGTTTTAGTGAAGAAATTAAGTGCTAGAATGGCGAAAAATGTGTTTCATGGTGCCTAATTGTTAAATTTTTTCCGGGGGAGTACCCCCGTACCACCCGTTTATGGGGGGAATTCCATACACCCCAGACCCCCCGGTCCTTCTAGTCAAGATTAGCCCCCCAAAAAAATTTGTCTGGAGCCGCCTATGATGGGTATAGGAAGATGCAACTTCTGGAAATATAAGTGGGAATGGCAAATGATCAGTCATGTGATTGTGGAGCCAAATTTAAAACTATGAATCCCATAGTTGATTATTGCCTATGGCTTTCTTTTCAGAGGGGATCATCTAGTCTTCATTTAATCAGAGAAGCAGGTGTTGAATAGTTGTGAAATCTGGACTTACCTCTGTGACGAGAGATCAATATTTAAAAACTAAGACAGAAGTACTTTGCAATTTAGATTTTATTATATTTAGATTCTAAATTGTTAATTTAATTTTAAATTTTTTATTTTGCCTCATTGTTTTATTTTGGCAGCTGGCATTGAAAGCCATGTGAAAATATAGTTAGGTACCTAAAAGAATTTTCTTTGCAACTCAGGAAAACATTAATCATAATATCGCAAAAATCACAACAGTCAAGGGACAAAGAATTAAGTTCTAAAATTTAAGTAACAGATCCTTTCTCCAAAGAGTACCATCTAGGCTAATGAAAGCTCTACAAATTCTGTTGATGCTTTCTTTTCAAACTCATTATCAATTAAAGATGTCAAAGAAACTTCCTGGTCACATCAATTAATTATTAAAATGATTTAATAATCTTAATGTACTATACCAAATAATACAGTTTACACACATGCTTTAAAAGTTTAGTTTTAAATGTGTATTTTATATCCTAGATATAAGACATTCTTATAGTAAATATTTCATATTCTACTAGGAATCTTGTTAGAAGTCTTATAGCTTCAAGCATAAAATGGTAACGGTGTTCCAAGCCATTGCTATAATGTGTGAAATTTAAATGGTATTTGAAAAACAAACTTTATTAGGTAACGCTTTGTTTATTTATGTTGAGATGTGGGAAAAGAGCAGTTTTACTTAACGCTTTTGTATATTTATGGTATATTAGTTTACCACCCAAGAAAAAAAATCTTCAACCTGACATATTTGTTTCCAAATGCTACCATAGGGGTACCTCTGACTAGTGTCACCATCTACAAGAGTGCTGTGGAACTATGTCAACGGTTTCGTCTTACAAAGTCATGTGTTTTGCAGAGTAAATTATTATAACACTAACCATTACTATACAAGTAATAATTAATTTAATAATAATCTAATGTATTATTGTTTATGATGACTTGTGTAGCGCTTAAAAAAAAGATTAAAATGATCATCTTCAATATTTCGATTTCTTACCAAAGTAAAACGGTTCTTCTGAATATTGAAATCAATGAATGCATAATTTCAACACGTGTGAAAACTCATTTATTCATGAATTTAGAAACATAATGATTGTTATTCATGTCAATAGTGTTCCGACATTAAGGGAACTTTACTATATAGTTTATATTCATAGGGCAAGTGGGGCAGGAGTGTTGTTAAGTGTTTTTGCCCAAAGCATTGAGAAAGGTTCTATTCAATCAACAATATGCCTTGAAAAGTAAGACTAAAAAATATACAAGTTGTTTTTAAGAAAAATGTCACCTTAATATTATTTTTTTCAAACATTAACTGCACCAAAGAATTTAACATTTGTTTTCAACCTCAGAGTTGTGTTTTCCCTGGGGCACCACCATAATTAATAATAACTGTGAAACTGAATTCACGATGAACAAAATCCTCTGACTGTAAACATGTTTAATCCAGATAATGCCTCTAATATAGTGGAAGAAGTTATACTTAAATTGTGAGATTTACTTAAGATCTTACTTTTAAGCTTAAGGTTTACCTTTGTCAACATTAAAATATTGAAAAACTGACTTACGCTTGGCACATCCCTTGGAGGATCCCAAATTGACTGGGTATTTGTATTCGCACTCACACGTAGAGGACTCAGGATTGCAGAAGACATGGATAAGCTTAGAGCTGCATGAGCCTTCGCAAGGTGCCCCCAAATACTGGCCAGGTCCTAAACAAGTAATAATAATTAACGGAAAACAGACCAAACTTTAAGTTAAGATAAAGTTATTAACACGTTCGCTGCTAACCTACAAGTGATATTCTTCACCAGGAGCATTAACACGTCCGCTGCTAACCTACAAGTGATATTCTTCACCAGGAGCAGTGAAATAAACAAATATATGGTTTTATTTGAATATTTTATAATTTTTATTTTCCTGTTACAAGAAGGAAACAGATATAGAATCTAGTAGTGTGCTAAATGTATGTTGGGAGTTAGTTATCCACCTTACCAGTCCCTTTCTTATTTCCACCAAATACTCAAGAATAAATGTAGTAATTATTACTTCAGATGAATGAAGATGTACATTAGTTGTAATCTGTTTATGTCTCTGAGGCATTAACTGCGGCCATAAGAAAACAACCTCTGTTTCTTTTTCTCTGCAGGAATTGTGGAAGGACCTGGTAACATAGAATGTTTTAGGTACAGCAATTGTTTAGGTACATGTCAAGAGGGCAAGATCACTTTTAAGCCATTGACCCTTTAGTCTTACTTATGTTCCTTCCAGCTTTAATAATTGTTTTAGTAAGCTGCTGAGTTATTTTGGCTGTCTTTATTCCAGAGCAAAACTTGCTCAGCTTTCTTCTGGTTCAGGCGAGGCAACTTCCATGTCAGTGATTTGCTGTGTGGGTGGCTGCAACGATTTTCATCCCACTCCCCACTAGTTTGAAGAGTGAAGTCATAACTTGATAGTTATTGGGTCTGAGAATCATTATCTTTACTTGCCTCTGACTAAAGTCGAGTACCTGATTTTTTCGGGTATTTTATTGGTGATGTTCATCTCTTAATGTTACTATAGTTGTATATTATTTTTATTGATTTTATTTCAATATTTAGTTATAAGACAAGCTCTAACACCTTTACTGAGGCCCTTTCCTAAGTGTTAGGGTAAGATTTATGGCAATCAAAGGATTCTTTGTCTGTGGAACAAGCATTCTGATCTCAAAGTGCTTGAGTCAATCTGAAGTCCTGCAGTATTTTGATAAATGTTTGTTTGTATTTATGCAAATACATCTTAAAGTCATAAGACTCACCAAGAAAAACGCATTGTTGGACCTTGATAGATTGTCTAAAACTGTATATAGCGGCAACACATGGAAGGATTTATTGAAGGTGCAGGGAGATACTCTTTTCAGAAAGTGATATAGTGGAGGCTATGGACTATGACATGCTTGCAAACTTGTACATTTTAAGTAATGTGGCTTGTTATTTTTTTTGTTTTTTTAATACAGAAGATACATAAGTGCTAAATAGCGAACATTTGTTATTATTTCCTTTCAATAAAATGTTCAAAAACTTGTTTGTATTGTTGTAAACTTACTTTTAACCAGTTTAGTGAAGTCAATTTTGTATATCATTTTCCTATTAATTTTTTAACGATGCTTTATGGATACAAATTTTAAGTATAAATTCCTTGATTCTTACACGAAATTTCACACACAATCAGTATTATTCTTACTTATTATTAGAATTCATGATGGAACAAATATTTTGAATTCTTTGTAATGTTAAATGAATTTAATTGTTAGAGAATTTAATTTATTTACGTAAGAAAATAAAGATTAAATAGATTCTGGTTACTCAGTTACTGTAATTGAGTTATGTTTTGTTAATTAAAATAGTTTTAAATGATTTTAGCATTGTAAATACTTTCTAGATGTTGTCTATTGCTGACAAGTTTAATGACAGCAAAATTATATTTATTTTATTTGTGTATTATAGTCTATTTCTCTTACATCAAGTTATTACAATGTATTGATATAATTGAAAATTAATGAATAATTATTTTTAAGAACAATAAATATAATTGATATGCCAATTTAGGTAGAAGGTAGATAACAATATAGACGTTAACATTTTCTCGCATGATTTGAAAAAGAGTGTGTGTTTGGTGCGTTACATTTACTGTTAGGGGTGATACTATACTACCACTAACCATTTGAATTATGTAAAGTATTTTCACACGAAAAATAAAAAATGTTACGTTCCATATTATTCGGCTTTTAACAAATCTGGCTTGACACATTAGACCAGCAGTCTACTGTACAGTATATTGATTAAAGAGGCTTTTACTGTGCCTCAGACCCTCTGGTATGTTTGTATGCCATACCAGAGATCACGACCTAAATCCTCCCATACAGCAAACCGTCCAAATACTGTTGTTCAGGTGCCTGTGAGTATGAAAGAATATCGCCTGACGACAGGTCGTTAATATGGAGCCTGTGAAGATTAACAGTAAGCAATCAGATCCAGAGCGATCCATGTCCTAGTGCTGGTTGAAGTAGTGGACCATAATTTACCTCAGACCTCCATCATCGTCCACTGTAGTCAAGAGAAGTAGTCATAATCGAAAACAACAAAATCAGATTAATGAAGATAAGACCTCCAAATCGGTCATGAGCAGTGGCACTCGGAAAGACTCCTTTGTGTTCAATATAGAAAAGACTTGCTTATCACTAGGTTTAAGATTAGTAACATTGAAAAGGACATTTCTAACATCAAGGACGTTTGTGTGTCATCTGTTGTTTTGACAAAACTAAAACTCAGGTCTAAGAGTAATAATTCTTGGACTTTAGCTGAACCATACAAGTAACAATTTTTTCAGATATTTTCCGGACCTTCTTTAATGCATAAAGTCATACAGCTTTGGTAGAACATTTAAAGTGCGGTTTGTGACTTGTATTCAGAGAACTTTGTTTCCAGTTCAGCAGAACTGCAATTCTTTAATTTGTTGTTTAATGACAAATTCTGTCCTGAACTACGAAGTTCAATTGTTTTCCAGTGATATTAAAATATCTCTGCAGATTGCTGATATAAGAAACCACTTGGCTCTTTAATCATGTATTCATTTGGCTGTAAGTAGGATCAAATACAACCAGATGCCACAATGACAGTTTCTTCCACTTGTAAATCTAACACGTCATTCACCTTTTGTGGGATCAGTGATTGTAGAGAGAAAAAAGAAAAAACCATTCTGTGCGCGAAGTTGGAATAGTCATAGAATTGTTTTTATTTTCCCCGAACATATTTATTGTGTTCTCAAGTTAACAGGAACTTTGGTCTTGTTACGTGGATCATCAGCAAACTATTATGTGATGACATGCATGCTTGTTTAAAGTTTCACAAGTCATCGGTTTAAAGCCCCCTTGAGTCTCAGTGGTGTCTGCTGGTCTAAGAGTTTTAGAAATATTTTAGATTAAAATACAACAAAAAGAGATCCAGTGTTGAAGAAGACTTTCGTGTTAAGTCCAATTGAGCCTGACATTAGAGCTATGAAATATAAAACAGCAGTTTCTACAATCTTCCAGTATACAGGTTTAATGCCCATTATTTTTCTAATATTTTTACATTTACTTATTGTACTATTTTCAAGTTAACTCCATAAAACGTATTTTATACCTCCCAATAAAATTAGTAATAAAAAAGTATATAAATTCTTTGTGTGTGTGCCTGCAAACATGTATAAATGGCACAAGTTAATACATACATATACATATATATGTAGATGATGACCCCTAACGTCATTTGTCTTGAGCAGTCATAAGATTCAATTCCTGAACATTTCAAGTAGTACTAAGGGAGGAAAAGATTTGGAACCCCTGCTTTAGAAGATTATATAGGGTGTTTCAAAAAGTCTGGAAACACATTCTTAGGTTCTTAGTAACTCCTTTCGGAACAGGTTTTTGACATCCCATACCAACGGAGGATGTTCTGTTAATATTCCTTATGGAAACCTCAAGTTTTATGAAGTAACACACTAACGGTTACAAGTTACTCAACTGAATACCACAAATTACGTCTCTAAGAAATCACTCTATCAGAAAACAGAGCACTTAGAAGACAGTTTGCTCATGCTGGTTTAACTTAATTTTTGCCACAACAATGTGTTACAATAAATGTCTTAAAAATTTAGATTTTTAATTAATATAAAACAAAATGTTATTTTCTAACTGATTTTACAATAAATTTTTACTACAATTAATTGTTACTAGATAAAATATGAAAATAACATTTTTTCAAAAAAAAACTTAAAATTAATATGTTAAAAAGTCTTAATACTAACTTTTTACCACTGTTTGGGTTAAAATAAATACTCAATTGTCTGTCTTCTTCTGTATGACAATGAGACAATCTAGAGAAAAATGCTACTGCAGTTTTGCTTAAGGTTTTGCACTAGATTGACTTACGTCAAACTCTTCAATCCTCAAAGTGCTCTATTTTCTGATAGAGTGGTTCTTTGATGCAATTCATAGTATTCAATTCAGTAAAATAGACTCTTGAAAGCGATTATTACAGGATTATTTTGATGTTACACTCTACAGGAAGTCCCTCATTTGTGCCAATTAGAAAAAAATGTTACCAAAATGTTGGTGCAAAATACCTAACATAATTTTAAAAGCTTTAAATTTCTGTTTTAATGAAAGAAATATTTTGGTGTTTCCAGACATTTTACACACCCTGTGTGTTTTATCGTATGCTATACATACATAACAAAGGAAATTATTTCTCACTAAAATAAGTATATTACGAACAATATACATTTAATAAATTATAAAATATATTTATAAAACACATAATATTGTTATTTAAGAATTTTATTTTGTTGTTTATTTAGCCCAATATATGTGACTGCTCTTTTAGAACTACTTAATGTTGCATTTTTAAAATCCTTATTCTTTATCTCTTCGAGCTTACCAAAGAAAGCTTTGTTATTCCAGACGGATAAGAGTAGATTACTGTTTAAAAAGTGGATGAGTCCGGCTGTCCGCCATGTTGTTTTAATCCCATAAGAACAATGTTATTCTCGTACCGAACATACAATCACGCGTATCCAAACAAAACAGTTATTTTAAACAGATTTTTTACAAAAAAATTGCATTTGATCAAGAATGATATTGCACGTTGAAATTGCTTTGCAAATTTCTGATTAGTTTTATAGAAAAAAAGTATAAAACAAATTAAGTTTCAAGTTTTATATTTTCACATATTTTTCAAAACTAGACGTATGTTTTCAAAATATCAAAATCAAACCTAATGCGCAATTTGATAACATTTAAAATGATACCTCATACACAACTTTTGGTCAATAAATAACAAAAAAATATGGATTCACAAATAACATTGTTCTTATGCGATTAAAACCAACAGACAGAGTCTGCAGACTTTTAAATAAAAGTGTGAAAGCATGTGGAAGCTACATATTGAATTGTTTGTATTTCTAGTTTTGCAGTTTATATAATTTTAATCCTGTATTATTTAAAATAACTTTGAATCATTCAAACTATACATGTGTTGGGGAGGTATGTTTGATTGTTACCCTATCTATCGTGGCTTTGTGCAAAGTTGAAAAAAGTATTACTCGAAACAGTAATTGATGTAGTTGAAGTAGTTGATGTCTATTTTCATCAACATTACAATCAATTACTGAGAAAACTGAAACAATCAGTTACTGAACTAGAAAGAGCCTTGCAAGTAATGGTAAAAACAGTTGTTTGAACAACCAAGAGGTGCTCGGTCCGGTCGACCTTAAGCCTCTTACTTATAGTGCAGTACTACGACACCTGGACTTGTTACCTTTGAGCTGGGCAATTATTTTTTACTAGTTTAGTTTTAATTGCATGCAAGTATGGATTAAAGTTAGCGGCATTTGTTTTTGTAAAGTAGTTTATTATCATTATGTCAGTCATGTTGAATTTAGATTAAATCTAAAGCAGAATTTATAAATTAAAAAACAATTAACTTAATTTGTATACTTAATTAATTTAAATTAAATGAAATAATTATTAGTCCAAACATTGAAATTCTAATAGTAATGTACATTTTAAAATAAACATATAAAACAATGATATTTACTATCCTTAGATAGTAAATATCATTGTTAACAGCATTAACAGATAATAGTAAGGTGAATCAAGATTTATATTAAACTATCAACAAAGATCCGTTTTTAACAAACAAACAAATAAATACAGTAAAAATGTAAAGATTTTAATAGTATTTTAGTAGGTAAGTTAAAGGATGAGAGAAGTGTCATTGGTAGACTTGGACATCTGACAGTTGAGGGAGGGCTGCCAGCAGTCTTGTACATCTGGAGGGTAAAGGGAGGATCATGTGTTCTCTTGTACATCTGGAGAGAGTAAAGAGAGGGTTGTCAGTAGTCTTGTACATCTGGAAGGTAAGGAGAGGGTCATTTGTAGTTTTGTTCATCTAGAGAGAGTAAGGGGGTGGATGTCAGTAGTCTTGTACATTTGAAGGGCAAGGGGAGGGTAAGTGTAGTCTTGTACATCTGGAGAGGGTAAGGAGAGGGTTGTATGTAGTCTTGTACATAGAGAGAGAGAGAGAGAGAGAGAGAGAGAGAGAGAGAGAGAGAGAGAGAGAGAGAGAGAGAGAGAGAGAGAGAGAGAGAGAGAGAGAGAGAGAGAGAGAGAGAGAGAGAGAGAGAGAGAGAGAGAGAGAGAGAGAGAGAGAGAGAGAGAGAGAGAGAGAGAGAGAGAGAGAGAGAGAGAGAGAGAGAGAGAGAGAGAGAGAGAGAGAGAGAGAGAGAGAGAGAGAGAGAGAGAGAGAGAGAGAGAGAGAGAGAGAGAGAGAGAGAGAGAGAGAGAGAGAGAGAGAGAGAGAGAGAGAGAGAGAGAGAGAGAGAGAGAGAGAGAGAGAGAGAGAGAGAGAGAGAGAGAGAGAGAGAGAGAGAGAGAGAGAGAGAGAGAGAGAGAGAGAGAGAGAGAGAGAGAGAGAGAGAGAGAGAGAGAGAGAGAGAGAGAGAGAGAGAGAGAGAGAGAGAGAGAGAGAGAGAGAGAGAGAGAGAGAGAGAGAGAGAGAGAGAGAGAGAGAGAGAGAGAGAGAGAGAGAGAGAGAGAGAGAGAGAGAGAGAGAGAGAGAGAGAGAGAGAGAGAGAGAGAGAGAGAGAGAGAGAGAGAGAGAGAGAGAGAGAGAGAGAGAGAGAGAGAGAGAGAGAGAGAGAGAGAGAGAGAGAGAGAGAGAGAGAGAGAGAGAGAGAGAGAGAGAGAGAGAGAGAGAGAGAGAGAGAGAGAGAGAGAGAGAGAGAGAGAGAGAGAGAGAGAGAGAGAGAGAGAGAGAGAGAGAGAGAGAGAGAGAGAGAGAGAGAGAGAGAGAGAGAGAGAGAGAGAGAGAGAGAGAGAGAGAGAGAGAGAGAGAGAGAGAGAGAGAGAGAGAGAGAGAGAGAGAGAGAGAGAGAGAGAGAGAGAGAGAGAGAGAGAGAGAGAGAGAGAGAGAGAGAGAGAGAGAGAGAGAGAGAGAGAGAGAGAGAGAGAGAGAGAGAGAGAGAGAGAGAGAGAGAGAGAGAGAGAGAGAGAGAGAGAGAGAGAGAGAGAGAGAGAGAGAGAGAGAGAGAGAGAGAGAGAGAGAGAGAGAGAGAGAGAGAGAGAGAGAGAGAGAGAGAGAGAGAGAGAGAGAGAGAGAGAGAGAGAGAGAGAGAGAGAGAGAGAGAGAGAGAGAGAGAGAGAGAGAGAGAGAGAGAGAGAGAGAGAGAGAGAGAGAGAGAGAGAGAGAGAGAGAGAGAGAGAGAGAGAGAGAGAGAGAGAGAGAGAGAGAGAGAGAGAGAGAGAGAGAGAGAGAGAGAGAGAGAGAGAGAGAGAGAGAGAGAGAGAGAGAGAGAGAGAGAGAGAGAGAGGAGAGAGAGAGAGAGAGAGAGAGAGAGAGAGAGAGAGAGAGAGAGAGAGAGAGAGAGAGAGAGAGAGAGAGAGAGAGAGAGAGAGAGAGAGAGAGAGAGAGAGAGAGAGAGAGAGAGAGAGAGAGAGAGAGAGAGAGAGAGAGAGAGAGAGAGAGAGAGAGAGAGAGAGAGAGAGAGAGAGAGAGAGAGAGAGAGAGAGAGAGAGAGAGAGAAGAGAGAGAGAGAGAGAGAGAGAGAGAGAGAGAGAGAGAGAGAGAGAGAGAGAGAGAGAGAGAGAGAGAGAGAGAGAGAGAGAGAGAGAGAGAGAGAGAGAGAGAGAGAGAGAGAGAGAGAGAGAGAGAGAGAGAGAGAGAGAGAGAGAGAGAGAGAGAGAGAGAGAGAGAGAGAGAGAGAGAGAGAGAGAGAGAGAGAGAGAGAGAGAGAGAGAGAGAGAGAGAGAGAGAGAGAGAGAGAGAGAGAGAGAGAGAGAGAGAGAGAGAGAGAGAGAGAGAGAGAGAGAGAGAGAGAGAGAGAGAGAGAGAGAGAGAGAGAGAGAGAGAGAGAGAGAGAGAGAGAGAGAGAGAGAGAGAGAGAGAGAGAGAGAGAGAGAGAGAGAGAGAGAGAGAGAGAGAGAGAGAGAGAGAGAGAGAGAGAGAGAGAGAGAGAGAGAGAGAGAGAGAGAGAGAGAGAGAGAGAGAAGAGAGAGAGAGAGAGAGAGAGAGAGAGAGAGAGAGAGAGAGAGAGAGAGAGAGAGAGAGAGAGAGAGAGAGAGAGAGAGAGAGAGAGAGAGAGAGAGAGAGAGAGAGAGAGAGAGAGAGAGAGAGAGAGGATGGTTGTCAGTAAGGGTTGGTTGTCAGTAATCTTGTACGTTTGAAGGTTAAGGGGAGGGTATGTGTAGTCTTGTACATCTGGAGGGTATGGGAAGGGCTATGTGTAGTGTTGTATATCTGGAGGGTAAGGGAAGCTATGTCAGTATTCTTGTATATCTGGAAGTTAAGGGGAGGGTTGTCGGTCAGTAGTCTTGTACATCTGGAGGGTAAGGGGAGGGTTGTCAGTAGTCTCTTACATCCAAAGAGTAAGGGGAAGGTTGTCAGTAGTCTTGTATATATGAAGGTTAAGGGGAGGGTACGTGTAGTCTTGTACATCTGGAGGGTATGTGAAGAGGGCTATGTGTAGAGTTGTATATCTGGAAGGTAAGGGAAGGTTTGTCAGTAATCTTGTATATCTGGAAGGTAAGAGGAGGGTTGTCGGTCAGTAGTATTGTACATCTGGAAGGTAAGGGGAGGGTTGTTGGTCAGTAGTCTTGAACATCTTTAGGGTAAGGGGAGGGTTGTCAGTAGTCTTTTACATCCAAAGAGTAAGGGGAAGGTCATCTTTAGTCTTGTAAATCTGAAATGTCAAGGGGAGGGTTGTCAGTAGTCATTTACATGTGAAGGTTTATGGGAGGGTCACATGTAGGTTTCTAAAACTGAATGGTGAGATAAGGGTCATAGGTAATTTTCTAAATCTGAAGGGTTGGTGGGAGAATCAATAATTTTAGTCGACCTAGTTTGAGAAGTTAATGAGGGTCGTCAGTAGTCGTGTAAGTCTGATGAAATTAGGCCATCAGTAGTTTTTAGACAACGGAAGGGTGAGGGGAGGGTCATCAGCAGTCTTGTAAATCTGATGGGTTAGGAGAGGGTAATCAGTTGTTTTGTACTCTAAAGGGTCAGATGAGGGTCAATTGTATTCGTGTTAGTCTGAAGTAGTAGCAATATTGTGTGTAAGGGTGATAATTGTGAATGTCAGAGTGGTATATTCTGTGATACCAGGCTTACAGCTAGTATTACAGTATACAGTATAACATTCTTAACAGTCCATAAAACAGTATTACAACAGAAGCACGTAAGTACAGTATATATTATTCTTAAATCTTAACACTGTAAAATGTATATTGTTAATTTTATATGGACAAACCATAAAGAGTAATCTTAGTTTATATGGCACAAACACCACTGATGATTTCCAATAATCGCTCAACTCTAGACCGAAGTTTGGACATTCCTATGATGTTCTAATTATGGTATATAGTTTAAAACGTTCAACTCATGTTTGTACCTTTGGGCCGTAGTTTTTGGCATTCAAGTCATAAATGTACTTTTCGCCCATCGTTTTTAGCATTCAAGTCATGTATGTACCTTTGGGCCGTACTTTTGGCAATTTAAGTTATGTGCACACTTCTTGGCCGTATATTTTGGTATTCAAGTCATAAATGTACTTTTCGCCCATCGTTTTTAGCATTCAAGTCATGTATGTACCTTTGGGGCCGTACTTTTGGCAATTTAAGTTATGTGCGCACTTCTTGGCCGTAGTTTTTGGCATTCAAGTCATAAATGTACTTTTCGCCCATCGTTTTTAGCATTCAAGTCATGTACGCACCTCTGGACCGTAGTTTTTAGCATTCTAGTCATAAATTTACTTTTGTTCGTTGTTTTTGGCATTCAAATCATATATAGTATATGCCTCTGACCGTAGTATTAGTGATTCAAACCTTGTACGCATCTCTGGGCCAAAATTGTTGGCATTAAAACCATTTACGCACCTCTGAGCCGTAGTTTTGGCAATTAAAGTTATGGGCGCACTTCTTGGCCATTTTTTTGTGGCATTCAATTCATGTACGCACCTCTGGACCATAGTTTTTGGTATTCTAGTGATAAATGTACTGTTGGTTTGTAGTTTTTGGGATTTAAATCATGAATGTACCTTTGGTCCGTAGTTTTTGGTATTCAAGTCATGTATTTTCTTTAGGACCGTAGTTTTTGAATTCAAGTCATAAATGTACTTTTGACCCGTAGTTTTTTACATTCAAGTCATGTATTTACTTTAGGACCGTAGTTTTTGAATTCGAGTCATAAATGTACTTTTGACCCGTAGTTTTGTACATTCAAGTCATGTATTTACATTAGGACCGTAGTTTTTGACATTCAAGTCATGAATGTACCTTTAGTCTGTAGTTTTGGCAATTTAAATTATGTATTTACTTTTTGGGGCGTAGTTTTGGCACTCAAGTCATGTATGTACGTTTGTATGTAATTGTTGGCATTCAAGACATGTACGCACCTTTGGCCCGTAGTTTTTTGCACTCAAGTCATGTATGTACCTTTGCTCTGTAGCTTTGGCATTCTAGTCATGCCTAACGTTATGAGGGGTTGAGTGCCAAATGTATCAATTGAATCGTTATATCGTTCAATAGCTGTCAATCTCGAAGGAACAAAGAGACCCTCAACTTAAATGGCTTCCCACTTACCCTACAGATATATCACTCACCCACCCCAAAAAGTACAGCGGTATTGACCCACCCGGAGATAACTAGAGATACATTTGGGCCGTAGTTGTTGGCATTATAGTCATGTATTTACCTTTGGACCGTCTTTTTCGGCATTACTGTGCAAGTCATGCCATTATAATATTAATTCTATCATATAAAAAAATGAAAACATTACATAACGTATAATTTGTAAGTTAGAATGCGTGGAAAAGGTTTATTATTTTTAAATACTAACCACAGTTTCAGTACAAGTGTAAAAAATCCTAAAATACCTAAATGTAGACTATAAGTAAATGTTATTAACAGAAAATGTAGATTATTAGTATTTTAGTACAACAAGAAAAAACGTTGTTATTTAATTTTATTATATATAGGCACACTTCTCTTAAATTAACCAGTCTTTTCTTGGAAAGGTTTATAAACTGTAATCTAATTTACAATAATTGTTGCTTTCTGGAAAGTGGTTGGAGGGATGAGGACGGATGTTGGGGGAGGAGGGGGAGTAGAACTGATCGATCTCAACACCGTTGCTAGGTAACCTTCAATTTCTCTCGGCGGTGGACGATTTCGTTTACCCACACATAATATCTGGTACATTTGATATGATATAAATCAGAAATATACAACCTATAAAAATTCAGTTAGCTTTTGTAGAAAAAAAGGTAAAATAACATTGTTGTCAAAATTACAGTCAAGTGTAAGGGAAGTGAACGTTCATAAGCTTAAGATTAAGCGGCCGATGTCAAAACTAGAATCTATGTTTACCGGTGATAACCACGTCTAGGCGTTATCGACATTATGTACAAGGTAACCAGACGTTTCGCCCATGCTGTGATGTGGCATTCTAGTGGTATCTCTGAGACTGTCTTCATGGGCGAAACGTCTGGTTACATTGTAAATAATTTAGATACCACCTTGTCTTGGTTGTCATCGGAAAATATAGATTTTAGTTCATAAGCTTGTTAATATACGGGTAATACATCACCTGAACAGTTTTATTGTGAATTTAGGAGATTCTCTTCGCTTAACACGAAGACAGCGGTCACGTCTCCGATTTTGCAGCACCAAGAGCGAGCTGTAACTGAGCGTGCAGGTATGCTGACTACTTTAAGAACTCGCGTCGAAAACACAGTTAGGGTTATTCAAACAGCGTAAAAAGGGTTACTGGGAATGACAGTCAAATATTACTTCATCTTTTGTAATGAGAGCAGGAGATAACTATACTTAAGTTAAACCGGAAATGGCAGGCAAATGTTACTTCAACTTGTGTAATGAGATCAGGAGATAACTATATACTTAGGTAAAACCGGAAATGGTAGGCAAATGTTACTTCATCTTGTGTAATGAGATCAGGAGATAACTATATACTTAGGTAAAACCGGAAATGGCAGGCAAATGTTACTTCAACTTGTGTAATGAGATCAGGAGATAACTATATACTTAGGTAAAACCGGAAATGGCAGGCAAATGTTACTTCATCTTGTGTAATGAGAGCAGGAGGTAACTATACTTAGGTAAAACCGGAAATGGCAGGCAAATGTTACTTCAACTTGTGTAATGAGATCAGGAGATAACTATATACTTAGGTAAAACCGGAAATGGTAGGCAAATGTTACTTCATCTTGTGTAATGAGAGCAGGAGGTAACTATACTTAGGTAAAACCGGAAATGGCAGACAAATGTTACTTCAACTTGTATAATGAGAGCAGGAGATAACTATATACTTAGGTAAAACCGGAAATGGTAGGCAAATGTTACTTCATCTTGTGTAATGAGAGCAGGAGGTAACTATACTTAGGTAAAACCGGAAATGGTAGGCAAATGTTACTTCAACTTGTGTAGTGAGAGCAGGAGATAACTATATACTTAGGTAAAACCGGAAATGGCTGGCAAATGTTACTTCATCTTGTGTAATGAGAGCAGGAGATAACTATATACTTAGGTAAAACCGAAAATGGCAGGCAAATGTTACTTCAACTTGTGTAATGAGAGCAGGAGATAACTATATACTTAGGTAAAACCGGAAATGGTAGGCAAATGTTACTTCATCTTGTGTAATGAGATCAGGAGATGACTATATACTTAGGTAAAACCGGAAATGGTAGGCAAATGTTACTTTAACTTTTGTAATTAGAGCAGGAATTTACTGTAAATAGATAATACTGGGAGTGCTAGTCCAATATTACTTCATTTTGTGTTGTGTAAAGACACCAGGATATAACTATATTCAAGTAATACCAAGAGTGACATTCCAGTGTTACTTCACGGAGAGTATGGACTTTTAGAGCTAACTATACTTCGTTAACACTATACGTGACATTCAAGTGTTACTTCACGGAGAGTATGGACTTTTAGAGCTAACTATACTTCGTTAACACTATACGTGACATTCAAGTGTTACTTCACGGAGAGTATGGACTTTTAGAGCTAACTATACTTCGTTAACACTATACGTGACATTCAAGTGTTACTTCACGGAGAGTATGGACTTTTAGAGCTAACTATACTTCGTTAACACTATACGTGACATTCAAGTGTTACTTCACGGAGAGTATGGACTTTTAGAGCTAACTATACTTCGTTAACACTATACGTGACATTCAAGTGTTACTTCACGGAGAGTATGGACTTTTAGAGCTAACTATACTTCGTTAACACTAGACGTGACATTCAAGTGTTACTTCACGGAGAGTATGGACTTTTAGAGCTAACTATACTTCGTTAACACTAGACGTGACATTCAAGTGTTACTTCACGGAGAGTATGGACTTTTAGAGCTAACTATACTTCGTTAACACTAGACGTGACATTCAAGTGTTACTTCACGGAGAGTATGGACTTTTAGAGCTAACTATACTTCGTTAACACTAGACGTGACATTCAAGTGTTACTTCATCGAGTGTATAGAGATTTAATGGTTACAAACTTCATAAAAATAGGATACTTTGTTGATGCCGTCAAAGCAAATACAAATTTTACCTGTAAAAGTTAAAAAAAGGTTGGAGGTAAGTATATTAAATTTAAAAAAACGAGGCTTAACCAAGTGTCGCTTTTCTAAGTTTAAAGACGTTTAGAGACAACAATACATGGAAGTCTGAAGGAGATCACAGCAAAGTATCACTTTTCTAAGTTTAAAGACGTTTAGAGACAACAATACATAGGAGTCTAAAGGAGATCACAGCAAAGTATCACTTTTCTAAGTTTAAAGACGTTTAGAGATAACAAACAATACATGGGGGTCTAAAGGAGATCACAGCCAAGTGTCACTTTTCTAAGTTTAAAGACAACAATACATAGGATTCTAAAGGAGATCACAGCCAAGTGTCACTTTTCTAAGTTTAAAGACGTTTAGAGACAACAATACATAGAAGTCTAAAGGAGATTACAGCAAAGTATCACTTTTCTAAGTTTAAAGACGTTTAGAGACAACAATACATGGGGGTCTAAAGGAGATCACAGCCAAGTGTCACTTTTCTACGTTTAAAGACGTTTAGAGACAACAATACATAGAAGTCTAAAGGAGATCACAGCCAAGTGTCACTTTTCTAAGTTTAAAGTCGTTTAGAGACAACAATACATAGAAGTCTAAAGGAGATTACAGCCAAGTGTCACTTTTCTAAGTTTAAAGACGTTTAGAGACAACAATACATAGTTCTTTGCTAAACCTCACTAGTGGCCAAGTGTCTTCAAATGAGTAACGTAAGTAGATCAAAGCCAAGTTTTACTTGACTAAGTTCAAAGTGGTTTAGAGACAACAATACATAGTTCTTTGCTAAACCTCACTAATGGCTAAGTGTCTCTAAATGTGTAACGTAAGTAGAATACAAATAAGCGTTACTCACTAAGTTTAGAGATTGAGAGATAGCTTTAATTAGTTATCACACGGAGAGCAAACTTACTGTTCAGTGTTTAAGAGACAGTAATAGTGAGAGCACAGCAAAGGCTTAGTCGTACATGAATGAACATCAAGACTGCATATGTTATCAGGTTAACTGATTAACCGATCGATTACACATATTATAGAGTATTGTGGATCCAAATGTTCTTTAAGATCGAGAATGCACGCTCCCCCACAGTACGTACACCTTACAGAGAACTTCAGCGCATCATGAGGCTTCGCCATGTGTAGGTGTACGAGGGGCATCAATTAACTGTCATGAGACAATTCTCTTTCGAAGATGTGTAAAAATTCACAACGCATGTGTGCATTTGAAACGAAGAAACAAGAGAAGTGCACGGTTTAGGATGCGACGCTTGGTAGGGCGTTGTAGTAGGACAAATCTATTAAATTAACCCTTCAACGTCACCGTGGGATAAACTTACATTGTAGGGTTAGTACTCTGGGGTCAAATTTGACCCCAATGCAAATTGACTTATTCTTTTACTAAATGAAAAATATAGTCTTCGTTTCACTTAAATCTTTTAATATACACATTTAAGAGGTATAAAACAATTTTTCCGCGACATAATGTGTACACAAGTATACCAAAATAAATAATTAAAAAAACGCATACGTTTTAAAACCAAATTACCTATAGGCCTATTGGTTCAACTGACTTTAAAAACATATTAATATCAGAATGTAAACTAATTGTGGTAAAAAACTAATTATATCATTCAGTTTAGCCTATTCATCAGCTCTCACAACTACGGGGCATGTACATATGCTCCAAATAACAGTGATTTTTATGTGCATGGAGCAGACGGGTGATTTACACATCTTGCACACATAAGGTGTTATTTTTTTCTATCACAAAGGTGACAACACCCTCTATTCTTGATAAGAGGCAAATAATCTTCATCAGAGGAATCATTTTTATTTTTTAAGTTCACAAAACCACATTTTAATTGCGTTTTTTGTATGGTTCTCACTTACAGTTTTTCATATAGTTGTTGAACGAGCGGATTTAGAAGGCTTCTTGCTACACATTTTAGGCATTTTTGAGGTGATGACAATGTTTTTGTGAATAATTTGTATAAACGATGGATTTCAAAAAAAAATCTAAAATGAAATGAGCTTACAAAAACAGTTACATAAATTGGAGGTCAAATCTGACCCCAGAGTTTAATACATGTATCACAAATTATATGCAAAACATTAAATAAATTATTATGCTGTGTACATGTAAGAAATAATAAAAGTGACAAATCAATAAAATTTCGTTGAACAAATTCTTAAAAAATACGAAGAAATTATCAAGCCTGGGGTCAAATTTGACCCCACAGTGCCATTGTAGGGTTATTAAGTTAATTGAATGAATAAATGCAATATTTAATAAAATATTTAACTAGCTAAAATATTTAATTTTATAGAGTGCACATTGTGTGCTATTAACCCTAGTAAGACACTCGCACTTATAAAACGTCAGTTCAAAATATAGACTTTTATGTAGATGGGCATTTATCTATTTATAGTTCAGTTGTATTATTAAATATGAATAAGGTTTATGAGATGAATAAATTATTTTGGATCATCCATAAAATAGGTAGAACCAAACGATTTCCTGTCAAGACTCACTGCTGAGAGTTGTGGGGAAGGGATATCGATCACACGGCTAGCTGACGTCACAGCGTACACGTGGTCGGTCGGCACTCAACTACACCAACTAAGGTAAGTGATCTTAATTGCCAGTTTCGAGAATTTAGCACACCATAATAAATAAAATTAAATATTGCCTTCCTCATTTATAGTTCACAGTCTATTGTACTGAATATTTGTAACCAAAGTAGGCTATTGTTACGGTCGCGGTATCCGAATATTTGTTTGCAAGGGCCTGTTCGGACTATCAAGGTTTGAAAAAAAAAAAAATGCTGATAGATCCATAAAAATCACCATTTAATGAAATAATTAACTATAATATTTAATAAACATAATAATAAGCTTGACACATACAGTAATGAAAGAAATCTAACTATTTATATTCGCATTTGTTAAAACTTCTGAGTTCACTTATTAGGAAATGTTTATATCTTTTAAAATTGTGTAGGCCTACATACGTCAAGAAAAAATCAAACAATTCAAACTAGTTAATTTTTACGTTGGGTGTTTACGTTTATTTGACATTTTGATGGACAATTTAACGCCACGTATTAGAACAATATTACTGTCAGTGTTACGACCAGTATTCAAAACAAACAAGTTGAGACGTGCAACGAAAACAGCTGTTTGCAAATGGCTGGAAGGGTCGTCCGGTTTACCGCGTGATTCGGATTACGAGTGATTCGCATTACCGCATGATTCGGACTACCGTGACCTTACTATACTTACGTTAACTATACAAATTTGCTTGTTATTCCTCATCCTGCAAGAATAAAGTTGTGTATACAACATTAAAGTTACTTTTTGAAATTGAATTTACCTGTGCATAAAGTTAAAATGAGATAAGTAAGCTGTTCTTAGTGTAGAAAAATGCAAGCAGTTATAAAGTTATTTCTTCAGTGTTTTAGTTTCAAACATTTAGAAATGGACTCTGAAGGAAGTCCGACAGTGGGGGAGAAAACACCGGAGCCCAAGAAGTCGCCCCCTGGCAGACCTCCGTTCAAAGTGTGCTTTAAGTTAGCTCGGGTGCGTGGACGTTCCGACATCTCCCCATGCCATCCCCGAGGCTTTGGTAAGTAGTTGTCGAAGTTATGTGCTAGAATATATCTGATTTTGTTGTGAGAAACAGATAACAATCAATAAAGAGTGGCCACTGATAATATATGGATGGATTTTGCAAGTTTTTTGTTGATGCCAAACAAAGAAAACTAACACTGTAGTCGGTCTATGTTTGTTGACGATGATGGCTTGGCCGAGAGTGAGAACATTGCAGATATTTTCCATAATCAGTTACAGTAAGATACGAGATCTTTAAGCACGGTTCGGACTTTGTGATCTGAGTCCATCTTCAGGTAAAAAAATCAAATCTAGAGCAGAAAATAAATTTAACTTGACAGGGTTCAGTACAAACTTACGCAACCATAAAGGATGTAATGCAAACTTGCGAATCATTTCACGGAGGGCTAAATTTGAGTAAAATAAGAATACCGATACTAGTTGTCTGATGTAATGGTTGTATTTCTTATGTATGGAATTATACATACATATCTTTACTGCAGTTACCGAAACTCTTTAATTTACATTCTCCAATGTACCGATCTCTCATATACAGCATTTCCCATTTACTTATATGGACATATTTTGAATGTAGTTGTTGTTATTTCTTTTTTTTTAATCGAATAACAAATCTTAAACGCAATATCACAACGAGGATCTGCTGTAATCACTGCCTATACACAAAATATTTTCCTTTTCATCGCGACCTACAGTATTTGAATTTATGAGTCAACAAATAACTTTACATATAAATTAATCTTATGTGAACAACATTACGTAACGAAAATCATACAAAGACGACCTTCTGTCTTTGTATGAAGTACATAAATAGTGAAGTTCACAATATTTACGCTCAATCAATCGTTCGGCTGAACTTTATTACAAAAAACACTCAAATAAATTTACAAAAGGTTAAGACGAAAGAGACTTCACTTTGCTCGGTCACTAATTCTGTAATATGTGCTTGTATTTAAAAGCAAATATTAAGGTTATAGTATTTATGACTATTATTTTAATGTTCGATACTTATAACGCTGTTTCAGTGCACGCAATCTCAGGCAAGTTCTACAGGGTGGAGGACACATCATGTGCGCGTGAACCCGACATAGAAGCAGTAAATAGGGCCTATGATACAGGACCAAGACAGAGATATGACAGCCCGCACTTAGAAAGTCACAAGTAAGTTTTTAGAATTGAGAAAGTTACCGACGTCTGAAGTACGACTACTAGTTGAGAACTAATAACACGATCGCTTCAGCAAAATATTGCAATTCTACCAAAGGTCACAAGTGACACGAAGTATGCTTGATGTTTCCCCTCCAAAATAGTACCACCACGTTTTTTCTAAAAATATTTAGAAACAGTACACCTTGAAATTCGTTTGACCTATCAAGAAATATCAGTCAGTAAGCCTTGTAAATATTATGTACATGAAGCCTAGGCAAGCTTAGACTCGGGGCCTACGCAACTCACCCGCCGCTATTCCACGTAAACCTAATCTAGTTTAGCATAACCTAATATTTTAACCATCGTATAGTAAAATAAACGAGTCAAATTAGTATTTGAAGATTTATTTACCAGAATTCTTTTGAAAAAGACTCGATTACTCACGTAGATCATTTTCTTATTCTAAAGTTACCAAGTCTGTCCCATCCACATGTGTATGAGATAAATATGAAACTTCCTAGCTTTTTTGTTTCACTAGCATATACTTTTGGATCCGACGTTGATCTGACACTAAAAATATAGATAGTTATACACTTTCTAGCTACTTTTAAAAATATTATTTCTTTTAGAAAAAGTGGTGAAATATGAGTTTATATGTCTTAAGGAGGTTAATTTCAACCGCGAAAACCCATTACTTACCGAAAAAAACGAAATACTAGTTTTTTTTACCTGATAGTTAAAAATACCAACTTTTAAAGAATCGTTATTTTTCCATGTTTTAATACATTTTACTTGCTTTTATTATGCGTAATACGATTATATAATTGGTTTTTCAATAAAATATTTTTTTCGTCCCGAAAAATTCACTTGTTACTTACTTAATGAAACATAACCTAATTAGAATCTATATTTTCCGGTGACAACCACGTCAAGGTGCTATGTACATTATTTACAAAGTAACCAGACGTTTCGCCCATACTGTGATGTGGCATCCTCAGTGGTATCTCTGAGACTGAATCTGCGAATGACCTTCCAACTTTTATAACAGGTGGTGGGGTGGGGACTGGTTTGCCAGGTACGCTGGAGGAGAGCGGAGGAAGACCCACGCGACCTACGGTCATTGGCCGAAGAAAATTAACCTGGCTGACTGCCTTTTTATTTAAATTTACTTAAAATGGGTTCCCATGTCTTCGGAAGCCGTATACTTTCATCCTTATTAAACTTATTTCTTCTTTGTATATTTCTACAGCTTCCCTTACGATTCTCGGGTAGTAATGCGGGATGTTGACAAGGACTTTAGTTTGGTCAAATAAAATTCCATGATTAGTGTTTGCGCTATGTTCCGCAGCTGCAGACTTTTCCGTATCTTCATTCATAGTACAGTATGCCTTACATGTTCTTTAATCCTTGTGGAAATTAACCTCTTGGTTTTTCCTATGTAGACTGACCGGCAGCTACAAGGGATTTTATATACTCCAGGCATAGCTATAAATTGTATCGTTTAATGGTTTCAGAAAATTCTTCAATTTATTTAGTAACTTGTAAATGGTTTTTATATATTCTTTACTTAATATTCTGCCAATATTTTCTATTTTTCTCTTTATGTAAGGTAGATATGCCTTTTTTGAGGTATCCTTACCTTGTCTTGTACTTATCCTATTTTCTTGTAGTTTCCTTTTTAGCTGTTTTCCAATAGTTTTATTTATTTCTCTACCTGAATACCCATTCTGTTTTAACGTTGACTGTAATATTTGCCTTTCTTTCTTCCAACTATTTGGGTCCGAAATTTGAATAGCTCGATTAACCAAAGTGTTTAAAACTGCATTCTCCTGTGTTGGGTGGTGATGGGAAGCAGCATTTAAATATCTATTGGTATGTGTAGGTTTCCGGTATACTTAGTGGCCTATTCGTCCATCTCTTCCTCTCACAGTTAAAACGTAAAGGAAAGGTAGACCTCCGTTATTCTCAATTTCCATTGTTAACTTTATATTAGGGTGAATAGTATTAATATGGAGCAAAAAATCATCCAATCTCTCTCCCTACCATGAGGCCACACAGCCCATACATCATCTACATATCGATACCATGCCTTGGGTTTCAAATATGACGTTTCCAGTGCCTTCTTTTCAAATATTCCATATAGAAATTAGCTGCAACTGGTGATAGAGGTGATCCCATAGCTGCCCCTTCAGTCTGTTCGTAGAACTTCCTATCGAAGAAGAAATAAGTGGATGAGAGGCATAGTTCAGCTAGCTCCACAAAATCGTTGTTAAGAATTTCCTTAATTATTTCAATGTTTCCGGTACTGGAACCTTGGTGAACAGTCATTCTACATCGAAACTTACAAGTATGTCAGTATCTTGAAATTTTTGTTGGCTGATAAGGCTGATAAAATGTCGAAAACCTCTAACAAATGACCCAGTTTTTCATACATATTCACTTAGTTGTTTGGATATAAACTTGGCTAAATTGTAAGTAGATGATCCTATGGAACTTACTATAGGTCTCATCGGTATATTTTTTGTGTGTATCTTGGGTAGTCCGTACAATAGTGGTGGCCTTGGGTCAGAATTTATTAAATATCCTTTTATCTTGTTGTCAAAATTACGATTTGATTTGACCAATTTCGATACACTTAATGCAATTCTTTTAGTCGGATATTAGGGTGAATAGTACTGTATTAATATTGTGCAAAAAAGCATCCAATCTCTCTCTACCATGAGGCCACACAACTCATAGGCCTACATCATCCACATATCGATACAATGCCTTGGGTTTCAAATCTGACGTTTCCAGTGCCTTCTTTTCAAATATTTTCATATAGAGATTAGCTGCAACTGGTCTAATATAAGATAACCTAATCGTCTATTTACTCAAAAAAAATCGTAATTTGCGTAAGTCGGGTGCCTGGCCAGCGGGAATATCGGTGAATTCGGTTTTTGTGGTTAATTGTTGGTGTTTATAATGATCACGTAATGGCCGCTAATCGCGACTCGCCGCGAAAATACTTTTTCCGTTTTATCTCGAGAAATAATTATTATAGACCAAAATTGTTTTTGGATTAATATTCAGTGCAAAAACACAACAAATTAAAAAATATGATTAAAATATCATTTAAATTAACGGAAATATGTCAAAAATACTAAAAGTTGTGACATTTGGTTTTTAAGATTTTTCGGTAAAATCGATATTTTCACAGAATAAAAAGCATATCTCGTGAAAATACAGCCAATTCTTGGTTCATTTCAGGCAAAGTTTGCAAATTTTATTAGTTGGCAAGAAACTGCATAGTAACCAAAATATACACTTTGAAGTAAATTTTGAAGCACATACTGTGTCTCTCTTACAGATGTAAGCATTCGATTGAATTAATAAAAAAGTGAGACCAATAACGCACTATAAAAAAGTTGGTGAAACCGTCCTATATAAAGTGAAATATGGATTAACTAGAGTATACACCTGCACACTTTTTATCCCAACCCCACCACTGGATAGCTCGTTTAAGAGGGCGCCGAACCTCTCCGCCCGACCTCATTTCAGTGGTCTAGAAGATTACTTATTGTCGTCTAATTTATAAATACTACATTCCAATTTAAAGACTAATTTGTTTAGAATAGTCAAATGGGTGACCCCCACGGACAAAGTTTTATTCATTTATTTTTGCAATCGAAATATTGCATAGTAAAAAGTGATATTACTAGTGTTTATGATGGTTTTGATCTATTAAAAAAAGTTATTTTGCCCTTTTTGTCCGTAGAGGTTACGCATAGGTACATCATAATAGAATATACGTATTCAAATTCTCGTAGTTAAATATTGTTATAACTACACCATAAGTAATCTTTGAAGGGCTTACACGATTCGGGAGGAAATAACTTTAAATTGATATCCCACTTGAGTAGATAAGATGAGTTTTTTAAAAATTTTATATGTTCAAAAAAATTTTTAAATTCAGTTTTTGGGCCCCCGATACCTCGAGTTTTTTTTTATTTTTAAGCTGAAATTCATATATAAGGTGCGCGTTTGTTAAGCGTGTAGATCTGTGAAGGTTTGCCAATTTTACTCAAGCTTTTTCTCAAGTTAGATCATAAAAACGATTTTTTTGTGATTTTCCCATTAGATATACATTGGGGCAGTTGGAGTTAAAAAGGCCACCATCTTGTTTACGAGTGAAAAAAGTAAAATTTTGTGAATTTTCCTGGAGGTTTCATTGGGGTAGGACGCCTGCAAGTGCCTCAACATGTAGTGTCAGTCAGTCTGTGAGTCACTACATCGAGCTTCATAGTGTATAGATTCAATGTATATATCATTAGTATCATCCCTTTTAGTAAGTTAGTTATAATTAATTTATTTTGATCATAGTATTTATCTTGTCAACATTATTACACCCACTATTAGAAAACATTATGCGCAGTATCTTAATTAGTATTATAGCTTTATGAAAGTTAATCACAATTTATTCTGATTATAATATTTGTTTTGTCAACTGAATTACCCACTAGTATAAAACATTATGTACAATATATTTATTAGTATTATCCTTTTTTGTAAGTTAGTTAAACATTTTTGATCATTGTATTTAATCTTGTCACCTGTATTAGGGTTAACTATTTAAAACTTTAGTTGTCAACAACAATATAATTTTAAAAATCCTTCTTCTACTCTTCAGGATAAATCTTTTGAAAAAAATTATACCTTTATGCACAACTACGAATAAGGGAAATTTTTTACAAGTTGGTCAAGGAATAATGTAGGTGTTGCGTAACAAAATAAAAAGCTTCACGTATAAGGATTGTCCGCGGACCAAGGAGTATTTGTAGGCCTATGAATTTTACACTAATTACCCTACCTGACAGTATATAGGGGTACGAGTATTGCTACATAAACATAGGCTTTTAACTGTAAACATTTAGACCTATTACTACGACAAAAATAGGAACAGTACAATTGATCGTCACACAACACAAATATATCACAATATAAACACAAAATGTACAACTATACTACAATACAAGTACAAAATGTACAAATATATCAAAATACAAGCACAAAATGCACAAATATTATGGTGATCGATTTCGGTGAACCACGCTCACCTTCCTCAGACCAGATGGATTCACAAAAGAATCAGACTATTCATAAAAATAGGAATTTATATATAAAGGTTCAATCCTTCCTTTGCTATGATAACGATGGATTTACCATGGTGAAGGGAATTGTAATCCTCCCTAGTGCTATTTTTAACCACGGGATTTAACCTGTTTCAGGTATGGTTGGCACCACGACGTGAAGTTTGTAGACCTGAGCATTCTGAACGATAGAAGGCTCAACTTCTTCAAAAGAACATCGGAGATGTTTAAAACACCATCCTCTACGTCAAAGAAGTAGTTGGCTGAGAGCTTAGAGAAACATTTGGGGGCACCCGAGGTGCGACATGGACTACCTGTGGGTCATAATTGGACACTCGAGGTGCGACATGCAGCGAAAGAGAACCCAAAACTAACACTCGAGGTGCGACATGACGCTTCGGCTAGCAGTGTGGCCGTGTTGGTCTGGCGGCTAATAGTTGATATATTTACAGTGATAAAATTATCTGAAAACTTCAGCCATACAATGAGACACATGATTAACGATTGTTACCAATACAATTACTACCAATGTACGTGTATGGGAGGGTGGGTGGGTTAGGTTAGGTTAGGTATATATAGGTAGGTCTATTTTTGTATATATATATATATATATATATATATATATATATATATATATATATATATATATGGACACAGAGAGAGAGAGCGCGTCTACAACCCCGCAACCCTTCGCCGGGCTACCTGAGGTGGCATGTCGCACCTCGAGTGCCAGTTTTATGGCCCTTTGGGTCGCTGGGATTAACACAGGTAGTCCATGTCGCACGTCGAGTGCCACCAAATATTTTATCGCGAGGAAGAAATCACTTCGATATTTATAAATTTACTGTAAAATATTTTATTAAAATGTTCATATTATTCCGTAGTTATGAGGGTAATTCTTACTTTGTCCTGGCAGTAATGTAATTGTGTTACAATATAAATATGATTACAGTAGTAATAATACAGTAAAAATTCAATTTAGAAAAGTATTTATTGAAAAAATAACATTTTCATACATAAACTCACATAAAAATGTCTATTTAGCTATTTAAATATTTTGCATTATTTTTGAAGAATATATTATGAAACTAAAACATTAAAAGCCAAGTAAGTTAAACGAAGTATGAACCAAGTAGGTGGTAAAATAATTAAAATAAAACAACTACTGTCGGATTCAAAAAATAGTGTAGTAACGGTGGCCTAATTCATACAACAAAAGGTATTTACAATTACTTAAACGATAATAGCAAAATTGTTCTATTCCATTTATTTACTTTAGAAGGGGGCTATTTAGTAAACTATAAGGCCTAGCGCACATTACAGACTTTTTTGTTGGCTGACTGTCTGCCGACAGTTTAGTCGGGGGAGGTATGAATTCATGTCCCGACCCAACAGGTTGGTCGGGGACCTAAGGCAGCGCACACGAACGACTATTTAGTTTACATGTAAGACTTGAGAATCTGCTAAACATTCCGCCTGACAGAGTGTTACCAAATCATAAAACTGTAAATAAATGCCCTTTGTCGTCGTAGGGGATGAATCATTTGGTTCAACAAAGGGGATTTTACGTCCTTTCCCAAAGAAAAATCTTAATTTTATGAAGAGAATATTTAATTACAGCCATGTTCGAGCACGCCGAATGGTGGAAAGTATTTTCTAAATACTTTTGTGCATTTAAAATGGTTGTAGGAATTGTACCGAATTCTGTATAGACTTAAAAACATAAACCATCTCATCATGAGCCAAATAAATTGGCTCATTGCTGTAAATCTTTAGTTCAACACATTTTTATTTATTTATGCATTTCATTTCCACCAATTAGCCAATATTTCAGACAACTTTTAGAAATATAACGCACTCTTGTAAAGTCATAAAAAGGTTATCTTTTGAAAAAAGAGCATATTGTTTACTTTTATTAATTTTATACAAGAGAAAATTTTAACACGCAGGCGTTTCAAACAACTGTAAATGCTATTTAACTTTTGAATTACATAATTGATAATGCAATGTAAGGTAATACATTAACATAATCTAAAATCTTCACTTTTTATGTTATGGAATTTTTACTTATAAAATATTACTTCTAATGGTATATAAGAGATAAAAACCTTTTGGCAGAGAGATAAGCACGTTCCAATCAATTCTTCACAATGAGTTTTCATCTCTCGGTCAGAACTTTAGCTTTTTATACATATTAGCTATTAAACATAAATATATATATATATCTATATATATATATATATAGATAAAGAAATTTTACACCACAGTTTTAACATCTGGTAACCAATAAGAGTTTTTCCTTTCTTAAATATTTGTATTCATGTGTTTGATTAGTTTAAAATAGTCAACTAAAAGATTCACAGCCATTTTCATATTTTATATTCATTAAATTTATATTGTGCTACTTATTACTAAGAAAATTAATAAAGTTTGTCAGTTTTTTACAAAAACAATCACTAAATTGTTTATAATAATAAATGTTAATAATAATAACGGCGAGCATTGCTTTTGAGTGTTCTTCTTTGAATGTAGTATTTTCTTCAATGTAAATAACTGTAATATGCTTATTGTTTACTATCCTATAATGTGTGCCGATTGGTATTTTAGAGTTCTCTTGATGTCTTTTAAATCTGTCATATTCAATTTCTCTAACATTATTTAACTTCTGAACCTCTATAAGTGCAATTAATGTATGAATTTCAAAGTGTCAACTCGTTCTAGATAGTTTTACTTAGCTAGGGCCTATATTTGGAGCGTATTGTGTGTATTGACATGTTGCCAGTTAAAATCTAGTCAATATCTTATAAAATACACTGTTGAACTGAACAAAACAATCAGAACACTGGTAACCAACCACCCGTGACACAGACTGTTTAGTCGGTGGTGTGCGCGTCCTAACTTACTTCCAGCCTCTTATTTCCCAGACCAGACAGTTTGGTCGGCGAGCTGTCTGGCAGAAAGCCGGGCAGTACCAATCCTCCTAAGACTGTCCGCCGACTGTTTAGTCGGTGGCGTGCGCGTCCTAACTTACTTCCAGCCTCTTATTTCCCAGACCAGACAGTTTGGTCGGCAAGCTGTCTGGCTGAAAGTCGGGCAGTACCAATCCTCCTAAGACTGTCCGTCGACTGTTTAGTCGGTGGCGTGCGCGTCCTAACTTACTTCCAGCCTCTTATTTCCCAGACCAGACAGTTTGGTCGGCGAGCTGTCTGGCTGAAAGCCGGGCAGTACCAATCCTCCAAAGACTGTCCGTCGACTGTTTAGTCGGTGGTGTGCGCGTCCTAACATACTTCCAGCCTCTTATTTCCCAGACCAGACAGTTTGGTCGGCGAGCTGTCAGGCTGAAAGCCGGGCAGTACCAATCCTCCCAGACTGTCCGTCGACTGTTTAGTCGGTGGTGTGCTTCCTAACTTACTTCCAGCCTCTTATTTCCCAGACCAGACAGTTTGGTCGGCGAGCTGTCTGGCTGAAAGTCGGGCACTACCAATTCTCCTAAGACTGTCCGTCGACTGTTTAGTCGGTGGTGTGCGCGTCCTAACTTACTTCCAGCCTCTTATTTCCCAGACCAGACAGTTTGGTCGGCGAGCTGTCTGGCTGAAAGTCGGGCAGTACTAATCCTCCCCAGACTGTCCGTCGACTGTTTAGTCGGTGTCTCCCAGTGTGCGCACTCTCATTCAGAACACCGATTTTTCTCCAGACACCGACTAAACTGTCGGCAATCGAAAAAGTCTGTAGTGTGCACTAGGCTAAGAAACCTGCAATCGATTGGAGATGAAAGCTTGAACTGGTTCACAAGCTAGGGAGGAGAAAGGAAGTTGAGATCGAAACGTTCTTGGATATCCCATCGATATGTAATACATTGGACTATTTGTGCTTGAGTTAAATAGATTCGAAAGTTTGGTTATTTATTCAATAAATTTGGTCTTAAAACACGGCTAACAAATATAGAAATATATATATCTTTACTTTAATTTAAGATATATGTGAAAATCCCCACAGCATTATTGACCATGGTTTGTCTATATTACGGTGAGTGGTAGTGCGTGCACGGCCAGTAACTACTGCCATCATAGAGCCTTCAACTCTCCAAACGCAACCCCGAACATCGCTTCAACCTTAGAAGCCCAGCTCGCGATCCAGCAGTATACACCGATGGGATCTGCTAAGAGGTCAAGTCATGTCTTCCACTAGGATTTATACAATCGGCTTATCTATTCATAATATTTACTAACCATATTTTATACCTTTCCACATCAAGGACACATAAATAAGTCCGTCGATGGTATAACTGTGTTTTATACATATAGGAATAAGTTAGGACGAACTAAGCCTCAAGATCTTATACTTCTGTGTAATTTGTGTTGTAAGATCTTCTCTTAGAACATTTCATGTTTTAAGAAAATATTTACAGTACATCACTACTTAGATCTCTTCATTTACAGTACATCACTACTTAGATCTCTTCATTTACAGTACATCACTACTTAGATCTCTTCATTTACAGTACATCACTACTTAGATCTCTTCATTTACAGTACATCACTACTTAGATCTCTTCATTTACAGTACATCACTACTTAGATCTCTTCATTTACAGTACATCACTACTTAGATCTCTTCATTTACAGTACATCACTACTTAGATCTCTTCATTTACAGTACATCACTACTTAGATCTCTTCATTTACAGTACATCACTACTTAGATCTCTTCATTTACAGTACATCACTACTTAGATCTCTTCATTTTGCTTTTAACAGTTCGAGGATACAATATGGAATAACATGTCGAAAAGGTACCCACCCGCCCACCCACACACCTACAGTGGTATTGACCCACCCGCTTGCCCATACACGTACAGTGGTATTGATCCACCCATACAAGTACAGTGGTTTTGAGCCACCCGCCCACCCACACACCTACAGTGGTATTGACCCACCCGCTTGCCCATACACTTACAGTGGTATTGATCCACCCATACAAGTACAGTGGTTTTGACCCACCCGCCCACTCATACACGTACAGTGGTTTTGAATACACGTACAGAGGTATTGACCTACCCACCCACCCATACACCATAATACAGTGGTATTGACCCACCCATACACGTACAGTGTTAATGACCCCCCCCCCACCCTACACGTACAGTGGTATTGACCCACACATACACGTACAGTGTTAATGACCCCCCCCACCCTACACGTACAGTGGTATTGACCCACCCATACACGTACAGTGTTAATGACCCTCCTACCCATTACATACACGTACAGTGGTATTGACCCTCTCACCCAGTCATTAACTTACAGTGGTACTGTAATTACCCTCCCACCCACCCATAATCTTACAGTGGGTAGGCCAATACCACTGTGCGTGTATGGGAGGGCGGGTGTGTATTCATAATTTAATTTATAATATAATTATATTAAAATAAGATTGAATAAATGAATTTATTTCCAACTAATAATGACAATTATCCATTTACATAGTACTTATTTAGAAATTAACTGGCCACTATATCGAGTTATGTGACCAGTTTGAGTAAAGAAAAAATATATATATTTAAAAAACATAGCATTAATTAATTGAGTCTAGCAATACATATAATTGCATAATAGAAGACATACAATCGCCACCTGCCGTGTTTACATTCCTGAAAATATAATTTAATTTAAGTATAAAAATAATCTAAAACTATAGAGACAAATAATTCAAAAACGTGAACAAGAGAGTTGTACATGTGTTTTATGACAATGGCTTCTAGTCAAGAACAAAATAAAAAATCATTTTATGTTATATCAATATTAAAATTCCTGAAAATATAATTCAATTAAAGTATAAAAATAATCTAAAACTATAGATACAAATAATTCAAAAACGTGAACAAGAGAGTTGTACATGAGTTTTTCTAATATAGATTCTAATATAAGTTATAGTACATAGAAAAATTAACTCTAAGTCATATTATAATCTTATTTTATGATTTCCTAAACTCATTTTGTGATCATCTAATTCCCTAGATGTAATTTGTTTGTAAATTATTTTTCATTGTGAGATAAATTGTTTAATTCATAAATAATCAATTATGGACAGTCATGGAAACAATACGTCACCAGATAATATGAATAAGTCATGTGAAAACACTTGGCTTGGTGAGCAAATTAAAACTAGTACAGTAGCTATATTACAATAGTGATTAAATCGTTATTGTACATTATTACCTTCTTTTACTAAAAATACTATAAAAATGATCACGAAAACCCCATAGTTATATTCTGTAATATATATTCAAGGAAGTTTGCAAGGAAGTTGAACTCGGTAAATACAATTTATATGAATACTTTTCAAAATGAAAATACACCGGAACTAGCCTTTTCATTTTCCTGACTTGTATAGTGGATGCCCTCCGGCCGTGTGGGTAGTATTGATTATCGAGTGTGGGAGTAGTTGAAGAATGATCACTCAACGATTTCTTATTAGCTATGGAGAAAACTCACAAACTTCAGTCACATCCACCTTAAAAAATTCGTAGCTAAAAATAAAAAAAATATATATATATATATATATATAAACTTAACCTAACGGATTAAGTTAGGTTAGTTCATGTTAGGATGTTTTACGTTACGTTAGGTTGGATTATATATAAAATGTATAGTACGCTGACTGAAAATACATAAACACATCTTACAAAAAACCATCCAGAGTCATATGGAATAGGTTAATTCATGATAGGTTGGGTTAGGTTTGTTTATGTTAGGTTGGGTTAGTTTGGTTTATGTTAGGTTGGATCAGGTTAGTGCATGTTTTGTTGGGTTGGGTTAGGTTTGCTTATGTTAGATTGGATAAGGTTAGTTCATATTTTGTTGGGTTGGGTTAGGTTTGCTTATGTTAGAGTGGATTAGGTTAGTTTATGTTTTGTTGGGTTGGGTTAGGTTTGTTTATGTTAGGTTGGGTTAGGTTAAGTTAAATTAGTTCATGTTAGGATGTTTTACGTTACGTTAGGTTGGATTATATTAGATTAGGTTAGTTTATGTTATGTTAAGTTGGGTTAGGTTTGTTTAGGGTTTGTTGGTTATTTCACGATAGGTTGGGTTAGGTTAGTTTAGGGTTTGTTGGTTATTTCACGATAGGTTGGGTTAGGTTTGTTTAGGGTTTGTTGGTTATTTCACGATAGGTTGGGTTAGGTTAGTTTAGGGTTTGTTGGTTATTTCACGATAGGTTGGGTTAGGTTTGTTTAGGGTTTGTTGGTTATTTCACGATAGGTTGGGTTAGGTTAGGTTAGGTTTGTTGGTTATTTCACGATAGGTTGGGTTAGGTTTGTTTAGGGTTTGTTGGTTATTTCACGATAGGTTGGGTTAGGTTTGTTTAGGGTTTGTTGGTTATTTCACGATAGGTTGCGTTAGGTTAGTTTAGGGTTTGTTGGTTATTTCACGATAGGTTGGGTTAGGTTTGTTTAGGGTTTGTTGGTTATTTCACGATAGGTTGGGTTAGGTTAGGTTAGGTTAGTTTAGGGTTTTTTGGTTATTTCACGATAGGTTGGGTTAGGTTAGTTTAGGGTTTGTTGGTTATTTCACGATAGGTTGGGTTAGGTTTGTTTAGGGTTTGTTGGTTATTTCACGATAGGTTGGGTTAGGTTAGTTTAGGGTTTGTTGGTTATTTCACGATAGGTTGGGTTAGGTTTGTTTAGGGTTTGTTGGTTATTTCACGATAGGTTGGGTTAGGTTTGTTTAGGGTTTGTTGGTTATTTCACGATAGGTTGGGTTAGGTTAGGTTAGGTTAGTTTAGGGTTTTTTGGTTATTTCACGATAGGTTGGGTTAGGTTAGTTTAGGGTTTGTTGGTTATTTCACGATAGGTTGGGTTAGGTTTGTTTAGGGTTTGTTGGTTATTTCACGATAGGTTGGGTTAGGTTAGTTTAGGTTTTGTTGGTTATTTCACGATAGGTTGGGTTAGGTTTGTTTAGGGTTTGTTGGTTATTTCACGATAGGTTGGGTTACGTTAGTTTAGGGTTTGTTGGTTATTTCACGATAGGTTGGGTTAGGTTAGTTTAGGGTTTGTTGGTTATTTCACGATAGGTTGGGTTAGGTTTGTTTAGGGTTTGTTGGTTATTTCATGATAGGTTGGGTTAGGTTAGTTCGTATTAGGTTGGGTTAGGTTAGGTTAGTTTAGGGTTTTTTGGTTATTTCACGATAGGTTGGGTTAGGTTAGTTTAGGGTTTGTTGGTTATTTCACGATAGGTTGGGTTAGGTTTGTTTAGGGTTTGTTGGTTATTTCACGATAGGTTGGGTTAGGTTTGTTTAGGGTTTGTTGGTTATTTCACGATAGGTTGGGTTAGGTTAGGTTAGGTTAGTTTAGGGTTTTTTGGTTATTTCACGATAGGTTGGGTTAGGTTAGTTTAGGGTTTGTTGGTTATTTCACGATAGGTTAAGTTAGGTTTGTTTAGGGTTTGTTGGTTATTTCACGGTAGGTTGGGTTAGGTTAGTTTAGGGTTTGTTGGTTATTACACGATAGGTTGGGTTAGGTTTGTTTAGGGTTTGTTGGTTATTTCACGATAGGTTGGGTTAGGTTAGTTTAGGGTTTGTTGGTTATTTCACGATAGATTGGGTTAGGCTAGTTTAGGGTTTGTTGGTTATTTCACGATAGGTTGGGTTAGGTTAGTTTAGGGTTTGTTGGTTATTTCACGATAGGTTGGGTTAGGTTAGTTCGTATTAGGTTGGGTTAGGTTAGGTTAGTTTAGGGTTTGTTGGTTATTTCACGATAGGTTGGGTTAGGTTAGTTTAGGGTTTGTTGGTTATTTCACGATAGGTTGGGTTAGGTTAGGTTAGGTTAGTTTAGGGTTTTTTGGTTATTTCACGATAGGTTGGGTTAGGTTTGTTTAGGGTTTGTTGGTTATTTCACGATAGGTTGGGTTAGGTTAGGTTAGGTTAGTTTAGGGTTTGTTGGTTATTTCACGATAGGTTGGGTTAGGTTTGATTAGGGTTTGTTGGTTATTTCACGATAGGTTGGGTTAGGTTCGTTCGTATTAGGTTGGGTTAGGTTAGGTCAGTTTAGGGTTTGTTGGTTATTTCACGATAGGTTGGGTTAGGTTTGTTTAGGGTTTGTTGGTTATTTCACGATAGGTTGGGTTAAGTTAGTTCGTATTAGGTTGGGTTGGATTAGGTTAGTTTATGTTATATTATTTTAGGCTAGGTTTGGTTTAAGTTAGTTTAAGGTAGGTCCGGTTAGTTTAGAGCCAGGCTATGTTGAACAATTATGTAATTTTCTCACCCATAACTACTATTTGAGATCTGTAGTTATTATCATCCAGTTATATTACTATTTCACTTGATTTTAAAATGGTTGATGTTAAAATGCCTAGGTTTAAGTTTTTATGTCTGACACATGCTTTATATAGCATGAATATCTTTGAATCGCTACTGAGACAGGTTTATTGTAAGACAATTATGCCCCTCTAAATTGAACCAACAGCTCGAAAGTTAATTGTAATGTGTTATTATTTGGTTCTGTGGTATTTAATATATTTAATTCTGTTGTAGTCACTGCATAATTAATTATTAATGGAGGTTCGAGGCCTCCTCCTAGGTTAACCGAACGTGAAATTAGCGTTCCTAATATACTATAAATAAAATAATATATTAGAACAAATGTCCTAAGTTCTTAGATTAGTGTCACGTTCAATGCACTAATAAGTTATGACTACTTTATATTAATACTTTTGATTTACTATCTCCCCTTTGTCTCCGGTCACTTGATTTTAATCCCCTAAGAACAATGTTATTTTCAAACCCGGCATACGATCACTAAACATATCCAAACTAAACAGGTGTTTGTTAAAGGGTTTATTCCAAACAAATTTCATTTTATCAGGAATGAAATACTGTAATGCGTTGGAATTTTTTTGCGAATTCCTAATTGGTTTTATAGAAAAAATATATAAAAAATATTTAGAGAGAAGTTTTTATTTTCACCGCTTTTTCAAAACTAGGCGTATATATGCAAAGAATAAGAAAGCAGAGGGCATCGATGTTAATTATATGTAGCCAGTCTTCAGAACAACACCCATGCAATTTGGCGGCGGGCTAGCTGACTCACCCTACTGGCCTACAAGTAGTCCCGCGCGCTACCACTGCGGAGTTGAGTGGAGTAATATAACAGCCCCACGTGCTTCCAGTTGTATTTGTTGGTGTGGCTTTATTTAGATAATTTCATGTTCTTTTGTAGCCTTTGGTTGCTTCCACAGAGCAAGAGTAGAATGCATGCCCTATCATGGGTGAGTATAATATATTTAAATTTGTAAAAACCCGTTAAATTCATCCTCAATGTTTATCTAACTAAACATTGGCTTTGGCCTTTCCAGAATATACAACCTACATATATACTGTTGCTCAGAGGACTAATACAGTCAAAAGTACTAAATAATGTACTATATTCTACATATTACATACCTTAACCTTTAAAAATGTTTCTAAGTATGTTCATCGCCAATAAATTACGTATTGAATGCATTTTACAGGAATTACGAGGCCTCTTAATATAAATATAAATTATTTATTACATTTCATGGTTAAATAAGTCTTTAAATATTTATCTCTCTAATTCTATTGCCAATATTTTGAAGTAGAATAGAATATTGACCTCTTAAAGTATTCTATATATAGGCCTACTGTATATAAAATAACCATATAAGGAAAATACTATATTTCATTTATTATCTTTCGACAGTAAATAAAGCGAGTATCTTAGACCGCGCAAAGCAGTTTTTAAGCTTCTCGGCGCGGGGGTTTAGAGCCCTCTTAATAACACAATCATGTACTAATAATAAATATTTTCCGTTAACTCACTACCATAACCATAACTTAGGTTAATCTAACATACAGTAACATAACATAACCATAACTTAAATTAACCTAACATACATTAACAACATAACCTAACCTAACCTAACCATAACCATAACTTAGGTTAAACTAACATACAGTAACCTAACCATAACCATAACTTAGGTTAAACTAACATAAAGTAACATAACATGACCATAACTTAGGTTAAACTAACATACAGTAACATAACATGACCATAACTTAGGTTAGACTAACATAAAGTAACATAACATGACCATAACTTAGGTTAACCTAACATACAGTAACATAACATGACCATAACTTAGGTTAACCTAACATACAGTAACAACATAACCTAACCTAACCATAACTTAGGTTAAACTAACATACAGTAACATAACATGACCATAACTAAGGTTAAACTAACATAACATGACCATAACTTAGGTTAAACTAACATACAGTAACATAACATTCCATAACTTAGGTTAAACTAACATACAGTAACATAACATGACCATAACTTAGGTTAAACTAACATACAGTAACATAACATGACCATAACTTAGGTTAAACTAACATACAGTAACATAACATGACCATAACTTAGGTTAAACTAACATACAGTAACAACATAACCTAACCTAACCATAACTTAGGTTAAACTAACATACAGTAACATAACATGACCATAACTTAGGTTAAACTAACATACAGTAACATAACATTACCATAACTTAGGTTAACCTAACATACAGTAACAACATAACCTTACCTAACCATAACCATAACTTAGGTTAAACTAACATACAGTAACATAACATAACATAACCTAACTTAACCTAACCAAACCTAACACAACATAACCTAAACAAACCAAACGTAAACCAACATAACCTAATACAAAATAACCAAACCTATAATCTAACCAAAGTAGTGGTAGTGAATTAACGAATAAGGTTCCTTATATTATATGAACTATAATTGGGGGTAGAAAGTGACTTGCGTGTTACATTTAGCGCATGTAGGGGTTCCAGCAGCAGAGGGAAAGTTTCCACCGCTGAGCTGCTTTACTTCACAGTGACTAACTTCCGCCATTAGGTGTTCAACTTCCACAAGAGTGTTTAGTTGAAAAAATAACTGTAACGAACTGTACAAGTTTGTGTAAATGCAATTTATTGTTAACACTATTCTTCATTGTGTTATTGCTATTATTATTATTATTATTTGAATACTAAATAATGATTTAATTTAATCGTTCTACGCTTGATTCGATGGTCACTGCTGTTAATGATGTAAAATAGGCGGAGTTTGCTATTGCGTCGACAGGACGCAGCCTACCGCTATGGTTGCCATCATGACTCTTTAATGTAATTACACAGTGGGGGAAGAGTAGTTCTTTGTCTCTCTTGCACCACTCTTTGCAGATCACTCGCACAAGTGCGTTGAAAAGGTCGCTTTCTACGCGGCCTATGTATAGTGACATATTTAAATAGGAATTATTGTATTGCTTATAACGAACTAGCCGTCTGGCTGCCATATTTTGTATATAATTTATAATTAGATAAACCACTATAAATATAAATAGTAACAAAGCAAAAATAATTAAATAGAATAAAACAAAAAACATACCACCAAGATGAATATTTGTAAATATAACTTCATTATTCCTACATCTACTACCCAATGTACAAACAATTGTTATTAAAATATCAATAACAAACTGTACTGACTGACTGATATGATACTGATTTTCTGTATTTTGTAATTCTTGAGGAAGGTTTTTTATAAAAGGGCACTTCTAAAATTAGACATGTTCTTGTCATAATGTCAGTCTAAAAATTACTCCGTTTATAAGAAATAATTGTTATTATCCTGTGCTCTCTAATTCAAAATATCAAAAGCAAACACAACGCGCAATGTGATAACGTTAGAACAACAACGCATACACAACTTTTGGTCAATAAATAACGAAAAAATATGTATTCGCAAATCTTATGGGATTAAGACCAACATGGCCGACAGCCTCTGCAGACTTGATTACTTCATGATTCAAAAAGGAATTAGACTCTATTACTAGCTATTTCACGCCTCTTTTTTACTATCAATTTCTACGTAAAAGTGTCTAGATTCAAGCAAGGGTAGCTTTATATTCTTTATTCCGATCTTATAATTTTTTAAGCGTACAGTCAACATTTTGTCGATGACTGGTCAGTTTATATGTGTGCTGTGATCTAATTGTCTAATTTTTCATATGTACTTCCTGTGATCATTCATTTTACTACACTTGCTGTAGGTGTGAATATCCACTAGTTCGAAGAACCTCGTTATTAGTCCAATAACATTTGTTTTATATATTTTTCAGTTCTGAAGCTGTTGTTTACTACATTTTATTGTGATCTAATACTGAATTCTAGAACTTGTTACTTATTTTCTTCTAAAGTTTCACCATAATAAGATTGCTTTCGATAAATTGTTCCCACGTTTTTTCCTGAATACTTTTGATGTACTTAAGAAAATATCTTAAATAATTTATTTGTAGAATCAGTTAATTTGTGTGATACTGGAGGCATCACTTTAAAACGAGGTAAGATAGTTCACGAACACTTCAACAATTATATGAAGTAAACCTTAATGTTATTTTCAAAATTAGTCTCACAAAATTACATAATATAAATTAAAATTAAATATTACAAGATAATTAAAGTTGTTTTTTTTACTTTATAATATGTAAATGTGAAAACATTTGTGGTCAGGTTGGCTATGTTCGGACCAAGTTGTAATGTTCCAGCATGTAGTCTACATACATTTAACTAGAGTTAGGAATTAAAATAACACTTATTTTACTTGGAATAGTTGTACAAAAATAAGAATCTTTTAAATGCATTTATTTTCAAAGGTAACATTTTTATCGGTGATATTACACAAAAACAGATAAAAACGTCCCATCCCTGCCTTGCCTGGCCAAATTTATTTTAATTTTTTTAATGTTACTTTTGAATTATTGACAGATGAACGCGAGAGTGAACATGTGACATCGCTGTCCATAACACTGTACCGGATAGCGTGCTGGTCTGTGGCGGAAGTTGCCACTATTATCGCCCCAGTGTTGGGCGTTACTACTACTTCCTGCATCCCTAAACAAACTAAACACCCCCGAAAACACTATTATAACTTCAAAATGTAAATTTGAAATTTAAAAATAAATATCTTGTCATCTCAGTAAAATAAAACTATTGTAGTTACTGTATTTGCTAACTCAGCTTTCCCATTCGGTTTTGAGCTTAAGCCATTATATTTTAGTTTCCCTTATTGTTTTCATGTTTACCTTAGTATTTAATTAGGTCGACAAAAAAACACTTATTTAAAACTGTCCACATCTCGTTAGACACCGTTATTGCTAACTAATTAAATTAAATTAAAAAGTTACAAAGGCTTTCCATAGTCTTATAATAATTGCGAGTTTACTAAGATGGTTTTACCTACCTATCGATTGCACTAACGGCCTAGACAGGCCTGCTAACCATCAAATGTATTAACAGCCCAGATGTGTCCTCCTAACCATATAATGTATTAACAGCCTTTGATTACGAAAAGAGTTACAAAGAAGCCTGCTCATTGGCTTACTGATGATATTCGACGCCTTCAAAAAGCAAGAGATCTATCGTTTACAAGAGCGAAACGCTCAAAGTTACCTGAGGACTGGCTATCCTATAAAAGTCTTAGAAATAGTACTCAACAACAAATACGTAATGCAAAAGCTAGGTACTACTATAGATCCTTTTCTGGTCTCCACCAATCATCTAAAAAATTATGGTCCAAAGTCAAAGAAATGGGACTTGGTAAACCCATGGTTGAAAAATCTATCAACATCGATCTCAATACCATCAATGATTATTTCGTAAATATACCAGTGGACCAGTCAGGAGTTCCTGCTTACATAGACCAACTTCATAGATTGCCCTTACCTCATTTTGAGGAGCAGTTTTCCTTTTCATCTGTAACGGAGACTGATGTGTGTAGAGCAGTCATGAGAACTACAAGTAATGCAGTCGGGTCCGATAATATTCCTATTAAATTTATCAAAGATACTTTGCCTGTCACACTCCCAATAATTACATTGATTTTTAATAGGTCTCTCATGTCTTCCACTTTTCCAAACATTTGGAAAAATGCTGTTGTACGCCCACTTCATAAATGCTCCTCTCCCCTGTCACCTTCTGATTTCAGACCTATTAATATCCTCCCAGCATTATCCAAGTGCCTTGAAAGAGTAGTACATGAGCAGCTATCATCATTTATAGAACGTAACAATATCCTGTCCAATTTTCAATCTGGATTCAGACCACAACACAGTACCACATCTGCACTTCTAAAAATAACTGACGATATTCGTCGTGCCATGGACAGTAGGCAATTGACACTCTTAATTTTATTTGATTTTTCTAAGGCCTTCGACTGCGTTGTTCACCCTCTTCTCTTACTTAATTTGAAGAGGAGTGGATTTTCTGATGGTTGTGATGGCTGGGTGAGGTCATATCTATCTGACCGTATACAGTGTGTGAAAGCTGGTAATGGTGCTTCACACTTGAGATCTGTTACTAGAGGTGTACCTCAGGGTACAGTGCTAGGGCCACTTTTCTTCTCTCTTTATATCAATGACATAATTAATGTAATTTTAAACTCTAAATTTCACTTGTACGCAGATGACTTGCAGATATATCACCACTTTTCAATTACTGACTTGGTCAGATGTGTATTTCTTATGAACTCCGACATACAAGCTATTAGCTCTTGGGCCTTCCGCCATGGATTGAAACTGAATGAAAATAAAACCCAAGTCATAATAATTGGTTACAGCAAACTTCTTAACAAACTTAACTTCAATGACATCCCGAAACTTATTCTCAACAACCAGGCACTTGAATACAGCGACAAAGTACGTAACCTTGGACTCACTATTACTAGGACCTTGGGATGGGCTGAACAGGTAACTGAAATTTGTAACAGATTGTTTGCAGGCATACACAGTTTGAAACGGTTTGCACTTTACTTACCACTGAATGTCAAGGTGTTGCTAGTAAGGGCTCTAGTTCTCACTCACTTTAATTATTGTGACGTCGTGATTAATGACATGTCTGCCAAGCTCTCTGAGAGACTTCAACGTGCACAAAATTACTGCATCAGATTCATATTTCATCTTTCAAGAAGAGATCATGTAACCCAATTCTATGATCAACTTTCTTTACTAAAAATTAAGGGGCTCTATGAATTTCACACCATTTCTTTCTTACACATGTTATTGCACACGAAGTCTCCTAAATATCTGTATGATAACTTTAAGATTTTGTCTCCTATTAGTGCCCGGGAAACACGCAGGGGTGCTTCGCTTCTTTGTATTCCTACTCATAGAACTTCAATATTTAATAAATCGTTTACCGTAAATTCTTGCCGTCTGTGGAATTCCCTTCCAGACGGCATGAGAAACATTGATAACTGTTATCGCTTCAGGTCGGAGGTAAAAGCCTTTCTCCTGCGGGTCCGATGTTAGCCGGTAGTGTTTGGCAAGCATCTGGAGGATACGTATGAAAGTGGTTTGAAAGTTTTCCTTTTTTCTTTTAGTTTTATGATTTACTATTAAGTTAATATATGTGTGAATGAGCGTGTGATCAGTTGAAGAGAGCGTGTGTGAGGGTGTAAGTGGAATTTCATAATCTTATTTTTATTTCTAAGTGTGTTAATTTATTTTATACTTGTAATTACATATATCATTTAACTGTGGTTATTAATATTATTTCCTTTAAAATAGTTTTTTATTTATTTTTTTTTTTTTACTATAATAGTTATTGTTACTTTTTATTTAGATGCAATTACTGTATTTAAAAACAAAACTGTTATAATTGTAATTATTTTTGTATCACGTTAAGTGGAAGAAGGGACTTTCTAGTCCCAACTTCGCCTGGTTAAATAAAGCCGTATTTCATTTCATTTCAGCCCAGATATGTCCTCCTAACCATATAATGTAGTCTACTAACAGCCCAGATGTGTCCTCCTAACCATATAATGTATTAACAGCCCAGATGTGTCCTCCTAACCATATAATGTAGTCTACTAACAGCCCAGATGTGTCCTCCTAACCATGGAATGTACTAACAGCCTAGACGTGTCCTCCTAACCATGGAATGTACTAACAGCCCAGATGTGTCCTCCTAACCATATAATGTATTAACAGCCCAGATGTGTCCTCCTAACCATATAATGTAGTCTACTAACAGCCCAGATGTGTCCTCCTAACCATGGAATGTACTAACAGCCTAGACGTGTCCTCCTAATCATAGAATGTACTAACAGCCTAGACGTGTCCTCCTAACCATTGAATGCCTACTAACAGCCTAGACGTGTCCTCCTAACCATATAATGTACTAACAGCCCAGACGTGTCCTCCTAACCATATAATGTACTAACAGCCTAGACGTGTCCTCCTAACCATGGAATGTACTAACAGCCTAGACGTGTCCTCCTAACCATATAATGTACTAACAGCCCAGACGTGTCCTCCTAACCATATAATGTACTAACAGCCTAGACGTGTCCTCCTAACCATGGAATGTACTAACAGCCCAGATGTGTCCTCCTAACCATATAATGTACTAACAGCCTAGACGTGTCCTCCTAACCATGGAATGTACTAACAGCCCAGATGTGTCCTCCTAACCATATAATGTACTAACAGCCTAGACGTGTCCTCCTAACCATGGAATGTACTAACAGCCCAGATGTGTCCTCCTAACCATATAATGTACTAACAGCCCAGACGTGTCCTCCTAACCATATAATATACTAACAGCCTAAACGTGTCCTCCTAACCATGGAATGTACTAACAGCCTAGACGTGACCTCCTAACCATGGAATGTACTAACAGCCTAGACGTGTCCTCCTAACCATGGAATGTACTAACATCCTAGACGTGTCCTCCTAAACAATGGAATGTATTAACAGCCTAGGCAGGTCCTCCTAACCATGGAAGGTACTAACAGTCTATACGGGTCCACATAACAATCGAATGTACTAACAACCTAGACGTGTCTTCCTAACAATGGAATGTACTAACAGCCTAGACGGGTCCTCTTAAATATGGAATATACTAACAGCTTAGACCAGCCCCCCTAACAATGGAATGTACTAACAGCCTAGACGGGTCCTCTTAAATATGGAATATACTAACAGCCTAGACCTGTCCTCCTACCCATCGAATATACTTTCAGTCTAGACGGGTCTTCTTAACTATGGAATATACTAACAGCCTAGACGTGTCCTCCTAACCATCGAATATACTAACAGCCTAGAAGTGTCTTCCTAACCTTGAAATATACTAACAGCCTAGACGTATCTTCCTAACCATGGAATGTACTAACAGCCTAGTCGTGTCCTCCTAACCATGGAATGTACTAACAGCCTAGACGTGTCCTCCTAACAGTGGAATGTACTAACAGCCTAGACGTACCCTCTTAACCATAGAATGTACTAATAGCCTAGTCGTGTCCTCCTAACCATGGAATGTACTAACAGCCTAGACGTGTCCTAACCATGGAATGTACTAACAGCCTAGTCGTGTTCTCCTAACCATGGAATATACTAACAGCCTAGACGTGTCCTTCTAACCATGGAATGGACAAACAGCCTAGACGTGTCCTGCTAACCATGGAATGTACTAACAGCCTAGACGTGTTCTCCTAACAGTGGAATGTACTAACAGCCTAGACGTGCCCTCTTAACCATGGAATGTACTAATAGCCTAGTCGTGTCCTCCTAACCATGGAATGTACTAAGAGCCTATATGTGTCCTGTTAACCATGGAATGTACTAACAGCCTAGTCGTGTCCTCCTAACCATGGAATGTACTAACAGCTTAGACGTGTCTTCCTATCCGTGGAATGGACAAACAGCCTAGACGAGTCCTCCTAACCATCGAATGTACTAACAGCCTAGACGTGTCCTCCTTACCAGGGAATATACAAACAGTCTAGACGAGTCTTCCTAACCATCGAATGTACTAATAGCCCTGACGTGTCCTCCTTACCAGGGAATATACAAACAGCCTAGACGAGTCCTCCTAACCATCGAATATACAAACAGCCTAGACGAGTCCTCCTAACCATGGAATATACTAAGATTGGCCAAATTCCTGATTGTATTATAGGCATTGTGTCTGTTTTTTATTTACGTTTTAAATATCCTTTGACTGTATTATATATTTAATGTAACATATGATTATATTAAGTACCAAAAGTATTTCTATTTTTTATTAATAAAAAAAATATTTAAGCTATAAATCATGCAGTGAATAAATTAATTGCATAAAATATAACGGTAAGTAATTTGTATATTTTCAAAACAGTAATTAAAAAAAATTCAACCAATTTTTAAACTGTTTGATGACTAGCTATTAAAATAAGTTACATAAATAATTATAAAAATAGGAACAACATTTCATTTTTTTGTATGAACATGATTGAACGGAAATGTACATTAAATATATTTAATAAATAATTTAAACCAGGAGCATTCCTATGTCTTGGCCTCAAATTAATTAATGTTCACTCCAGAGAAAAAAATATTGTACGTTCGTTTTCAACCTAACCTTAGCCTGGCCAAAATCAACCAAACCTAACCTAACCTAACTTTACTTAATAATGAGTTAAATTTTATCCATTTTTTACTATGTGATTAAATTAGCTGAAAACATTTTTACTGTATTTTTATTTCCTAACTAATCAATAATATTGCGTTTATAATGTTTTTCTGACAATCACTCATAATTCATAAAGTGTGTTCGTAAGAAAAACAACAATCTAATTTATATATGAAAGTAACAAATTATATTAAAAGGTATTTCCTAAACCAATTTCATAAACACTTGCTAAAAGAACAGGATATTATAAAATCTTAAGCTATAGCAATAAGCAAATTAGACTAAAATAGGAAGTTATTATTGACTATTTACTGCTATTGTAATTAAACATATGCTGGGAATAAAGTTTCACGTTCAATACGGTTTTGTAATTGTTCAGATGTTTTATGATTTTAATAATCCGGAAATCGCTTTAAGAGGTTGTATATTTCATCGACCACACATGTGCCCTCTGGCCTTAATTCAGCACCCCAATATTAGCAAAACAGGTCCTGAATATTATCCTGCTTTGACTAACTTGGGCCCATTTTAAAACAATGTTTACGTTTTTGTAATCATTGAAAATAAACAAAGATGACTGGTTTTACTGTTTTTATCCTGGTGTATGCGTATTTAACTGTTTTAATTAATCAATAAATTAAATCAAATTTAACTAAGGCAAAAATTATAATATAATTAAAATTTTATAATCGTTATAAAATGTGTGATACTTCAATACAACAGTAAAATCAATGTAATTTTTTAAAATTTCAAAGTATATAAGAGATTGCGTGTTTTATGTAGTTAGGACATACGACATCCAGCTAGAGTGCGTTCATATTCAATCGGCGGCTCAAGGTCAGGACACGTTATCCCCTCTACCACCGCCAAGCATTCTTCTACCATGCCATTCCTCACTACCCGAGCGTAACAACAGTTCAAAAAAGGAGAGCTATCACAGAATTAACATAAAATTCCTAATTATTACGTAAATATACATAACACGATCAAATTTCGAAAGAATCGGCCCAGAAATAAGTGAGTTAAAAATATGTCAGTACAATAGCAAGAAGGCCTACTATATTTGATTGCACGCAATAATAAAGCGTAAGCCTAGCCTTATTATACCTATTTTCATATACTAAAACGATCCTTCAGCTGATTGTAAACTGTAAACACGATGTTTTTTGTTTGACTACGATAATCTCGATTGGTTGTTGCCATAACGGATATACAAAACACCTTCAAACACTAATAAATGTTTACATCAAAACACCTTCAAACACTAATAAATCTTTACAAGACACAAACGTTAAAACAAAACTGCTCTCGTGAAGTAGAGGAAAGCACGTGTACATAAACAGACTACTAACCTCACCGTGGGAATAGACTGAAGGCAGACACACCCGGCGGAAGTCACTGGAAATGACATAAGTTTACGTCTCTAAAAAATTATACTTTTTATTCTTTCAAGGGAATACTGTGACAACGTGTTCGTGCAAGTTACATACATTTACATTGCCCTAAAGTTGTAATATTAGTTTTAAATAGTATAATTTTATGATTAATTCGTTTTAAACTTATATACATAACAGTTTTTATACTTGAAAGCAAAACTTATTTATTTAGACAACAACCAAAATTTTGAATTATTCGTTATTGTTTGCATTAGTCCCTTTAACAAGTGAATTTAAATTTCGAGTCAAAATAACTGTTCATTATATTAAGCACATAAATTTTATGAACTTCTGTTACTTTGAAATTTGCACGACATGGAAAAACCAAACCGCAAAAATATTAGGACTTTTAACAGCTACGCTTAGATGTTGGCATAAGAAGATGGTTTGAATTGAAATAGGCCTAATTAACGTTTGTTAACGGAATCGTAACACTTTTAGTAGTTCTTATTTGAAAAAACATGAATATTGCTAGGTACGAATTTAGTTCAAATATTCTGGTTTTAAGCTTCTCGTTTATTTCGAATTAGTTCCTTTCAAAATAATTCTACACCAATTTAAAGCTAACTATAAACTGTAGTAACTAAAGTTTAGTATTATATAACAATATACTGATTTATTTATTTAATTAGTATATATTTAATGTATTTGGTTAACAGAAGAAAATCTACTCGGATTATTTAGTTTATCAAGTACAATCTTTAATATTATGCAATATATTACGATTTTGAAAGTAAATCTATATCAAGGAACTCTACTATTGTAAATAAATTATGTTTTCAGTATAAATAATTAGTTTGACGAGATTTTACTCATTTCTACAATGAGGGGTTTTATTCAATTAGTAATTCACAAAATATAGTCTACAACTAAGCTATAAACAGTATTATTATTTCAAAATGTAGGCCTATATAGGCTATCAGTGAGGTTAAAAATGTCAACAAACTTGGTCAGCCAACCTATGATCGTTACCATAATGATAAACACCACTAATGTCATTAGGAGGTTAAGCTAGGACATTCCAGACGATGTACTACTAGTGGTTATGCAGCATGACACTTACATTTTCTTCAATATCCTTGAGGTATAAGTTGTAGGCAGCTTTCAAAACTCTACACCCGCCAACTTAGAACTCAGACAAATAAATGTTGTTTTAAAAGCTTTTCAGACAAATAATTTATACTGATATTTTCGTATGAATGTAAAAATTTACTGTCTATGAAGTCCGTTTTATTGTCTTTTTGAGGAGAGTCGGTTATGCTTTTAACCTCTCTCTGCTTATTCACCATAGACTATTGTGATCTGGCTGGGATTATTCAGACAGAGTAAGGGAGCTAATCAGAAACAGAGTAAAGTGAACATACCAGATAAATACTTCTAGTCCAGGGCAAGATTCGAACCTGAGCAATTTCCAACGTGATTGTTGTAATGTAGAAAACAAAGTCAAAATGTACACTGCATTCACACGCTGGTAAACATTATGCTTTGTTACACCCAACAAAACAAGAATTTTAGCTTAGAAATACAGCAGCAGCCAACTTTTGTAAGCAGCACTATCAGTGTATTCCGCAAAGCTACACTCTATTCTATAAGTGGAATAGAGTGTAGCTTATATTCCACTTATAAACTGGTAGGATGGACCAGTTGGACTATTGGTCCAAACTGTTCTCCTGAGGGACCCTTACTATCACATTTGACACCATATGAAGCGGCATTCTAGACACTAGTTATTGATTCTTAATACAACTGAACTCTTGTTTTTAATGTTATTTTTTGTTTATTTATGCTAACCACACAACTTGGAAAGTGGTTAGCTCAAGTTCCTAAGAATTCGAAATGTATGTATATGTAATATTGTGAAAGGTTACTGAAACAAATAGATATTATTATTATATTTTATAATTAATTAAATAATGCACAGGGACCGACTACATTAGAAAACAACACGGTACAAAGATTACAATTCTAAATATATATATAAATTAATGAAAAACAATGCATGATCATCCCGGATATATTTATTTCACTCTATTTGTACAAATTAAAAATAAGCTGGATATACTCTAATACATACAGACTAAGGTTAATTTGAAATTAGGTAGATAAGTAAGTTCTAGAAAAGATAAGGAGTGGGTATAGGATATATGTACCACTGTGTAGTGTGGTGTGGTGGTGCATAGATGTCTAAATAGTGAGGATGGATAGTGGATATATGTACCACTGTGTAATGTAGTGAGGTGGTACCTACATGTGTTAATAGTGAGGATGGATAGTGGATATATGTACCACTGTGTAGTGTGGTGAGGTGATGACTAGAAGTGTTAATAGTGAGGATGGATAGTGGATATATGTACCACTGTGTAGTGTGGTGAGGTGGTGCCTAGATGTGTAAATAGTGAGGATTGATAGTGGATATATGTACCACTGTGTAGTGTGGTGAGGTGGTGCCTAGATGTGTAAATAGTGAGGATTGATAGTGGATATATGTACCACTGTGTAGTGTGGTGAGGTGATGACTAGAAGTGTTAATAGTGAGGATTGATAGTGGATATATGTACCACTGTGTAGTGTGGTGAGGTGGTGCCTAGATGTGTAAATAGTGAGGATTGATAGTGGATATATGTACCACTGTGTAATGTAGTGAGGTGATGACTAGAAGTGTTAATAGTGAGGATTGATAGTGGATATATGTACCACTGTGTAGTGTGGTGAGGTGGTGCCTAGATGTGTAAATAGTGAGGATTGATAGTGGATATATGTACCACTGTGTAGTGTGGTGAGGTGATGACTAGAAGTGTTAATAGTGAGGATTGATAGTGGATATATGTACCACTGTGTAGTGTGGTGAGGTGGTGCCTAGATGTGTAAATAGTGAGGATTGATAGTGGATATATGTACCACTGTGTAATGTAATGAGGTGGTACCTACATGTGTTAATAGTGAGGATGGATAGTGGATATATGTACCACTGTGTAGAGTGGTGAGGTGATGACTAGAAGTGTTAATAGTGAGGATTGATAGTGGATATATGTACCACTGTGTAGTGTGGTGAGGTGGTACAAAAATGTGTAAATAGTGATGATGGATAGTGGAAAGATGTACCACTGTGTAGTGTGGTGAGGTGGTACATAGATGTGTAAACAGTGAGGATGGATAGAGGAAATATGTACCACTATGTACTGTGGTTAATTTATGTCTGGATGTATAAATAGTGAGAATGGGTAGAGATTATGTACCACTATGTAGTGTGGTTAGTTGGTGCCTGTATGTGTAAATAGTGATGATAGATAGTGGAAATATGTACCACTGTGTAGTGCGGTTAATTGGTGCCTGGATGTGTAAATAGTGATGATGTGTGTTGGAAAGACGTATCACTGTGTAGTGTGGTGAGGTGGTACAAAAATGTGTAAATAGTGATGATGGATAGTGGAAAGATGTACCACTGTGTAGTGTGGTGAGGTGGTACATAGATGTGTAAACAGTGAGGATGGATAGAGGAAATATGTACCACTATGTACTGTGGTTAATTTATGTCTGGATGTATAAATAGTGAGAATGGGTAGAGATTATGTACCACTATGTAGTGTGGTTAGTTGGTGCCTGGATGTGTAAATAGTGAGAATAGATAGTGGAAATATGTACCACTGTGTAGTGTGGTTAATTGGTGCCTGGATGTGTAATGGTGATGATGGGTAGAGGAAATATGTACCATTGTGTAGTGTGGTTAATTGGTGCCTGGATATGTAAATAGTGAGGATGGGTAGTGGAAACATTTACCACTGTGTAGTGTGGTGAGGTGGTACAGTGGAAATATGTACCACTGTATAGTGTGGTTAATTGGTGCCTGGATGTGTAATTGGTAGAATGGGTAGAGATTATGTACTACTGTGTAGTGTGGTTAATGGGTACCTGAATGTGTAAATAGTGAGGATGGGTAGTGGAAAGATGTATCATTGTGTAGTGTGGTGAGGTGGTACAAAGTTGTGTTAATAGTGAGGATGTCTAGTGGAAAGATGTATCATTGTGTAGTGTGGTGAGGTGGTACATTGATGTGTAAATAGTGAGGATGGGTAGTGGAAAGATGTATTATTGTGTAGTGTGGTGTGGTGGTACATAGATGTGTAAATAGTGAGGATGGGTAGTGGAAATATGTACCATTGTGTAGCGTGGTGCCTAGATGTGTATATATTGAGGCTGGATAGTGGGAATATGTACCACTGTGTAGTGTGGTTAATGGGTGCCTGGATGTGTAAATAGTCATGATGGGTAAAGGAAATATGTACCACTGTGTAGTGTGGTGAGGTGGTGCCTAGATGTGTTAATAGTGAGGATGGATAGTGGATATATGTACCACTGGGTAGTGTAGTGAGGTGGTACATAGATAAGTAAATAGTGAGGATGGATAGTGGAAATATGTACCACTGTGTAGTGTGGTTAATTGGTTCCTGGATGTATAAATAGTGATAGTGGTTAGAGATTATGTACCACTGTGTAGTGTGGTTAGTTGGTGCCTGGATGTGTAAATAGTGAGAATGGGTAGAGATTATGTACCACTATGTAGTGTGGTTAGTTGGTGCCTGGATGTGTAAATAGTGAGGATAGATAGTGGAAATATGTACCACTGTGTAGTGTGGTTAATTGGTGCCTGGATGTGTAATGGTGATGATGGGTAGAGGAAATATGTACCATTCTGTAGTGTGGTGAGGTGGTACATAGATGTGTAAATATTGAGGATGGATAGTTGAAAGATTTACCACTGTGTAGTGTGGTGAGGTGGTACATAGATGTGTAAATATTGAGGATGGATAGTTGAAAGATGTACCACTGTGTAGTGTGGTGAGGTGGTACATAGATGTGTATATAGTGAGGATGGATAGTGGAAATATGTACTACTGTGTAGTGTGGTTAATTGATGCCTGGATGTATAAATAGTGAGAATGGGTACAGATTATGTACCACTATGTAGTGTGGTTAGTTGGTGCCTGGATGCGTAAATAGTGAGGATAGATAGTGGAAATATGTACCACTGTGTAGTGCGGTTAATTGGTGCCTGGATGTGTAAATAGTGATGATGTGTGTTGGAAAGATGTATCACTGTGTAGTGTGGTGAGGTGGTACAAAAATGTGTAAATAGTGATGATGTATAGTGGAAAGATGTACCACTGTTCAGTGTGGTGAGGTGGTACATAGATGTGTAAATAGTGAGGATGGATAGAGGAAATATGTACCACTGTGTAGTGTAGTTAATTGATGTCTGGATGTATAAATAGTGAGAATGGGTAGAGATTATGTACCACTGTGTAGTGTGGTTAGTTGGTGCCTGGATGTGTAAATAGTGAGGATAGATAGTGGAAATATGTACCACTGTGTAGTGTGGTTAATTGGTGCCTGGATGTGTAATGGTGATGATGGGTAGAGGAAATATGTAGCATTGTGTAGTGTGGTGAGGTGGTACATAGATGTGTAAATATTGAGGATGGATAGTTGAAAGATGTACCACTGTGTAGTGTGGTGAGGTGGTACATAGATGTGTAAACAGTAAGGATGAGTAGTGGAAAGATGAATCATTGTGTACTGTGGTGAGGTGGTACATAGATGTGTAAATAGTGAGGATAGATAGTGGAAATATGTACCACTGTGTAGTGTGGTTAATTGGTGCCTGGATGTGTAAATAGTGATGATGTGTGTTAGAAAGGTGTATCATTGTGTAGTGTGGTGAGGTGGTACAAAAATGTGTAAATAGTGATGATGGGTAGTGGAAAGATGTACCACTGTGTAGTGTGGTGAGGTGGTACATAGATGTGTAAATATTGAGGATGGATAGTTGAAAGATGTACCACTGTGTAGTGTGGTGAGGTGGTACATAGATGTGCATATAGTGAGGATGGGTAGTGGAAATATGTACCACTGTGTAGTGTGGTAATGTGGTACATAGATGTGTAAACAGTAAGGATGAGTAGTGGAAAGATGTATCATTGTGTACTGTGGTGAGGTGGTACATAGATGTGTAAATAGTGAGGATATATAGAGGAAATATGTACCACTGTGTAGTGTGGTTAATGGGTACCTGGATGTGTAAATAGTGAGGATGGGTACAGATTATGTACCACTATGTAGTGTGGTTAGTTGGTGCCTGGATGTGTAAATAGTGAGAATGGGTAGAGATTATGTACCACTATGTAGTGTGGTTAGTTGGTGCCTGGATGTGTAAATAGTGAGGATAGATAGTGGAAATATGTACCACTGTGTAGTGCGGTTAATTGGTGCCTGGATGTGTAAATAGTGAGAATGGGTAGAGATTATGTACCACTATGTAGTGTGGTTAGTTGGTGCCTGGATGTGTAAATAGTGAGGATAGATAGTGGAAATATGTACCACTGTGTAGTGCGGTTAATTGGTGCCTGGATGTGTAAATAGTGATGATGTGTGTTGGAAAGATGTATCACTGTGTAGTGTGGTGAGGTGGTACAAAAATGTGTAAATAGTGATGATGTATAGTGGAAAGATGTACCACTGTTCAGTGTGGTGAGGTGGTACATAGATGTGTAAATAGTGAGGATAGATAGAGGAAATATGTACCACTGTGTAGTGTGGTTAATGGGTACCTGGATGTGTACATAGTGAGGATGGGTAGTGGAAAGTTGTATCATTATGTAGTGTGATGAGATGGTACATAGATATGTAAATAGTGAGTATGTAGTGGAAATATGTATCATTGTGTAGTGTGGTGAGGTGGTACTTGGATGTGTAAATAGTGAGGATGGGTAGTGGAAAGATGTATCATTGTGTAGTGTGGTGAGATGGTACATAGATGTGTAAATAGTGAGGATGTGTAGTGGAAAGATGTATCATTGTGTAGTGTGGTGAGGTGGTACTTGGATGTGTAAATAGTGAGGATGGGTAGTGGAAAGATGTATCATTGTGTAGTGTGGTTTGGTGGTACATAGATGTGTAAATAGTGAGAGTGGATAGAGGAAATATGTACCAATGTGTAGTAAGGTTAATTTGGTCTGGATGTATAAATAGTGAGAATGGGTAGAGATTATGTACCACTATGTAGTGTGGTTAGTTGGTGCCTGTATGTGTAAATAGGCCTAGTGAGGATAGATAGTGGAAATATGTACCACTGTGTAGTGCGGTTAATTGGTGCCTGGATATGTAAATAGTGATGATGTGTGTTGGAAAGATGTATCACTGTGTAGTGTGGTTAATTGGTGCCTGGATGTGTAAATAATGAGGATGGGTAGAAATTATATACCACTGGGTAGTGTGGTGAGGTGGGACATAGATGTGTAAATAGTGATGATGGGTAAAGGAAATATGTACCATTGTGTAGTGTGGTTAATTGGTGCCTGGATTTGTAAATAGTGAGGATGGTTAGTGGAAATATTTACCACTGTGTAGTGTGGTGAGGTGGTACATAGATGTGCAAATAGTGAGGATGGATAGTGGAAATATGTACCACTGTGTAGTGTGGTTATTTGGTGCCTGGATATGTAAATAGTGAGGATGGGTAGAGATTATGTACCACTGGGTAGTGTGGTGTGGTGGTACATATATGTGTAAATAGTGAGGATGGGTAGAGGAAATATGTAACACTGTGTAGTGTGGTTAATTGGTGCCTGGATGTGTAATTGGTGAGAATGGGTAGAGATTATGTACCACTGAGTAGTGTGGTTAGTTGGTGCCTGGATGTGTAAATAGTGAGGATGGATATTGGAAATATGTACCACGGTGTAGTTTGGTGAGGTGGTACATAGATGTGCATATAGTGAGGATGGATAGTGGAAATATGTACCACTGTGTAGTGTGGTTGGTGCCTGGATGTGTAAATAGTGAGGATGGGTAGAGCTTATATTCCACTGGGTAGTGTGGTGAGGTGGGACATAGATGTGTAAATTGTGAGGATGGGTAGTGGAAATATGTACCATTGTGTAGTGTGGTGAGGTGGTACATAGATGTGTAAATAGTGAGGATGTGTAGTGGAAATATGTATCATTGTGTAGTGTGGTGAGGTGGTATATAGATGTGTAAATAGTGAGGATGGGTGGTGGAAAAATGAATCATTGTGTAGTGTGGTGAGGTGGTACATAGATGTGTAAATAGTGAGAATGGATAGAGGAAATATGTACCAATGTGTAGTTTGGTTAATTGATGCCTGGATGTATAAATAGTGAGAATGGGTAGAGATTATGTACCACTATGTAGTGTGGTTAGTTGGTGCCTGGATGTGTAAATAGTGAGGATAGATAGTGGAAATATGTACCACTGTGTAGTGTGGTTAATTGGTGCCTGGATGTGTAAATAGTGAGGATGGGTAGTGATTATATATCACTGGGTAGTGTGGTGAGGTGGGACATAGATGTGTAAATAGTGAGGATGGGTGTGGAAATATGTACCACTGTGTAGTGTGGTTAATTGGTGCCTGGATGTGTAAATAGTGAGGATGGATGGAGCTTATATTCAACTGGGTAGTGTGGTGATGTGGGACATAGATGTGTAAATTGTGAGGATGGGTAGTGGAAATATGTACCATTGTGTAGTGTGGTGCCTAGATGTGTAAATATTGAGGATGGATAGTGGAAATATATACCACTGTGTAGTGTGGTTAATGGGTGCCTGGATGTGTAAATAGTGATGATGGGTAGAGGAAATACTGTATGTACCATTGTGTAGTGTGGTTAATTGGTGCCTGGATTTGTAAATAGTGAGGATGGGTAAAGGAAATATGTACCATTGTGTAGTGTGGTTAATTGGTGCCTGGATTTGTAAATAGTGAGGATGGTTAGTGGAAATATTTACCACTGTGTAGTGTGGTGAGGTGGTACATAGATGTGCAAATAGTGTGGATGGATAGTGGAAATATGTACCACTGTGTAGTGTGGTTAATTGGTGCTTGGATGTGTAAATAGTGAGGATGGGTAGTGGAAAGATGTACCACGCTGTAGTGTGGTGAGGTGGTGCCTAGATGAGTATGAAAATGGGCAGAATGTTTAGTAGAAGTATTTAGTAATGTTTGGTGGTGTGGGAAATATCTAAAGTATTTTTTTAGAATTTGTTTATATGTATGTTAGTTGAATTATCCTTATGGAATGCCTTAAATGACGCCTCACTAGTTGAGAAGGGAAGTATCCTGCCTTTGCAGACTTCAGAAACCAGTCACATTCACTTTTTGTGCCATTCTCCTAACTTCTCTACTCGAAAAACATTTGAGTAACCCAGCCCGTTTACTCTAAGAGGGTTCTCCTTTCTCTCGCTTGTTTAATAGGGAATCAGTCGTGCACACTGCTGGGCCACTACTAAGGCCTCATCCCGTTCCTGTAACTCCATTATCTTACTGAATTTCGTTCTTGGTCCATCCGAATACCTGCCTCAACCCTTTCTTCACCTGAATCTCAAACTTGTTCTTTCTAAAAATAGTAGCGTTTTCTTCATTTTGCTGTCTGCGAACCCTTAATTAACCTATCGTCTTTCAGCCTCATATTGCTAATGATCAACTTATCACTTAACATGATTGGGTTGTGCCACGTAAATAGTGCTTGGAATAAGGGTGCCTCCATTTCTCATATTTTTTGTTTTAGTAAAATATTGGTGTCATACATTTTCTTTGATTTCTTTTAAATAAACGTTAATTTACTTTTCATTTCCTAAAAATTCTTAACAATAATTCTTTCACTCCAACAGAGGTACATGTGGTCACTTTGTCACAGAACCGTATATATATTAACAGAATATTAATAAGATAACATCGTTTCTCATTTTTACTTTCTATGGATAATTGCTTAATTGTAATAGAGTAAATTAAACATTTGATTTTAAAATTAATTTATGAAATATAAGATTTAATTGTATTATTTAAACTGTAATGTGAGAATTAGTAGACCTTGTTTTAATAATAAAAATACATTTTCAAACCAGCCCGTTCCCAAATGAAAATTACCTGTCACATTGACAGACTCAAACGATTCCTCCACATCCTCTTCCTCAAGGTCCACAAGTTGCTGTCCCTTGGCCACCAAGGCTGCCGAGACGAGAATCATGGCCAGGCTAGCCGTCCGCATCCCTCCGCCTGGACATTCCCGGTCCGACTGCCGACTGGAGCCGGATCACTGGAGTGGAGCGACACGCCATTGCCAATCTCACGCCGGCGCCGAGATCCGACGTGTTTACATTTGATGCTTCGTGTGCAAGGAAGTTGCATTCGGAATAATGGACCATAACATGTCAAGGTGATTATAAAGCATGAACTGTCCTGTTCTACTGATAGCGTTGTTTTAATTAAAGCGATATTTTTGTAATTGTCTTGGGTGGAGCGTATATACAAATATAGGGTAATAGAACTAAGTTCCACCCCTCTCTTAACTTTTTTTTTTATTTAGGATGAGTGACATCTGTTTGTGGCAATCTTACTACATACGAAGGGCTACTCTAATAGTTTTATTTAGGATGAGTGACATCTGTTTGTGGCAATCTTACTACATACGAAGCGCTACTCTAATAGTTTTATTTAGGATGAGTGACATCTGTTTGTGGCAATCTTACTACATACGAAGGGCTACTCTAATAGTTTTATTTAGGATGAGTGACATCTGTTTGTGGCAGTCTTACTACATACGAAGTGCTACTCTAATAGTTTTATTTAGGATGAGTGACATCTGTTTGTGGCAATCTTACTACATACGAAGCGCTACTCTAATAGTTTTATTTAGGATGAGTGACATCTGTTTGTGGCAATCTTACTACATACGAAGCGCTACTCTAATAGTTTTATTTAGGATGAGTGACATCTGTTTGTGGCAATCTTACTACATACGAAGGGCTACTCTAATAGTTTTATTTAGGATGAGTGACATCTGTTTGTGGCAATCTTACTACATACGAAGGGCTACTGTAATAGTTTTATTTAGGATGAGTGACATCTGTTTGTGGCAATCTTACTACATACGAAGCGCTACTCTAATAGTTTTATTTAGGATGAGTGACATCTGTTTGTGGCAATCTTACTACATACGAAGGGCTACTCTAATAGTTTTATTTAGGATGAGTGACATCTGTTTGTGGCAATCTTAATACATACGAAGGGCTACTCTAATAGTTTTCAAATGTTTGGCCTCAGGGGAATTAGGGGGGGGGGGGGCTTAGAGAGAGTTATCAAATAGCATTTACATTCTTGTATCATATCATTTTAAATGTCATGGTTAACAATGAAAAATATGTGTAATGTTTGAATTCTTTAAGTAATATTTGAACAAAATATTTGTTTAATATGTATTTTCCTCAACGTTATGATTCACAATGAAGCTCAGTTATGTTAGGGGCTGCCATTTCTTTTAGAGTGATACAATTTCAAATAAGGGAAGAGGGGTGGAACTTAGTTCAATCAATCATTTATTGGGCACAATTGACAATATATCTTGCATTTGCCAAGTCAATATTATACATTGAGTATATAGCCAAATAATTTTTACAAAGTCAGTATAAACTATACACAATTAAATACAAATAGGCCTATTTACAAAATAAGAAAAACTAAAAATGCATAAAACGGATTTCCCTTTAAATCAAGAATGTCGGAACTATTTTACATGACCGCCAGTCACATATTCCTTGACGCTGTAATGGCATTTATCAAATAGGTATGTTTTTACCTGAGGTAGTTTTCAATCACCCTGTATAATATATTACATAAAGATTGCGAGCTCTTTTGCTTCATTTTATCAGTTAAAAATGTTTCCAATACAACACCTCTTTGTCCACAAAATATTACACTTCTTTTGAATAAGAAGCGGTAGTAGGCCTACTAGATCTTATGAATAAGTTTGTAGTTTTCGAGGTTCTTTGCAAAATACTTTTAAAATACCCAACGTAAATAGATTTGCTCATAAACACTCTTTAAACTATATCTTTGAACTATCGGTCCAAAATAGTTCAATACTGTGGCTTTTAATGTTATTTTATGTAAAACTCTAAAAAATTTAGATTTTTTTTTATAGCAAGTCTATTTTCTTGAAAAAATATTGATTTTCTGCCAAATATTTTGCAGTGTTCTATTTTCCTCCTTTTAAGTACACATTGACCAAAGCTAATGAAACGTAACTTTAATATGAGATAAACCACACAAACCGCATCCAACAATGTTACATTTTAGTTTAAATCTTTTTTGTAACTACTGTACTTGCAACTAACTAGTTTTATTTGTAGTTAATTATTAGTATAGTCATTAAGTATAATCATACAGTATTAATTAGTGAAAGACGACAAAGAAGACAGCAATTTAAGTGTCTGACTGAACTCTGTTGTTGTTGACGTGTTTATTCTGTAGTTCGCTTAGCACTACTGGTAAACGTCGCGGTCTATTTCTGATGAGTCATAAATCATTAGGCCAACTCAATAAATGACGTTACATTAGGCATTACAAACAACTTTATTAATATATGTTTTGTATTAAATTTCCCAAAACGCGATATTCTACTCTAAATGACAAAAAATGGAACATTACCTGTAATTTCTTTAGAACTCATTTCCTCCAAGAAGTAGCATAAAAATACCTCTTAATACCATTTATTTTATCCCTTAATTTGCAAATATTCAACTTCCAACTAATTTCACTGCCAAAAATAATAGCAAGATACTTCAGAGCAAACAACAGAACATTTATTGTACAAATAATCCTTCGATCCTTAAGTATCCTTCGATCCTTAAGTATCCTTCGATCCTTAAGTATCCTTCGATACTTAAGTATCCTTCGATCCTTAAGTATCCTTCGATCCTTAAGTATCCTTCGATACTTAAGTATCCTTCGATCCTTAAGTATCCTTCTGCATTCTACACATTATTAGCATATCTGGTTATCAAAAAAATACTTCTTTCATAATCTGTAATTAATATAACGGTACTTGATTTTTTCAGCACTTAGCTGATGCTAGAACCCCCACCCCCCACTTTAAAGATTTAACAATCTTTATTCATCTCTAATATGATCCGGGACTTAACATTATTGATCCCTATTTTTTATGGATTGTTCTTATCGCATTACTTATATATATATATATATATATATATATATATATATATATATATATATATATATATATTTATTTATTTATTTATTGAATTATTGTTTGAACCGATTAAAAAAGTCTCTTCAAGCGGATTTCTACCTCTAGTTATTATTTTCTGTCGTGTCAAACGCAGTGCTCCTGGAAACATTGCACGTCAGAGCTTCACTCAAATGCCACTAAGCGCGCTCATGTCAATTCGAGACTTCAATAAAGAATAACTACTTAACTACTATTAACACACGGTTTTTGTTCCAGCAAATACTTTTAAATCACTTTTATACCACCCTACGGATCTCAGCGTCTTAAAGTTTGTTCGTTCGGCTCCGTCCGGCGCTAAATGGTGTTTAGTTCAACGTTTCGCCGCCATTGTCGCCACGAGTATACTCAATTCCACGTTCACCGTGCAGTACGGAGCGCCCATACGCCATGTTATCCAAACGGCAGTCTCGTCGTTACTAGCCGTCCAAAAAACATCAACTCTCGCGCAACGCTCCTTTATACACCGAATTAATTATTTTACTTCGGTTGGGCCTATATTTTATTTAGTTTTGTCTTAAACTTACTTTTATTTATAGATAAAAAGAGTTCAGAGAGCAATTCTTTAACACTTAAACAATGTAAGTTAAATAAGATTCAGTCATGTGAAAGTAATAAATTTGGAATGATAATTAACGCAGTTATAGATATGTAAAAATATGTATATTAAACACCAAATATATTTATTCATATAGGCCATAGGCTACAATTATGATGTCATGATATTCCTATTTTATTTTTATAACTTTACTCACGTTGATTGCCTTCCTTGATTTACTGTAGCAAAGCAACTCCAGATTCAACGCTGACGTGTGACGTAGTTGAGCTATCTTCTCCCTCACTGGACAAGTTTGTCGAAGACCCCGAGAGTTGAATAATTAAAGGTTCCACGTCATCCTGCAAATTATCAATCTTCCACATTTCTTTTTCAATTTTGTCCACGTGATTGCAGTAGTTGTTCCATTGCTCTTTTGTGACGGCCTTAAAGGCGTTTTCAATTAATGGCTCCATTAGCTTGACATTATACGTTTTGTTATTAACAGCCACATGCCTTTTAACTTGGCTCCACACTAATTCTATAGGATTTAACTCGCAATGATAAGGAGGGAGTCTCAGAACTTCGAGTTTATGGGTCTTGGCTATCTCGTCGACAACGTTAAGATTAAAAAGATGCTTAATTTTTTGCACCTCAGCAAGCAGTTCTTTCTTCAAGATGTCCGGTGGAAAAGCTACTTGTTTAGCTATTAACCAATTCTTTATGTCTTCTTTTTTAGTTTTTGTATTTGGTATTTTTTCCACTTTACGGCTATGGTACGATGCGTTGTCAATAACAACAACAGTACCGGGAGGAACATTAGGGACTAATTGTTCTTCAAACCATTTTTCATATGTTTCTCCATCCATTTCAGCGTGGAAATCGGCTGCTCCTTTTTTTGCTAAAAATATAAGCTGCGCTCCTTCAACAAAGCCACTTTCTCCTCCTGCATGCACAATAACAAAACGGGGCCCTCGTTGAGTTGGGTCTTTTAACCCCGTCGTCAGTCCAGCTAAGAAAGCATCCTTCGGTGTTTTAATAGTTGTATCTCTCCATATTTTTGAGGTCGCTTGCCCAACATTTACCCATGTTTCGTCCATAAACACAATATTTCTCTTTTGTTTCCTAAACTGCCTCATTGATCTTAAGTATGAATGGCGCCAAACAATTAAATCGTCTCTTTCTAACAATAAAGACTGTCTTCTGCGCTTTTCAAAGCAAAATCCATTTTCCCTAACCAGCCTCCACAGCGTTGTTCTTTTAAACTCGGGAAGATCTGGATCTTCGTTTACTTTTTCTAAAACTGCAGAAAGTGTTGGAGGTGTATTAGTAGCGAAAAAGGAATGTAAAATCTTCCGAATAGTTCCAACAACAAACCCATCATATTTAAGTTTCCTACTAGTTTTGTATTCTATTTTACGCGGTGTTTTTCTTGGCGTTACGATATTCCCAGTGCTCTCCTCTTTCCGAAATTTGTAAACCAAGCGCACACTGGTTAAAGTTGCTTCACTAGTTTTTTTAACCCAAAATGTCACATTTTCTTCAGGAAATGATTTTTTGAAGTATTTAAAAACATTCAACACTGTTTTACGGTCGCCACTTTTAATAGGTTTTCCTGCAGATCTCGACGCCATAACACAAAATCAATATGTCGTAATAAACGTATCAAATCTTAGTGTAAAGAATAAAAACTATAAACAAATGTTACACTACGCAATTATGTGTGATAAATAAATAAAACTTAATAAATCACTATATTCACTATAGTCACGTATACAACGCACGTCCACAAAGGCAAGTTACCTCCACCAAACTGATCAATTGTTTGGCAGTTGGACTAACGTTTACAAGCCCGTCTTATCAGTAACCATTTGTTATTGTTGTTGCCCTGTCGAGGCATTCTATTTATAATAGAGGACTGTTGACGTCCCCGATAGTAGACAACACAGGACAGATTGTTTCCTTTCCTTCCCACGTTCAGAACCTTATAACTGCGAGAAAAGCGACGGATCAATTTTATTTGTACCAATTTTTCCACGTAATAAATCTATAATCTATTCAAGACAATCCGTTCATATATTAAAAGACACCTACAGGACCCTTATGCAATCATATTATTGTACTTTTTCGGTATTTTGCGTGTTAATTAGATTTTTGAGTTACTGTAGCTATAGACTAACTAACCAATATTATTTAGTTAGTCTATGCTGTAACTCGTATATTGTTTCATATTAAAGTAAACCTACAGCACTTAGATGAATTTTAATCACGTTTTTAAAATTTCCTATTACACTTTTATCATAGGCTGTTTTTTTTAAAATACCAATCCATAGTGATAAAAAGCATCACAGATAACTGAAACACACATCATATGACCATCTTTATTGTTACGTAGCCTACAGAAAGCAGAAAGTAGTAATATCTACTTTGGCGCCTTCACGCGGGTCGCGAGGACAGTTGACGCAACCCACATAACAAAAAACTTTATATTTACAGTACAGGTAGTAGTTGACCATTTCCCGTAAAATCTGTACTGCACGGTGAACGTGGAATTGAGTATAGCAGAGTGAATCACTTGCTGTTGGCATGGGAGAGTAGCAGCACTCTTGCTGCATGTCTGGAGCACAACCGAGAATAACTCCCTAATGTATTGTAAACTTTATCAATAACGATTTTATGTATTATTAATCTACTTTTTCGGCCAAAGATAACTGTACAAATTCCAGCTCAAAATTCGTACAGACTTCATTAATCAAGTAATAATTGGTTACACTTAAAAAAATATTCTTTTTATTATTAGTTTTAATGAAGGTTCTAACCTCTAGGTTGGGTAGTACCATTTGTCCACTATATTATACAAATTTGAATAACATATGTAACTATCAGCCTCTGAATGAGTTACATTAATTTAAATTTCTTAATTAATTTAATCAAAATATTCTTTAAATTAAAATTTTTAATTTAATTTAGTCTCAAGGTTAAATGTGGGTAAATTGGTGAAGCTGTAAAATACAATAAATTAAGACTGGTTTGACAAAGCTTGTTTATTAATACATTTCTTGAAATTTATTACTTTACTTTTTCAAATCATATTACAATAAAAAATTAAATTGAATTAATTTTATACACAAAGCTACTTTCTGAATTATGGCTTAAAGCTTAACTTATAGCTAGAACTTATCTCATTGTCCTAGTATCGTATTGGTGAAATTCGGCATGTTTTTCAATCATTTGTTCATCTTTCGCTAATAAATTATTTTAACACTGTACAAAAATTTTATATTTATTGAAAACTTTTCTTTAAAAACAAAACTACATTATTATTCCAAAGAATTTACTTATATTCTGAACTCAATCAAACACACGCGGTTTAATGTATTCCACCAAGGGGAACACCATCTTCTTTCTTTTCAGGATAATAGACAAATGGGCTGAGTGATGCGTTCAGGACGCTCAGGTTAGGTTCCCCCTCCTGCTTTCCTATCCGTTAAGACTAGTTGTTTTGGGTCAGAGAGTTTAAACTTCCGCTTGCACCACGATGTCACTACCCGGCAGCTGCTGCGCTCATCGGTCATCATCTTAACTAGATATATCCTTTGGGTTCGTCTATTGCGTAGTCAACCAGTGACTCCCCTTCTTGTTTACTAAATGGAATCGCCTTCTGGGAATTAGAGCGATAACAGACATGCTCCACCCTTCCAGAAAATAATGGAAAGAATGTTGTTTATGGTTTCGAATATCTGTTTGGGACAAATACTTCTACTCGCTTTTCTATATTTGTTGGTTATTAATTTACACTAGATTCTGAATATAATTTGAACGTTCGTTGATTTATTTTAATTAAATATATCCCTTTCCTCAACAAAACAATTTATTATTTATTTTATTTTATTAATTTATTCGTCAATTTGGTGGACCTGTTACACATATATCGCACGGTTTGTTAATGAGTTAGGAACCAAGAAAGGCCAAATTAGCTACTTTAGGTAGCCATAGATCCATAAAAACTATTTCGATTTTTTCTCTCAACACACTTTATTACTTGTTCCAATACAAACAGTTTTATTTTAAAAAATTCAAAAATAATTGTCGATCGAACACCATTAACAAAATACAGGGTGTTTCAAAAAGAATAACTTGATTTATTAAGAACAATGGCTTTACCCAAACAAATCGAACATTAAAATATTTACAAAAGAACGAAGTTTACAAAAATGTATCGTAAATGTTCAATATGTCCTCCATTTGTAGCACGGCTGACATATAATCGATAGCTAAATTCGTCCCAAACTGTGTGTAAGGTGTCTGTCAGAAATTCAGCTATCGACTAAATGTCATCCGTGCTGCAAATGGAGGACATATTAAGTATTTAGGGTACATTTTCGTAAACTTCATTCTTTTGCGAGTATTTTAAAGTCCGACTTGTTTGGTTAAAGCCCTTGTATTAATAAATCGAGTCATTCTTTTTTCAACACCCTGTATTGTGATCCACAGTATCAAATACTTCCTGATAACTATAAAAGACCTTTTTCACATTTACGATCATTTAGATTATTAAAACAGTTGTCATACAAATTTAAAGAGCGTATTCTGTATCCAGACTAACTACCAAGGGAATGCCATATTTCAGATACTATTTCACAAGGTAGAGTATGAATTCAGCTATTTCAAGTTTCACCTATCCACTTGAAGAGCAGTGTTGTAATTCATTTGATAATTTTCAAGATAATAACTAAAAATTCAATTATCAGCAGTTTTCGATGTAATATAACTATCAGCACGGCATTCATTGTTAGTCACGTGCTTATCTTATAGTATAGGTATGATCGCTTGTTCCATCGTTAGATACTCAGTTGAATTTGGCTTGTTTTCATTTTATTTTAGGTTCATTGTTTAACTGCGCAGAAATTATGTGTACTCGAGTTTGAAGGTTGTCTCAACTAAGAAACTAAGATGCCTAAGAAGAATTCCATCAGACCATTGTTTTTATAGTTTATTGGACGCTATAAATATCATTTTAAAAATGTTATCATAAGTTTTAATAATTTTCATCAAGTTGGAACAAAAGAATTACTGGAATTTTAACTAATTTTAACTGTGCGTCAACTTTACACTTGTATCACTAAACATTCCGGTAGTTTGTCACATTTATATTGTAATATGTAGTTAAAAAGAGTGCTTTCTATAATTTTTAGAAATGTTAGAGTTTTAACTTATCAGAAAAAAAGATCTTATTAATTTTCTGAAACAACATTTCCTTGGCTTCTAGAGGTTGTAAAATTAATTACTTGGTCACGTTGTAATCGTTATGAATTGTATAGTTTTTATATACTACTTTCATAAGCGTAAGTAAATGAAGCGATTTTATATTGATTTAAATAAATTGAAATTGAACAAGTAAAAGTGATTTTTGATGGATCAAAATCAATTTTAATTTTCTGCATTTATTTACTCGTATAAAAGTAATGTATTTTAACCACACATATCTAAAGGACTACAACGTGACCTAGTAGTTAATATTATGACCTCTAGAAGCCAAGAAACATTGTTTCAGGATAATGATATAACTTGTTTTCTTGAATTGTTAAAATTCTGAAATTTATACAAATTATAGAAAATACTCTTGTCAGCCACGTTTTAAAAATATAAATGCAATTAATTGACGGGTTTTCCAGTAATAAAAGTTAATGCTGGAAAAGTAGTTAAAATTCCAGTACTTTTTTTGTTCCAACTGGGATACAAATTATGAAATCCATAGTACAATTTAAAAATGAATATGTCATAACGTACAATAAAACGAAGAAAACAATGTTGTGATTGGATTTTTTATAGGCCTCTTAGTTTCTTAGTAAACAACCTTCAAACTCGAATACACATAATCCCTATGACGGACCTACAAGAAAATATACACTTACTGATGTTCAACAAACGTCCCTAAATGAAATTTAAATTCTAGTTTTTACGTGGTAACATCCTTATTTGATTTATTCCAGCCATTAACTTTTTGCAATATTCTTGAAATATAAATAAGGGTTAACATTCCATTCTTAAAGGATGGTGCTTCAGTTGAGACGGAAACTTCGTACCTTTTCTATTTAATGGATGCTGAGTTTCTTTCAACACCAAAGGTGTAAGGTTAGGGTTAAACTTGCTAATTTTCAGTTCAAAGGGGAGGGGGGAGGGCAATGGAGTTTAAAACACAGTACCAAACAAAGTAAAAAGTTTCTAAATAAAGAATTATTCAACAAATCAGGCAATAATAGATAATAGAAAAATTTAGTGTACTTGTTATCTTGTCAAAATATCTATGTGGTTCGTTAATGTTTTTTTGTCGATACAATACAGCGATCGAATAGATTAAATAGCTTTTGGTGCTTTTGTACTAATGAAATATGCTACAACTTAGACGAAGTTTCAAATTATGAATTATTTACTACCAATAAATAATAATGTATGACCATAATGTTTTATTTCCAGTCTACGAGGTGTTATAGATTTTTAATATAAAAAATAGCTGTGTTAAATATTTACTGTCGCCTTACAATGTCCAAAAATTCAAATGTACTGAAAGTTCTAATTTTATATTTTTTCTTTCATGGTATGAAAGATAATACGTGTATATCTACATAATATGTCCTTCCCCCTCCAGAGGAACCCACGCAGATCACTACAATATCAACCCCAAACATGACTCTCTGTTCCCCTAAAATACATACTTGTTTCAGCCTTGAAATGCACAGATTTTTTATATTACAGTTATCCTGTTTCCTACATAATACGTAGTTCAATTTCTGATTATTTTGCTACCATTCCATGTGTTATTTTTTTCTTAGAACATGGAATTTATTATTAGGGACCTACCACCCTACATGGACACTCCAGACTTCTCTAGTGTCCATATTGATGGTAACCATAGATTGGATGCCGAGGACCGAGCATACAACCTATCGCCTACAATCTCCCCAACACTTTGTCCCCAAGTGGCTGGGTTACAGCACTGTGCCACTAGTATCATGCATATAAGAGGGATATATTTGGGTGTCTATAACCTTATCAATAACACTGCTATAGACCCTATATCAGAATAAAGACGTTTGAAATGGTGTTGAAATTGTGAAACAGTGTTCACTATTACATTGCACAGTACATACAAGTGATGCAAGGCACAATGAAACAAAATCCCGTACATTAAAGAGGCGTATTTTTTTCATTTAAGAAAATGAAATTGGTATAAAAATAATAATTAAATTATTAGAATAAAATAACGAAATGCTCTTCAAACCTCATACAGATAAAATAGAAAGAAGGTAAGTATTTTATTACCGCGTTTAGAGATATTAATGATAACATTTTTGTTATTAGAAGAATCAGCCCCAAAATATTATACAAATTCGTATAAAAATTTCAAGCAACCTATAAACTTTTAAAAAATAAATAGTTTGCCTACGTGTACTTATAACATTCCCCATTTTTGTTTAGCGATTAGAATTTTAAAATGTATTTCCATTTTTATTTCGATCCAAATTGAAAAAATTAACATAAGTACCAATTTCTAAAATCTGGGAACATAGACGTCTAGCATGGACGATACATAAATTTAGTTTCCTTGAATGCCACGAGAAGCGCTGCTTCCACCGTGCTACTGCTGGCCTAACCTCCATCACTCGCCAACTAGGTATGATAGCTCTTGCTTATTATTAATAGATAATGTTTAATATCTCATATTTGTACTGTAATAAATCTAAAAATATTCACACTACCTTCATCTGCACAACTACATGCCAGTCGATCTATAGGCGGCACGTCTACCCGGCACCAAATCTGACCACCGCTCTAAGGTTAATCAGGCGTTACTAATGTCACAACTTAACCCGGCACCGAGACAGTTTGAAGGTAGGGGAGCTGGGTTCCCCCTCCACAACACCAAACATACGCCCCTCATTCTCTTCTTTCCCTCCCTCGAACCCTAGGCATCTCATCACCCTAACTCCTTTAACCTAACCTAACCTAACCTAACCTATTGAACAAAGCGTTGCCTTCATTTTACAAAGCTCACCCCCATTCATTTTAAAACCATCATACACCTTCGTTTAGTAAAGCTCGGTCCCCGGACATGGACAGCGCGAACCTACGGCACCTTACGAAAAGGGGAGGTGATTAGGGGAGGGGAAAGAGAAAGGAGGGGTTGGGAGGGGGTAGTGTAGGTGGAATGGGTAAGAGGGGTGGCTGGTGCCGGGTTGACATACTGTCATGGCGGCCAGTGAAAGGTCCAGTGCCGGGTTGACGTGTTTTTTTATAACATATAAAGCTTGGTGCCGGGTTGATGAACTCCCGATCTATAAGCCCATTTATTTCTCCCGAATTAATAATGGACGAAAAATTCACTCATGTAATAGTTTTATGTCTCACCTGGATATATGGTTAAATTGAACAAGATAAAAAAAACACCTCTTCCATTTTGAACATAAGTATCTGTAAAACTATTTATAGGTAAATGATATTTTTCCTTGTATGAGTAATAGGACATCATACCAAATTTGGAGAGTTGCGTGTAAGTTTAAACGTTCAAAGTATGCCTCAGAGTGTGTTTTAAAAGCAAAAGTTTAATTTTTAGCTCTGTTATTTTTCAAAGGATTTTTCAGATATCTTTATACAACATCATATATGTGTTTCAACTGATCAGTATATTGCAACCCACCCCCGCACAAAACCGAATCCTACTTAGGGCGATAGACAAAACACCGACTCATTACGGGAAGAAATAAAAATGCATTATCAGAAAAATATATTGTTTATTTCCATGAAATAAATTAATAAAAGGACAAATACGTGACAAAAGAGATAATTTACTAAACCAATTTAAAGAGTAATTTACATGTGACCTCAGGAAGTGCAAGATTAACAAAAGTAAGAATTGTTAAATTATATTAGCCTCAAGTCTAAGAACGGGCTAAAAGAAAACAGAAAAGAAAACAAAATATAATAAAAGTAACAATATGGCGTATTATATAAATTAAACCTTTTTTTTCAACACGCTTTCCTATAAAATGAAAATATATAGCTCTAAGACAATATTAACATATATAGAACACTTTAAATAAATAAAAACAACATAAATATATATACATATACAGAACAAGCATAATAAATATCTCAACAGATCCCCTCCTGGACCCAGGAGCTGGTTAGCCTAAAGACTAAGGTGGAACATATCGCAGTACGAGCGGCAGCTGAAGACAGCGTCACGAGCGCTGCCAACCTATCCAAAGGTGAACGAGAAAAAAAGACTGCTGAAGCAAATTAAATACTAATGCAGCACACACACAGTTACTCAGCAAAACAAAATTACACAAAATAAGCAAGAAAGAGAGAAATGGTGAACAGAAAGATGAAAGGCCGTAATGTGTCTTGCATTGCATGAAACACAATCTTAGAGTTAACATCGTTTTAAATAGATCTACCCCTAATAATGAAACAAAATTACACAGGAAACCACTCCAGGAGAGCTACACAACCATGGTATAGTGGTGTATGATGAAGTGAAAGAAAGTGGAGGGATCAGTTGATATGACGTTATATTTAGTGTAATATACAAGACAATATAAGAACGTTTAGAGACGCTAGTTGCAGAATTTATATCACCAAAGAATAGTCATAATTTAGTTTTAAAAAAGAAACCGCAGCTAAGTTAATATTCATATTAATACAAGCTGAGTGTTATTTGTGTTAACATAAGATTAAATTGAAACAATCTAATCAAATAGAGCATTTCTTTATCTCTAATTTAGTATGATGAATAGCATTTATAATAGATATAATCTAATGGAACATACACACGAAAAATATTCGTCATTTCTTAGCTTGTTATCTGAGAAGATGTGTCTTCATCAAAAACCGAGTACTGTGTACTATAGTACAACATCGTTTGAATGTAACTAATTGAAATAAACATTAAAATAAAATAAAAGAATACATGTAGCATTCATTTCTCATGTAATCATTTTAAAGTTAAATATGAGGTACTTCATGTAATCATTTTAACATTAAATATAAAGTACTTTTTTGCGAGGCGAGGAGGTAAAAGTTAATGTATGAACGAGGTGTGGAACTCTCGGTTTCCCAAACTACCCACTAAAAATCCCCTCTTCTGCTAAGACTAACCTGGAACCGTTTATCACATTACTTCGAGCTAAGCTTACTTGTTGTTTGCCTTCAATACCTTCCATAGTCTACATCGCTAAGTTAGCGGTCTAGATCTGCCTTTTTTCCCGACGTATACCCTCAACATACCCCAACCTCTTTTGGTAAATCGCCGAGAAAACGATAAGGACGATACTGGCGATCACTAGGATGGCTGGCTCGGAGATTGTGCGACACGCTAATACAATCCGAAGTGCTCCCTGACGCTGAACGCGGGAAAGCCGACTCCGGAAACACTTCTTCTGAAGAGCGAGAACCCAGATATCCGCTTAGTACAGAAGCATGGATTGAACCGTGGACATGGTTTTGATTTTGATCCGACATTTACCATGAGCAGTAACGCTCTTTACGGCATTGTCGGCATCGCCCTCTATTTGCTCGCTGAAGACTATTTAGGGGTCAACCGTGATGCCAAGGTACTTCGCAAAAGGCTTTGTCTCCACATCTACCTCTCCTACCCGTATAGTGAAGCTATTGTTGATTCGCTTCATGATAAGCACCACGATCTCTGTCTTGCCGAGAGAGTCAGGTTTAATAGAGAGCTGGATCTTCCATCCAGCTGTTCACTGTTCTCATAGCCATGTTCAGCTTGAGTTAGGCCCCACTATATATGAAATAATGAAATGAAATAATGAAATTTATTCCTTTATAAAAAACACATTATAGGTTTGAATTACAAAATAGGAATACTAGGTGGCCACAAATCAAATCAAATAAAGTTTATTGTCATAAAAACAAGATTGTCATGGACAAACGTCTTCCTTAACCTATTGCTAGGCTTACCATAATTTCTGACCATCAATCCAGGACATTTTTATAAACTGCTGGAAGTCAATCCCGGACATTTTTAAGTGCGTATTGGTAGGTGGGAAAAATCATCATGGTTTAATAATTCAATAAAACAACATTTTAGTTACAATTTCAACCTTCTTTAATTATTTATTAACACACTATTCAAAGTTTCTGTATAATTTATTTAAAGATATATAACATAAACTAAAGTAATAAAGTCCATTTATATCATCTGTACTGGATTCTGCTGATCGTCTGATTGTTCGCCTTTAACTTCACTTGGACGATGTTGATATTTTTCAGATGACAGGACCTTACGTAGAAACTTTTTATCATTCTTGATGTTTTCATAAAAATCCACACAAGACAGCTTTGAATTTATTTTAATATTAAGGAGTTCCCTTACCACTGAAATTGACATGCGTCCTCTTTCCGCACTCCATACGTTGCCCATTAAGGAAAATACCCTCTCCACTGGTGCTGATGTGCCTGGCAAGCACATCCCAAATTCCACCAATTTGAAAATATTCTTGAAGTCAATGTTGCATTTCGACATAGTCTGAAATACTTCTTTCCATTTCTCTTGTGTCGTGGGTCTTTTTTCTTCAGGCAGGGCTTTCCATTTTGGTACCAGTGTACGAATTACGTCACAGCAACTTGTTTTGTCATCAAACAACTGATCTATGTCAACTGAATTGGGTACTATTTTGTTGACAGTCAGTCCGCTCTCTTCTAGCTCTGCCCAGGTAACGTCTACTGTTTCCAAGGACAACCATGAAAATTTGTCCACTCCATCAAAACTCGATCCCCACAGATTCAAGTCGTTTATACCAGCGTCAAAAAACCCTGTTATGCTCTCAAAAATTATTTCTTCTTCAACTTCACCCTCTGTCTTAAGTTGATTTAATAACTGTTTAGCAGCAAAAGGAACAAATTTATGTGCTTTTCTCTCTTCCAGCTGCCTTACCAATTGATGGTTGACTTGTGCTGCCTCTGCTGTAATGATATCATCTCGTTCTAATTTTAAAATAGTTTTTTGAAACATCTGCAGCGATCCATGGACAAACATAAAGAAGAGCTCATTTACTGGGTTGTTGAAAAAGTCCACCATCAGTTTTGGGCTGTGTTTGTGTTCGTTGGCTAAAAAATACATCTTCAGTGGCTTGCACTGATGGATAATTCTTTCGATAGCTGGCAACAAACTCAAAAATCTCGTGCTGCCGTGAGATAAAGTATTTTAAACTCTACACTTGCATATTCACAGAAGTCTTTCATTTCAGTCACCTTGACAGTGTACTGGTAAAAATATTTGTACAGTTTGACCACCATTGCTTCAATGTCAACAGGAAGAACGTCACATGCTGGTTGTACCACATTGTGAGCGATGTGAGCTGAGCACCCAATTCCAAGAATTGGCCTTTCTAATTTGGCTTGGAGTTTCCTGAAAACATTTCCTTGACCACGTCTGTGGGCACCACCAAAATTTGTGTTGGTGTTGTCAGCACATAGAGCTCCTATTTTAGCCTCAAGATTTAGTGGCAATTTATTGATTCCTGTCAAAATGTGGTCCAGAAGAATGTCACTTGTTTCACCAGGTACTTCTTCGAAATAAAGCAGTTTAACATTAACACCCTCATTTAAAGTAAAGTACCTGACAACAACTGGGGTCAGTTTAACATCTTTTTTGTTGGAACTATCAATGAAAACTGTTATATATGTAGCATTTTTCAGATCATTTAACAATTTTTAAAAAATGTACGGAGATATAACATTGATTAAAATGGCTTCAGTTTTTGTTCGAGCTGATGAAAACTTGGGTTCGAACAACTCTTTTACAAGTTTACTGGTGCAGTTATTAGTTTTAAAACTTACTTCATGTTGTGCAGTATGGTAGGCAAATGCCGCCTCTTTTGCAGCCAGTTGCAGCTCCTGAATCTTTATTACTAAAAAAGAAGTAATGTTTGAGGAAGAAGCTGCACTTACAGCTTTCTTGTGTTTTTCACTTTTGACATGATCTTCGATGTCGAGTCGTCCTCGGTATTCAAGACTAAATTCAGAAACACATGTCAGACATCGTACTCGAGAACTATTGTTTTCACATGACTTTAAAAACTTATAATCACTTTTAAGTTTGTTGGTAAAAACACATTTTCTTTTTGCAGTTTTCGGGGGCATTTTCAAGTCACACTGTTCACTACTAAACTAAACGCTAAATAAATCTTCAAGATGGAGTATATAAAGTTTATTATAAAACAGATAGTTATTATTTATCAACTACAAAAACACTCGTCGCAAACAACAAAGCGTCTACAGCCCGGTGCGTACTTCGCTCGACTAACTGTAGTGATGACTGATGAGTGGTACTGACAGCGTCCTTGAGACAGTATAAAAATAGCAGCGTCACTATTGCCAACGGCTAAACAACGCAAGTCAAATTTCCCAAAATCCCGGACAATCCCGGACTTTTCTCAATCCCGGAATCTTCCCCGGACAAATGGTTCAATCCCGGACTGTCCGGGCTAATCCCGGACGTATGGTAAGCCTACCTATTGCACAACATTTCATTAATATAACTATTTACAATTCATAAATTATAACTATGTAACTTATGCTTACTATCTATTATTGTATCTTGTAAATAGTCAGAAACTGAATAGTATTCTTTTTCTAATAAAACAAATTTCAATATCTTTCTAAAAACATGCACACAAGCTTCAGCCTTCAAGAACCTAGGTAACTTATTATACAACTTAACACAGTTGTAAGTGGAGTGTTTTTTATAAAAAGTACTATTGTGACGGGGAATATCTAAGTTATGTAAATTTCTAAGAGCATGTGATTTTAGATGGAAAAGGTGAATATTTTTCTTCGTAAACATAAGGGTTTCCAAGATATATAGTGAAGGGAAAGTAAGTAATTTGTTACGTCGGAAAAGTCCTCTACAAGATTTATTTCGGGGCAATCCAAGTATAACTCTCAGAGCCTTTTTTTGCAATGCAAAAATGCACTTCACCCTTGAGCACTCAGCGCCCCATATTGGGAGTCCATAGACTAAGTGTGGGTAGACACATCCGTAGTACGCTGAAATCAAGATGTCTCTATTTGAAAACATTAAAAGTCTCCGAAGTAAGAAAATTCCACTATGTAATTTGCTGCAAACTCTGTCTATATGTTTTTTAAATGTCAGATTTGAATCAATCACCAGGCCCAAAAATATAGTATAATCACTAGATGAAATCTCTGTATCACCAATAAGAATATTGGAGTAATTGTAAAAATGTGATTTAGAATTAGTTAATTTAAACTCAATGAGGCTAGTTTTGTCCATGTTCACAAAAAGATGATTCTCAGATATCCACTGAAGTAGAGAACTGCTTTGAATAAAAGTGTCAATCTGAAGCTGGTCTTCATTATTGTTAGATATGGAAATCGATGTATCATCTGCGTAAAGACAGAGCTTGGAATTTCTCATGCTAAGATGTAGATCATCAATATACATAAGAAATAAGATTGGCCCAAGGACGGACCCTTGAGGTACGCCTGTATGAACAGACACCTCGTTTGATACTTGTTTCTGGAGGCAACCTAGGGCATCAATGAAAGGAATTTGCACAAACTGCTTTCGTCCTAATAAGTAGGACTTGATCCATTGTAATGCTTTTCCTCTTATACCAAAGGAGTCCACTTTTTCTAAAAGGATTCTATGATCAACCACATCAAAGGCCTTGGTAAGATCAAAGAAAAGACCCATTGTGTGCTGTCTATTGTCTAGGGCATGTGTAATGTCAGAAATAAAACTAAACATGGCATTAAGTGTACTAAGATTTTTCCTAAAGCCAAATTGTTTATTAAAAAGAAGATCCTTAGATTCTAAAAAAGTTGTAAGTCTTTTGGAGAATAACTTTCCTAATACCTTTGAAAAGGTTGAAAGAATAGAAATTGGACGATAGTTTTTTGGTTCATTGGAGTCACCTTTCTTGTAAAGAGGTTTAACAATTGCGGTCTTGAGGCAAGATGGAAAAACGCCTCCTTCAAATGACGCGTTTGCCAAGTGAGCCAACGGAGCAGCAAGAAGATCTGCAATTTCCTTTAATAATTGTGACGATACTTCGTCAATGCCAGCAGAACGACTCATTCTAAGTGATTTTATAATTTGAATTACTTCATTTGCGTCTGTTGGGAAAAGAAATAACGAATGAGTAGTGGATCTCTGTTGAATGGAAGAAGATGATGAATGTTCAACATTATCGTTCAAAGATCCAGAATTGATTCCCACCTCCGAGAAGAATGTGTTAAACATATTAGAGACGAGAATGGGATTATGTACAAGTTTACCTTTATCATCCAATGCTCTAAGAGAAAAATTGGAGAATGAGCGATCAGTTTTCCCCGGTAAAACATCATTTACGATATCCCAAACAGCTTTTGATTTGTTTTGAGACCCCTCTATGTGTTTGAGAGCAACATTTGCCTTGGCAGATCTAATTTCTTCTCTTAGTTGTTTTCTCAAAGAAGTGTACTTTTTGCGTAAAGGATGAGAAGATTCTAGATTTTTTGTTATAGTGTGTAACTTGAAAATACTTTCCCTTAATTCAACAAATTTTTGTTCAAGTTTAATTTTAGTGACCAATTTATTTTTCTTAACCTTTATCTTTTTCAGAGGAAATGCCAAATCAAAATGGAACCTGAATATGGAGTGGAAGAAATTGAATTTTGCATTTATATCAAGTGTTGAGAATACATCAATCCATGTCTCATTACCAAGGAGAGTCCTAAATATACGAATGTTATCTTTTGAGAAAACCCTTTTAAATGTGAACTTTGGAATATTAGGTTTTAAACACGATGATACACTACCAACCTGACCATGATGGTCGGATATTCCTGTGACTAAAACTGATGCTTTAAAATTTGCTGGACTAATATTAGTAAATATATTGTCTATAATTGTACACGAATGCTTAAATTCTCTAGTATAACTACTAATAGTGTCTCTCAATCCATGGCTGGTCATTACATTTTTAAACAATTTTCTTCGTACACTGTCTACAGCAAAATCAATATTAAAATCACCCACGATTACAATTTGATCATTTATTTTTATATGTTCTTCGAGGCAATTATTAACTGAGTCAAGAAAATCTAGAATGGTAGACATAACTTGGGATGGTGGTCTGTAGACAGTCATTATAAAGAAATGTATATTATTGTTTTCTACTCTAATAGCGGCCAACTCACAAACACCCTCCACGCAGTATTCTGATACATCTAACACTTGATACTTAAGAACCGGGGAGACTAAAATACAAACCCCACCTTTTTTCATGCAATGGCGACAATAACCAGTGGCCGTGGTATAACCGGGAAGACAAAAAACATCGAGTTCAGATTGTGTTAAGAAATGCTCAGTAAAGCACACTATCTGGTTATTATGTGACCCCAAAAAATCTTCCACAAGAAAAATCTTAGAGAATATCCCTTGCACGTTTTGGTGGAAAATGTTCATAGTCTCAAGATGTCCACCATTAGAACTGCTAGGCTCAGTTGTCATGTTCTTCCCCGTTTGAGTATGGAAGTCTCTAAAAAATGCTGTTTATTTGTAAAAATTCTAGATTGGTAGGGTTGATTTACAGTATTTGAATGTTTATCCACACTCCACTTACCTCTGAGTTCAGTACCCGTGGATTTGGAATTACACTTCCCACTTCCCCAAATATGTGACAAATTACTGCTGTCGACACTGGGGAGCAGCGCTTTGTATAAATTACTTACAATCAACCCTTTGCCCCTACGATTAAAATGAAGGCCAAATCCCGTGTAAAAATTATATTTTGATACAAAATTAAGAGACAAAAATGAAGCATGTTTTGTGTTTTCAATTTTTTTAGATATTTCATAATTTGTACTTGAAATAAAAGAGTTAAGGTGAGGCTTGTCATATCTAAAAGGTATAGCAACAAATATCAACCTTGTATGGCGTGTTTTTACTAGTAATGTATCTACAATATTAGCCAAATTAGGTTTTACATGTGTATTGTCAAAATCATTTGTGCCTCCAAATACAATTATAACATCATTATTATTCATTTCTTTACTCACAGTTTCGATGTCAGCAATTACATGACTTAATTTTCCATTGGGCTTAATTATACCTAACATATCAACAGATTCAGTAAACTTATACTTTAGCATAGCAGACATGGAGCGCCCATGACTGTCTGAAATTAGTCTTATTTTAGGTTTTAATGGTTTTAAATTAGTCTCTATACATTGAGTATTCTTATCTGCAACTAAGCCATCATATAAAACATTACATTGTTTTTCCTGTTGACACGAGCCATTTAGAACAAGTTTTTTACCTATAGTGTCTCCTACAGACTTATGTTTATCTTTAGGTAGCTTATTTTTATTTATAATTTGGTCATGTTTTACAATATTTTTATTATTTACAGCAACTTTACTAGTTTTACTCTCCCAAGTACCAGATGTACTTATAATCAATTCATTGCTATTTTCATATTGAATATATTTTTTTACTTCTAAAACTGCAAAAGGGTTTTTACATTCAAAATAGGATTTTTTACTACATAAGCCTACTTGTTTAGGTTTAGGTTTACGCCCATGAGATGTTTTTGATTTCTTACGTTTGTTTTGCTTCCAATTATTATCAGTATAGCTCTGTGATAAGGAAACATTGTGTATGGCGTTCGGTATGAACGTAGGAATGTGAGAGGTAGGAGGAGGTATTGCTTGTGTTATCACTGCAGTATTAGGAAGTGAGACACTCGGTGTAACGACAGGACATTACATTTACCAGTATTTGTGGCCAACCACTTAAAACTAAAAATATAAATAAAACACTTAAACAAAACTCTTTAAAATCAGTCCAGTCCAACACTGTAAAAACTTAACTCGCCCTCCGTGGCGCCTGAAATGATATTAATAAAACAAAAACTAATATGTTAAACTGTAAAAAACTGTGTAAAGCAAAACACACTATGCTACTAAAATGTAAAACTATTTGAGGCTCGTAAAACTAACCTTATTGGTTGTTATATAAACTAAACATTTCAAATCTATTAAAAGAAAAAACTGTACCAAAATTATCTGCTCAAAAACTAAAATAAATTATATTTAAACATTAACGAAATATTAGCTTAAACATTAAGCATAGGTAAATGTTGAGTGGATGGTAACCATAGTTTAAGCTTTTTTTAAAAATAAATTTAAATTTTGACATTTTTTAATGTTAGTTGGCAATAGATTAAAAAACTTAGGCCCATTATATTGAAATGATTGCATAAACAAGAAATTGTTGACTTTAGGCAATCTAAACATTCTTTGATAAGTATAAGTATAAACATATGAGGTACAAGTACATATTTATAACCCACAAGCTACTACTATACAACAACCAGCCAAATCACGTAGGTTGTTTCGACAATACATGGTTGTTACTGCTATATCAACTACGACACATCCATGGTTGTTACTGCTATATCAACTACGACACATCCATGGTTGTTACTGCTATATCAACTACGACACATCCATGCAATGAAAATTCTCTTATTTCCTAAATATAATTCCATAACACTCTCATATTCTCTCTTATTGTCTTTCTATATAATTTATTTTATGTTACACATACAGTATTGTTATTATTACGAACAATGTTATTATTCCCATTACTGAACAATGAACAGTCTAGTTAACCGACAATTCCCGTTCTAAACAATTCCCGTTACGTTACACATATTGTTATTATTACGAACAATGTTATTATTCCCAATACTGAACAATGAACAGTCTAGATAACCAACAATTGTCGTTGTAATCTATTCACGCTACGTTACACATATTGTTATTACGAGTATTACGAACAATGTTATTATTCCCATTATTGAAAAATGAACAGTCTAGTTAACTAATAATTGCCGTTCTAAACAATTTGCGCTACGTTACACATATTGTTATAATTACGAACAACGTTATTATTCCTATTACTGATCTATGAACAGTCTAGTTAACTAACAATTAATTGTCGTTCTAAACAATTCGCGCTACGTTACACATATTGATATAATTACGAACAACGTTATTATTCCTATTACTGATCTATGAACAGTCTAGTTAACTAACAATTGTCGTTCTAAACAATTCGCGCTACGTTACACATATTGTTATAATTACGAACAACGTTATTATTCCTATTACTGATCTATGAACAGTCTAGTTAACTAACAATTGTCGTTCTAAACAATTCGCGCTACGTTACACATATTGTTATAATTACGAACAACGTTATTATTCCTATTACTGATCTATGAACAGTCTAGTTAACTAACAATTGCCGTTCTAAACAATTTGCGCTACGTTACACATATTGTTATAATTACGAACAACGTTATTATTCCTATTACTGATCTATGAACAGTCTAGTTAACTAACAATTGTCGTTCTAAACAATTCGCGCTACGTTACACATATTGTTATAATTACGAACAACGTTATTATTCCTATTACTGATCTATGAACAGTCTAGTTAACTAACAATTGTCGTTCTAAACAATTCGCGCTACGTTACACATATTGTTATAATTACGAACAACGTTATTATTCCTATTACTGATCTATGAACAGTCTAGTTAACTAACAATTGTCGTTCTAAACAATTCGCGCTACGTTACACATATTGTTATAATTACGAACAACGTTATTATTCCTATTACTGATCTATGAACAGTCTAGTTAACTAACAATTGTCGTTCTAAACAATTCGCGCTACGTTACACATATTGTTATAATTACGAACAACGTTATTATTCCCAGTACTGATCTATGAACAGTCTAGTTAACTAACAATTGTCGTTCTAAACAATTCGCGCTACGTTACACATATTGTTATAATTACGAACAACGTTATTATTCCCAGTACTGAACAATGAACAGTCTAGTTAACTAACAATTGTCGTTCTAAACAATTCGCGCTACGTTACACATATTGTTATAATTACGAACAACGTTATTATTCCTATTACTGATCTATGAACAGTCTAGTTAACTAACAATTGTCGTTCTAAACAATTCGCGCTACGTTACACATATTGTTATAATTACGAACAACGTTATTATTCCCAGTACTGAACAATGAACAGTCTAGTTAACTAACAATTGTCGTTCTAAACAATTCGCGCTACGTTACACATATTGTTATAATTACGAACAACGTTATTATTCCCAGTACTGAACAATGAACAGTCTAGTTAACTAACAATTGTCGTTCTAAACAATTCGCGCTACGTTACACATATTGTTATAATTACGAACAACGTTATTATTCCCAGTACCGAACAATGAACAGTCTAGTTAACTAACAATTGTCGTTCTAAACAATTCGCGCTACGTTACACATATTGTTATAATTACGAACAAAGTTATTATTCCCAGTACTGAACAATGAACAGTCTAGTTAACTAACAATTGTCGTTCTAAACAATTCGCGCTACGTTACACATATTGTTATAATTACGAACAACGTTATTATTCCCAGTACTGAACAATGAACAGTCTAGTTAACTAACAATTGTCGTTCTAAACAATTCGCGCTACGTTACACATATTGTTATAATTACGAACAACGTTATTATTCCCAGTACTGAACAGTGAACAGTCTAGTTAACTAACAATTGTCGTTCTAAACAATTCGCGCTACGTTACACATATTGTTATAATTACGAACAACGTTATTATTCCCAGTACTGAACAATGAACAGTCTAGTTAACATACGATTCCCGTTCTGAACAATTCACGCTACGTTACACATATTGTTATAATTACGAACAACGTTATTATTCCCAGTACTGAACAATGAACAGTCTAGTTAACATACAATTCCCGTTCTAAACAATTCACGCTACGTTACACATATTGTTATAATTACGAACAACGTTATTATTCCCAGTACTGAACAATGAACAGTCTAGTTAACATACGATTCCCGTTCTGAACAATTCACGCTATGTTACACATATTGTTATAATTACGAACAACGTTATTATTCCCAGTACTGAACAATGAACAGTCTAGTTAACATACAATTCCCGTTCTGAACAATTCACGCTACGTTACACATATTGTTATAATTACGAACAACGTTATTATTCCCAGTACTGAACAATGAACAATCTAGTTAACATACGATTCCCGTTCTGAACAATTCACGCTACGTTACACATATTGTTATAATTACGAACAACGTTATTATTCAAAGTACTGAACAATGAACAGTCTAGTTAACTAACAATTGTCGTTCTAAACAATTCACGCTACGTTACACATATTGTTATAATTACGAACAACGTTATTATTCCCAGTACTGAACAATGAACAGTCTAGTTAACATACGATTCCCGTTCTGAACAATTCACGCTACGTTACACATATTGTTATAATTACGAACAACGTTATTATTCCCAGTACTGAACAATGAACAGTCTAGTTAACATACGATTCCCGTTCTGAACAATTCACGCTACGTTACACATATTGTTATAATTACGAACAACGTTATTATTCCCAGTACTGAACAATGAACAGTCTAGTTAACATACGATTCTCGTTCTGAACAATTCACGCTACGTTACACATATTGTTATAATTACGAACAACGTTATTATTCCCAGTACTGAACAATGAACAGTCTAGTTAACATACGATTCCCGTTCTGAACAATTCACGCTACGTTACACATATTGTTATAATTACGAACAACGTTATTATTCCCAGTACTGAACAATGAACAGTCTAGTTAACATACGATTCCCGTTCTGAACAATTCACGCTACGTTACACATATTGTTATAATTACGAACAACGTTATTATTCCCAGTACTGAACAATGAACAGTCTAGTTAACATACGATTCCCGTTCTGAACAATTCACGCTACGTTACACATATTGTTATAATTACGAACAACGTTATTATTCCCAGTACTGAACAATGAACAGTCTAGTTAACATACGATTCCCGTTCTGAACAATTCACGCAACGTTACACATATTGTTATAATTACGAACAACGTTATTATTCCCAGTACTGAACAATGAACAGTCTAGTGAACATACGATTCCCGTTCTGAACAATTCACGCTACGTTACACATATTGTTATAATTACGAACAACGTTATTATTCCCAGTACTGAACAATGAACAGTCTAGTTAACTAACAATTGTCGTTCTAAACAATGCACGCTACGTTACACATATTGTTATAATTACGAACAACGTTATTATTCCCAGTACTGAACAATGAACAGTCTAGTTAACATACGATTCCCGTTCTGAACAATTCACGCTACGTTACACATATTGTTATAATTACGAACAACGTTATTATTCCCAGTACTGAACAATGAATAGTCTAGTTAACTAACAATTGTCGTTCTAAACATTGCACGCTACGTTACACATATTGTTATAATTACAAACAACGTTATTATTCCCAGTACTGAACAATGAACAGTCTAGTTAACTAACAATTGTCGTTCTAAACAATGCACGCTACGTTACACATATTGTTATAATTACGAACAACGTTATTATTCCCAGTACTGAACAATGAACTGTCTAGTTAACTAACAATTGTCGTTCTAAACAATGCACGCTACGTTACACATATTGTTATAATTACGAACAACGTTATTATTCCCAGTACTGAACAATGAACAGTCTAGTTAACATACGATTCCCGTTCTGAACAATTCACGCTACGTTACACATATTGTTATAATTACGAACAACGTTATTATTCCCAGTACTGAACAATGAACAGTCTAGTTAACTGACAATTGTCGTTCTAAACAATGCACGCTACGTTACACATATTGTTATAATTACGAACAACGTTATTATTCCCAGTACTGAACAATGAACAGTCTAGTTAACTAACAATTGTCGTTCTAAACAATGCACGCTACGTTACACATATTGTTATAATTACGAACAACGTTATTATTCCCAGTACTGAACAATGAACTGTCTAGTTAACTAACAATTGTCGTTCTAAACAATGCACGCTACGTTACACATATTGTTATAATTACGAACAACGTTATTATTCCCAGTACTGAACAATGAACAGTCTAGTTAACTAACAATTGTCGTTCTAAACAATGCACGCTACGTTACACATATTGTTATAGTTACGAACAACGTTATTATTCCCAGTACTGAACAATGAACAGTCTAGTTAACTAACAATTGTCGTTCTAAACAATGCACGCTACGTTACACATATTGTTATAATTACGAACAACGTTATTATTCCCAGTACTGAACAATGAACAGTCTAGTTAACTAACAATTGTCGTTCTAAACAATTCGCGCTACGTTACACATATTGTTATTATTACGAACAACGTTATTATTCCCAGTACTGAACAATGAACAGTCTAGTTAACATACAATTCCCGTTCTGAACAATTCACGCTACGTAACACATATTGTTATTATTACGAACAACGTTATTATTCCCAGTACTGAACAATGAACAGTCTGGTTAACATACGATTCCCGTTCTGAACAATTCACGCTACGTTACACATATTGTTATAATTACGAACAACGTTATTATTCCCAGTACTGAACAATGAACAGTCTAGTTAACATACGATTCCCGTTCTGAACAATTCACGCTACGTAACACATATTGTTATTATTACGAACAACGTTATTATTCCCAGTACTGAACAATGAACAGTCTAGTTAACATACGATTCCCGTTCTGAACAATTCACGCTACGTTACACATATTGTTATTATTACGAACAACGTTATTATTCCCAGTACTGAACAATGAACAGTCTAGTTAACATACAATTCCCGTTCTGAACAATTCACGCTACGTTACACATATTGTTATAATTACGAACAACGTTATTATTCCCAGTACTGAACAATGAACAGTCTAGTTAACATATGATTCCCGTTCTGAACAATTCACGCTACGTTACACATATTGTTATTATTACGAACAATGTTATTATTCCCAGTACTGAACAATGAACAGTCTAGTTAACATACGATTCCCGTTCTAAACAATTCGCGCTACGTTACACATATTGTTATAATTACGAACAACGTTATTATTCCCAGTACTGAACAATGAACAGTCTAGTTAACATACGATTCCCGTTCTGAACAATTCACGCTATGTTACACATATTGTTATAATTACGAACAATGTTATTATTCCCATTGTTGAACAATGAACAGTCTATTTAACATACGATTCCCGTTCTGAACAATTCACGCTACATAACACATATTGTTATAATTACGAACAACGTTATTATTCCCAGTACTGAACAATGAACTGTCTAGTTAACTAACAATTGTCGTTCTAAACAATGCACGCTACGTTACACATATTGTTATAATTACGAACAACGTTATTATTCCCAGTACTGAACAATGAACAGTCTAGTTAACTAACAATTGTCGTTCTAAACAATGCACGCTACGTTACACATATTGTTATAATTACGAACAACGTTATTATTCCCAGTACTGAACAATGAACAGTCTAGTTAACATACGATTCCCGTTCTGAACAATTCACGCTACGTTACACATATTGTTATAATAACGAACAACGTTATTATTCCCAGTACTGAACAATGAACAGTCTAGTTAACATACGATTCCCGTTCTGAACAATTCACGCTACGTTACACATATTGTTATTATTACGAACAATGTTATTATTCCCATTGTTGAACAATGAACAGTCTATTTAACATACGATTCCCGTTCTGAACAATTCACGCTACATAACACATATTGTTATAATTACGAACAACGTTATTATTCCCAGTACTGAACAATGAACTGTCTAGTTAACTAACAATTGTCGTTCTAAACAATGCACGCTACGTTACACATATTGTTATAATTACGAACAACGTTATTATTCCCAGTACTGAACAATGAACAGTCTAGTTAACTAACAATTGTCGTTCTAAACAATGCACGCTACGTTACACATATTGTTATAATTACGAACAACGTTATTATTCCCAGTACTGAACAATGAACAGTCTAGTTAACATACGATTCCCGTTCTGAACAATTCACGCTACGTTACACATATTGTTATAATAACGAACAACGTTATTATTCCCAGTACTGAACAATGAACAGTCTAGTTAACATACGATTCCCGTTCTGAACAATTCACGCTACGTTACACATATTGTTATTATTACGAACAACGTTATTATTCCCAGTACTGAACAATGAACAGTCTAGTTAACATACAATTCCCGTTCTGAACAATTCACGCTACGTAACACATATTGTTATTATTACGAACAACGTTATTATTCCCAGTACTGAACAATGAACAGTCTAGTTAACATACGATTCCCGTTCTGAACAATTCACGCTACGTTACACATATTGTTATAATAACGAACAACGTTATTATTCCCAGTACTGAACAATGAACAGTCTAGTTAACATACGATTCCCGTTCTGAACAATTCACGCTACGTTACACATATTGTTATTATTACGAACAACGTTATTATTCCCAGTACTGAACAATGAACAGTCTAGTTAACATACAATTCCCGTTCTGAACAATTCACGCTACGTAACACATATTGTTATTATTACGAACAACGTTATTATTCCCAGTACTGAACAATGAACAGTCTGGTTAACGTACGATTCCCGTTCTGAACAATTCACGCTACGTTACACATATTGTTATAATTACGAACAACGTTATTATTCCCAGTACTGAACAATGAACAGTCTAGTTAACATACGATTCCCGTTCTGAACAATTCACGCTACGTAACACATATTGTTATTATTACGAACAACGTTATTATTCCCAGTACTGAACAATGAACAGTCTAGTTAACATACGATTCCCGTTCTGAACAATTCACGCTACGTTACACATATTGTTATTATTACGAACAACGTTATTATTCCCAGTACTGAACAATGAACAGTCTAGTTAACATACAATTCCCGTTCTGAACAATTCACGCTACGTTACACATATTGTTATAATTACGAACAACGTTATTATTCCCAGTACTGAACAATGAACAGTCTAGTTAACATATGATTCCCGTTCTGAACAATTCACGCTACGTTACACATATTGTTATTATTACGAACAACGTTATTATTCCCAGTACTGAACAATGAACAGTCTAGTTAACATACGATTCCCGTTCTAAACAATTCGCGCTACGTTACACATATTGTTATAATTACGAACAACGTTATTATTCCCAGTACTGAACAATGAACAGTCTAGTTAACATACGATTCCCGTTCTGAACAATTCACGCTACATAACACATATTGTTATAATTACGAACAATGTTATTATTCCCATTGTTGAACAATGAACAGTCTATTTAACATACGATTCCCGTTCTGAACAATTCACGCTACATAACACATATTGTTATAATTACGAACAATGTTATTATTCCCATTGTTGAACAATGAACAGTCTAGTTAACATACGATTCCCGTTCTGAACAATTCACGCTACATAACACATATTGTTATAATTACGAACAATGTTATTATTCCTATTGTTGAACAATGAACAGTCTAGTTAACTAACAATTGTCGTTCTAAACAATTCACGCTACGTTACACATATTGTTATAATAACGAACAACGTTATTATTCCCAGTACTGAACAATGAACAGTCTAGTTAACTAACAATTGTCGTTCTAAACAATTCACGCTACATAACACATATTGTTATAATTACGAACAATGTTATTATTCCCATTGTTGAACAATGAACAGTCTAGTTAACGAACAATTGTCGTTCTAAACAATTCACGCTACATAACACATATTGTTATAATTACGAACAATGTTATTATTCCCATTGATGAACAATGAACAGTCTAGTTAACATACGATTCCCGTTCTGAACAATTCACGCTACATAACACATATTGTTATAATTACGAACAATGTTATTATTCCCATTGTTGAACAATGAACAGTCTAGTTAAAATACGATTCCCGTTCTGAACAATTCACGCTACATAACACATATTGTTATAATTACGAACAATGTTATTATTCCCATTGTTGAACAATGAACAGTCTAGTTAACATACGATTCCCGTTCTGAACAATTCACGCTACATAACACATATTGTTATAATTACGAACAATGTTATTATTCCCATTGTTGAACAATGAACAGTCTAGTTAACTAACAATTGTCGTTCTAAACAATTCACGCTACGTTACACATATTGTTATAATTACGAACAACGTTATTATTCCCAGTACTGAACAATGAACAGTCTAGTTAACTAACAATTGTCGTTCTAAACAATTCACGCTACATAACACATATTGTTATAATTACGAACAATGTTATTATTCCCATTGTTGAACAATGAACAGTCTAGTTAACTAACAATTGTCGTTCTAAACAATTCACGCTACGTTACACATATTGTTATAATTACGAACAACGTTATTATTCCCAGTACTGAACAATTAACAGTCTAGTTAACTAACAATTGTCGTTCTAAACAATTCACGCTACATAACACATATTGTTATAATTACGAACAATGTTATTATTCCCATTGTTGAACAATGAACAGTCTAGTTAACTAACAATTGTCGTTCTAAACAATTCACGCTACGTTACACATATTGTTATAATTACGAACAACGTTATTATTCCCAGTACTGAACAATGAACAGTCTAGTTAACTAACAATTGTCGTTGTAAACAATTCACGCTACATAACACATATTGTTATAATTACGAACAATGTTATTATTCACATTGTTGAACAATGAACAGTCTAGTTAACATACGATTCCCGTTCTAAACAATTCACGCTACGTTACACATATTGTTATTATTACGAACAACGTTATTATTCCCATTGTTGAACAATGAACAGTCTAGTTAACATACGATTCCCGTTCTAAACAATTCACGCTACGTTACACATATTGTTATTATTACGAACAACGTTATTATTCCCATTGTTGAACAATGAACAGTCTAGTTAACATACGATTCCCGTTCTAAACAATTCACGCTACGTTACACATATTGTTATTATTACGAACAACGTTATTATTCCCATTGTTGAACAATGAACAGTCTAGTTAACATACGATTCCCGTTCTAAACAATTCACGCTACGTTACACATATTGTTATTATTACGAACAACGTTATTATTCCCATTGTTGAACAATGAACAGTCTAGTTAACATACGATTCCCGTTCTAAACAATTCACGCTACGTTACACATATTGTTATTATTACGAACAACGTTATTATTCCCATTGTTGAACAATGAACAGTCTAGTTAACATACGATTCCCGTTCTAAACAATTCACGCTACGTTACACATATTGTTATTATTACGAACAACGTTATTATTCCCATTGTTGAACAATGAACAGTCTAGTTAACATACGATTCCCGTTCTAAACAATTCACGCTACGTTACACATATTGTTATTATTACGAACAACGTTATTATTCCCATTGTTGAACAATGAACAGTCTAGTTAACATACGATTCCCGTTCTAAACAATTCACGCTACGTTACACATATTGTTATTATTACGAACAACGTTATTATTCCCATTGTTGAACAATGAACAGTCTAGTTAACATACGATTCCCGTTCTAAACAATTCACGCTACGTTACACATATTGTTATTATTACGAACAACGTTATTATTCCCATTGTTGAACAATGAACAGTCTAGTTAACATACGATTCCCGTTCTAAACAATTCACGCTACGTTACACATATTGTTATTATTACGAACAACGTTATTATTCCCATTGTTGAACAATGAACAGTCTAGTTAACATACGATTCCCGTTCTAAACAATTCACGCTACGTTACACATATTGTTATTATTACGAACAACGTTATTATTCCCATTGTTGAACAATGAACAGTCTAGTTAACATACGATTCCCGTTCTAAACAATTCGCGCTACGTTACACATATTGTTATTATTACAAACAACGTTATTATTCCCATTGTTGAACAATGAACAGTCTAGTTAACATACGATTCCCGTTCTAAACAATTCGCGCTACGTTACACATATTGTTATTATTACAAACAACGTTATTATTCCCATTGTTGAACAATGAACAGTCTAGTTAACATACGATTCCCGTTCTAAACAATTCGCGCTACGTTACACATATTGTTATTATTACAAACAACGTTATTATTCCCATTGTTGAACAATGAACAGTCTAGTTAACATACGATTCCCGTTCTAAACAATTCGCGCTACGTTACACATATTGTTATTATTACAAACAACGTTATTATTCCCATTGTTGAACAATGAACAGTCTAGTTAACATACGATTCCCGTTATGAACAGTCTAGTTAACATACGATTCCCGTTCTAAACAATTCGCGCTACGTTACACATATTGTTATTATTACAAACAACGTTATTATTCCCATTGTTGAACAATGAACAGTCTAGTTACCCAACATTTAATCACGTAGTTAATTTTTATGTTGGACTAAAATACAAGAAAGTTTATTTTATTTTATTCCATTATTTGAGAAAAGTTTTTAAGTTTGTTTTTTAATATTAAATTATATATTTTGAGAAGAAGTCAAAATTTTATTTTGTGCAAGAAGTTTTAATTTATATTATTTGCAATTAAATTTTACTTAATACTTTATCAAATATTTTAATATTTCCAAATTTAACGTAACAAAACATTGTTACAACACCCACTATTTTAATCTAAATGGTATCCAGCTTTTTTTAAAAACACCTTTTCTTGAAAACGGTATTTGTAGAGTCAATGCCAACATTTACTCTACAACACTTGTTCGTTTTTTCCTTGTTGAATTTGCACACAACACCACCTATTTAGTATTTAGTCAAGCCTTCGATAGGGGTTTCTTGTTTTTCTATTAACGAACAGTCCAGTTAGCGAACAAATGGGGGAGGGGTTGAGATCCTGAAATGGGGGTTTCCAGTTTGCGAATCATTTTCTACTTATTCCGAGATACTATTCAATGTGATTCAATTCATTGTGACTATTCAATGAAATTATTGCACAACAATACATATTGTACCCTTCTAAAAAAAATTCAATTCAGATATACAGTATCAAATATTAAAACCGGTATATTGAAACAATAAAGTGAGTTCATGGCAATATAGTTATAAAATCACCAACAATGCTTAAATCATCAAACAAAATTGCTACATTTAAAATAAATCTCTAAATTATATAAATGATGTTAAATGAATATTTTTCTACTGTATCTACATTACATTAAACAGTGAAATGATCAATTACTTGTTAAAAGAACTCAGACCAGTTTTAAAATAAATGCCATTAAGGTCAACAGTTTACATACGTTGCCAATTTCTTTTTACCGTTTTGTACATCTTGTAATTCTCTCATCCAGTTTCACTTATTTCCTTTTCCTTTTTATTCCCTCAAGGCAAGGTTAATGTACTTAGGTGGGAATCTATGCACCCACCCATACACGTTCGTTGGTATTAATGTACTTAGGTGGGAATCTATGCACCCACCCATACACGTTCGTTGGTATTAATGTACTTAGGTGGGAATCTATGCACCCACCCATACACGTTCGTTGGTATTAATGTACTTAGGTGGCAATCTATGCACCCACCCATACACGTTCGTTGGTATTAATGTACTTAGGTGGGAATCTATGCACCCACCCATACACGTTCGTTGGTATTAACATTAAAATACATATAACACTTTTTGAGGAAGTTTGATTATTAATTTAAACATTCATTTGGTGTGATCCAAACACAAATTTGCAGCTACAGTAATACAAAATCCTAAACTGTGCACGCAGGTCAGCATTTACATGTCCACCAATTTTATAGGTACTGTAATTAAAGATTTAAACACAATTATTAAGCAGTTTAGTTAACTGAATATTGAAGGTAAATTGTGTGTAAAATTTAAGTTCTTACATTATTTTAATGGGCCAAGAAAATACACCAATAGAAAAACCTAACTAAAATAGATTTGTTTGAACGAAAAGTCTACTTTAAAGATTTTTTCTTGGATATTATTGAAAATAGAACGAAATACTTACTTAGATTGGAGGCAGTTCCATTACGAATCTGGAGTTTATTGTCGAATTTAATTTACAACCATCGGTTCACCCACAATCAAGCCGTAAGTAAAGCTTTGAACACGGTTAGAATCGCGTCCACCATTTTGAATTTGTTCAGGGAGTTAATAACAAAAATGTATTAGTTTTCAGTATTATTCGTTGGTTTCCTTGATAAAGACTTCATGTGTGCATAATTTCAAGTTTCAAGATTATTTTGAAATTAATTAGAATTTCTATACTTGAGCACAGAATATAGACAGATACAGAAGCCCCACGGTATAGGAAATAATGAAACGGGCAGTTCGTGGTATTTCTCAAAATGAAGGCGTTGAGACGGTCGCTAACTGGCCGTCCGTCCTGTAGGGCTGGGGTTTGGGGGCCCCATAAGTAGTTGCCCATAAGTAGTCCTAAGGGGGTGTATACATGCCCCAGTGCAAACATGAGCTAGTAGGCCAGAAGGGCCTACTAGCCAGAGTGACTTAACCTAGGTCTTATGTACTATGGTGGGGTGGAAAAGTATTTGTTCTTACAATCACCTAAGAGGGTACGCCCAAGCCCTGGCATTCAAACATTGGTCGTCTGCAGCTCCTGAGGGGAACTACATACGTAGGGATAGGAGTGGCGGGAGTGATTTGGGAGGAAGGGTGGGGTTGGGTGGTGAAGTGAAAGATGAAGTGAAGCTCTACGGTGGGTCGTCCAGGATGGCTCGGGGGCGAGGAAGTCGAAACTCCGGCGCTCCTTCTCTTCTGGCGAGTTCTTCGATGTGGGCCAGTCCCGACTCCTCTGCGCTCTGGAACATCCTCTCCGCCATCTCCCTGACGAAGACGTGGATTGGTGGTACGCCGAGTGTGGACCGCACTACGTCGTTTGCCACAAACCATGGCACTCCCGCTATTCTTCTCAGTGCCTTAGACTGGCAGGCCTCCAGTTTCTTCTTCAATGTTGTGCAGACCAGAGCCCACCATGCTGGGGATGCGTAGGTGAGCACTGACCGCACAATCATGGTGAAAATCCTCACCTTTGCCACCATCGGCAGTGGACTTCTGCGGCAAAGGAGAGGTTGGAGGAGACCCTGAATGCGGGTGGCTTCTTGAAGCTTGGCTGTTGTATGCTTCCTGAGATTGAGTTTGTCATCCAGGGTTACACCAAGGTATTTTGCTGAGTCCTGCCAGTTGATGGGCTTTCCTTGCAGGGTCACGGGAGGAGGTCGGGCTCGTGGCATCTTCTTGTATTTCTTGTACATCACGGCCACACTCTTGTCAGCGTTGACTTTTATCTTCCACTTCTTCAGCCAGGGGGTGAGAGCATCCGTCATCATTTGGAGTCTCTCTGCTGCCAGGGCCGGTCTTGCACTACTGCAGTGGTACACCGCGTCATCAGCATACAGGGATAGTGTGAGCCTGGGGATGGTGGGCATGTCGTTGGTGAACACCAGATACAGAATAGGGCCAAGAACGCTGCCTTGTGGGACGCCTCCTAGAATGTTTCTGGTTGATGACAGGACCCCTTCGACTGTGGCACGGAAAGAGCGGCCTGAAAGGTATGAGCGCAGAAGATGGACGGCTGCCTTGGGGAGGGGGGTACCTGCCAGTTTGAACAGCAGCCCCTCATGCTACACCTTGTCGAAGGCCTTACTTACATCCAGGAAGACAGCTGCCGTTGCAAGGTTCATATTCCTGGCATGCTAACTGGCGCGGCGTTGCCAGATCATAGTGCGGGATTCCCGTTTTCCCACAGTGGAGGGAGGAATACAGCATGGACAGACAAAACTCCAACCGACAGTAAGACAGGGCACTGAGGGCAAGGCCCGGAATACCCCCGCTTACGTTCACTGAGTTGCATTTACTCCGCGTATTTTGACCCTATACATCCTCTTGTTTGAATTTTAGCCAAATTCTTCTAGTACATAAGTTATACGTTGAGCAAATGAAACCTATTTTATGCACTTCTAAATAAAGGGGATTGTTTAATTGTATTCTTAATTAACAAGTTATGAAACATTTATGATAATTTATCAAATTAAATTATGAAACAATTAATTGTTTAAGGAAGATAAAATAACGATGGATGATAAGAAAACCAAGATTTTTATTCTGCAGTTAGCTTGGGCATTGTCAGTGATATTATACCACGAGGAACTATAAAATATAACATATAATTTCTGTCTATATTCTGTGACTTGAGTGAGGAAGTTAGTTAGTCAGTTACAAAAGCAGCTCATACATATATTAGATAATTTCTCACCCTTTACAATAATCTATAATGACCTACTCTCTCCCATATAGCAGCAGTATGTGTCAGCAAGTCTCTAGTCTATGAGTTCCCTTCCAATGTTTACTGACGGGAATATCTTTACTTTCTCAGTTGCTGTAAATACAGCTACTGAGTTGGTTACGAGTACAGTGTCCATCTCCACTACACAACAGTATGAGCCAGCTAGTGTAGAGCCTGGGTGTCCTCACCCAGGTGCCCTGACAGGAATAGCCTTACTTTCTCAGCTGCTGCCAAACTGACCACTGTTCCACCAAGTCTATCTACACTGCACAACAGTATGAGCCAGCTAGTGTAGAGCCTGGGTGTTCCCACCCAGGTGCCCTGACAGGAATAGCCTTACTTTCTCAGCTGCTGCCAAACTGACCACTGTTCCACCATGTCTATCTCCACTGCACAACAGTATGAGCCAGCTAGTGTAGAGCCTGGGTGTCCCCACCCAGGTGCCCTGACAGGAATAGCCTTACTTTCTCAGCTGCTGCCAAACTGACCACTGTTCCACCATGTCTATCTCCACTGCACAACAGTTTGTTTCCGTATCATTGTTTACTTTTAACAGTGTCTGCGTAACTCGGTTTGTTGTTAATTTTAATCGCACTATGACTTGGTCAAGCTTTATCCGCTTGAAACTGGAGAAGGTAATCTTCCGGATTATGTGTCATGTTAGGTAATATATGTTTTCTGTTGTAAATTAGATATTTTTATACATCTTAAGCCTAGAGTATTATTTTGTATAGTACTTATTAATTGTATTCAAACTTCAATGATGAACCACTTGACAATTGCAAACCGTGTGCAAATAGGTCAGCATTATTACTTTATAGTGTTGTAATAAGTAATAACAAGTAACGAAGTCAAATTCTCCATTCCAAATCTTGGTGAGGGGAATTTGTAACCTCTCCGAGTAGATTGAATGGAGGTCCTTAACGTAATCACGTACATTTGTAGAGAAAGAGAGTGGACACAAATAGTAAGTTTTCCCCCTGTAGCCCCTTATCATTTACTGAGGCAAGTCCCACAATGCATCCATGTACAACACTCTCATACACGAATGACGTTGTTGTACTCCCAAACCATCTACATAAATACATCTTTGACATAAAAACATTCCAAGTGTCTTTTGCTAGTTATGGGTGGGTAATACTAAATTAGTTTACGTGTACTTTCAGTTGTTTAGGTTCAATTAAGAATAAGTCTCGGAAAATCTATTTATGGCAAAACCATGCCAACAATGGAGGTGAAGCATTGTTGCCTTTCGCCTGTGGAGGCGGATGGCGTTTAACATCTGTGGATAAAAGAATTTCACAGATAGTTACAATATGTCCACTAAGATGCCTGTTGGTGGAAGTAACTAAGAACTGGTTGGAAGGTATATATTATACATATTCATAGAAAAGTACCACACAAAAGTACACACACACACACACACACACACACACGCACACACGCACACACGCACACACGCACACACGCACACACGCACACACGCACACACGCACACACGCACACACGCACACACGCACACACGCACACACGCACACACGCACACACGCACACACGCACACACGCACACACGCACACACGCACACACGCACACACGCACACACGCACACACGCACACACGCACACACGCACACACGCACACACGCACGCACGCACGCACGCACGCACGCACGCACGCACGCGCACACGCGCACACGCGCACACGCGCACGCACACGCACACGCACACGCACACGCACACGCGCACGCGCGCACACACACACACACACACACACACACACACACACACACACACACACACACACACACACACACACACACACACACACCCATGCACCGCAAAACCATCACGCGAAGTCAGGAATACTTCTAAAAATATAAATGTAATACAATAAATTCACTATCGTAACCTGAATATGGTTTTATCATTATCTACTACCATCTTGTTTACTCAGAAAATATCGTATAACCAGTAACGAAAAAATAATGACATTCTTACGTTTTCTAAAGAGAACGCAGTTCTAAATGTTTTAACAAATACAATAGAGAAAATGTTGTTTTATTTAAATGCAAGAATGCTATTTGCTGATTTATCAAGTTAAGTTCCTATTGAATTAATTAATTGTGCTTAAGGGTCCTAAATATCATTGCTCAGGTGGGATGATGGGTAAACCATGTAATCAGCAGGAGTAAAGCTTTATATTTAAAAAAAATATGGTATCGCCGTAGGACACGGTGTTCTATTCAAGCAGGGCCGATTCCTTTAATTAATATTGCATCAGAACCTTTAAGTCAACGTATATATAATCTGAATTGATTAAATAGGTCATATTAGTATATTAAACATAGATTACAGATACGAATATGGGATAGGTGAGTAGTGAGTAGTGGTTGTATTCCGCTTTATATGACCAAGGATATCTCCAAGTCAAAGATTGATGCTGATAAATTGTCCTCAGTATAGTATTGCCCATTTTACAAGAAAGATATTACAGCAAATATAAAACATAAAACCTATATAAACTACGCCCCACGGATGGCTTGCTCTAAACTACTTGCAGTTTGCACACCGTTGATTGTCCAGATGGTCGATTGCGGATCTTACATTCGATGCAACACATTTCATCTAAGATAAAATATATAAATAATTAAGATATTTCTTTTGTACTTATTTTTTGCTAAAAGACTCTATGAATTGGGGAAAGGTGAGCGAATAACTTAACGTCTTTATTTTTTGTTTTTGTTTAGTATTTTCAATGTAATAATCTATAGTGAATACTGAAGTTCATTTAAGCTTATGGAGAAATAAATAAAAAATAATTGGCTATTATTGACTTTGTGTAATGTTTGCGGAGTGAGTAGTAGCAGCATCTCATGTTTCCATCATACAGCTAACATTATATGAATTAAGTACTGTTCACAGATGGCTAAAGTGGGAAGTCTAACACATTCTACAAACCTGAAGTTTTCAACTTCACTTCTTACTTCATCTTGTATTAATCACCGGTCAAAATGGAAGGACATCGACAACGCTTCTCCTGCTTGCCTGACGGGCATCGTCTGCGAGCTGGGTAAGTGAGCAGAGTTCTCCTACTTGCCTGACGGGCATAGTCTGCGAGCTGGGTAAGTGAGCAGAGTTCTCCTACTTGCCTGACGGGCATAGTCTGCGAGCTGGGTAAGTGAGCAGAGTTCTCCTACTTGCCTGACGGGCATAGTCTGCGAGCTGGGTAAGTGAGCAGAGTTCTCCTACTTGCCTGACGGGCATAGTCTGCGAGCTGGGTAAGTGAGCAGAGTTCTCCTACTTGCCTGACGGGCATAGTCTGCGAGCTGGGTAAGTGAGCAGAGTTCTCCTACTTGCCTGACGGGCATAGTCTGCGAGCTGGGTAAGTGAGCAGAGTTTCCTACTTGCCTGACGGGCATCGTCTGCGAGCTGGGTAAGTGAGCAGAGTTCTCCTACTTGCCTGACGGGCATAGTCTGCGAGCTGGGTAAGTGAGCAGAGTTCTCCTACTTGCCTGACGGGCATCGTCTGCGAGCTGGGTAAGTGAGCAGAGTTCTCCTACTTGCCTGACGGGCATAGTCTGCGAGCTGGGTAAGTGAGTAGAGTTCTCCTACTTGCCTGACGGGCATAGTCTGCGAGCTGGGTAAGTGAGCAGAGTTCTCCTACTTGCCTGACGGGCATCATCTGCGAGCTGGGTAAGTGAGCAGAGTTCTCCTACTTGCCTGACGGGCATAGTCTGCGAGCTGGGTAAGTGAGCAGAGTTCTCCTACTTGCCTGACGGGCATCGTCTGCGAGCTGGGTAATTGAGCAGAGTTTCCTACTTGCCTGACGGGCATCGTCTGCGAGCTGGGTAAGTGAGCAGAGTTCTCCTACTTGCCTGACGGGCATAGTCTGCGAGCTGGGTAAGTGAGCAGAGTTCTCCTGCTTGCCTGACGGGCATCGTCTGCGAGCTGGGTAAGTGAGCAGAGTTTCCTACTTGCCTGACGGGCATAGTCTGCGAGCTGGGTAAGTGAGCAGAGTTCTCCTGCTTGCCTGACGGGCATAGTCTGCGAGCTGGGTAAGTGAGCAGAGTTCTCCTGCTTGCCTGACGGGCATCGTCTGCGAGCTGGGTAAGTGAGCAGAGTTTCCTACTTGCCTGACGGGCATAGTCTGCGAGCTGGGTAAGTCAGCAGAGTTCTCCTGTTTGCCTGACGGGCATCGTCTGCGAGCTGGGTAAGTGAGCAGAGATCTCCTGCTTGCCTAACGGGCATCGTCTGCGAGCTGGGTGAGTGAGCAGAGTTCTCCTACTTGCCTTACGGGCATTGTCTGCGAGCTGGGTAAGTGAGCAGAGTTCTCCTACTTGCCTGACGGGCATAGTCTGCGAGCTGGGTAAGTGAGCAGAGTTCTCCTACTTGCCTGACGGGCATAGTCTGCGAGCTGGGTAAGTGAGCAGAGTTCTCCTGCTTGCCTGACGGGCATCGTCTGCGAGCTGGGTAAGTGAGCAGAGTTCTCCTACTTGCCTGACGGGCATAGTCTGCGAGCTGGGTAAGTGAGCAGAGATCTCCTGCTTGCCTAACGGGCATCGTCTGCGAGCTGGGTAGGTGAGCAGAGTTCTCCTGCTTGCCTGACGGGCATTGTCTGCGAGCTGGGTAAGTGAGCAGAGTTCTCCTACTTGCCTGGTGGGCATTGTCTGCGAGCTGGGTGAGTGAGCAGAGTTCTCCTACTTGCCTTACGGGCATCGCCTGCGAGCTGGGTGAGTGAGCAGAGTCTCCTACTTGCCTGATGGGCATCGTCTGGGAGCTGGGTGAGTGAGCAGAGTTATCCTACTTGCCTGCCGGGCATCGTCTGCGAGCTGGGTGAGTGAGCAAAGTTCTCCAGATACGGAATAACAGCAATAAAAAAAAATAGTTTAATAGTTTTCAATGAGTTTACATTTAATGTAGTGAAAAAGTTATAGTAGTGTATAGTACTGCCTTTAAATGTAGCTAGAAAACTAACATCAAAAAGTCACATATCTTACTGTAAGAGAGACAACGATTCAGTGCATGTCAGGCTTCCATCGGTACCATAACCGTGGGATAATTGGACTTTGTTATAATAGGAACCTACAGTTTATGGATCGAAATGATAACGAAAACTAGAGATCACATACAGTGGTACTGAACCATCCTTCAACCCTTCACGCACAGTGGTTATGAACCTCCCACCCACCCATACAAAAACAGTGGTATTTACCTTCAGGTCACCTATTTTTGAATATAAGGTGAATATATCCGAATTAGGTTTTGATAAAGTTATAGCCTGTTTAATATTTCTAGTATCGGGTGAATAAGTGGGTGGGCATTGTTTCCCACCATGTCTTCTGTGCCTGGCGTGGATGTTGGTGCAAACTTCCAAACAATGTGAATACTTATAATATATGTGGATGAATATGTTTCACACCCTGGAAATATAAATAACTATGTCATACATTCAAGAAATGTGGATAACTATGTTACACTTCCTGGAAATACGAACGGCTATGTCATACATTCAAGAAATGTGGATGACTATGTTACACATCCTGGTAATATGGATGGCTATGTCATGCACTCAAGAAATGGGTATGACTATGTTACACATTCTGGAAAAATGAATGGCTATGTCATGCACTCAATAAATGTGGATGAATATATTTTACACCCTGGAAATATGAATGGCTATGTCATACTTTCAAGAAATGTGTATGACTATTTTACACACCCTGTACATATGAATGGCTATATCATACATTCAAGATATGTGCATGACTTTGTTACACATTCTGGAAATATTTGGTGTTTTTTAGTCTATCTGTTAAAATGTGTCATTTAACAAAATGTTTTTTCTTCTATTAAAATAGTGATACTATATCCACGTGTGCTACCTTTAGTTTACATACTAAATGTTATTTTTCCAGGGCCGTCATCAGAAGAGTCAGCTACGTTGGTGAGTATGATAAGAAATGGAATGAGGATTGCAAAACTCAACTGCTCAAAAGCTTCACATGAATACAACTCTAAAATCATAGATTGTTTCCGAACAGCAGTCTTGAAGTACAGGGAAATAACGGGCATCTGTTTGCCCTTTGCAGTAGCAATCGAGACATCTGGGTCAGATATACACACTGGAGCACTCCAATCTGTAAGTGGTTAATTTATCTATATTTAGAGTACTAATAATAAACATTTGAAAAATGGTGCTATCCGAGCCCTTTGCCATGGTAGTTCAAACCATTGATCGTTTATATGGTATCTCCCACTGCATGACGCTGTCCCTTTGGGCACTAAGACAAGTTTTATGTTTTATGGAACATTCCTTCACCTGTCATAAACTTTTAATTCATATTAGTAATTTACACATTACTAAGTTGGACCTTTGGAAGGGTGATGTTATCTGAAAATATACAATCACAACCGAAGGTACCCAAGTTGCCTAATCCTTTCATTACTGAACCGACGGTGTTCGAAGATAGCCGAAATAAAGCTGACCTGATGGTTGCCGAAGTTTGTCAAATTGAGACTGACCCGACAGTAGCAGAAGGTATCCGAATAAAACCTGACCCGATACAGCCGAAGTTTGTCGAAGTGAGACTGACCCGACGGTAGCCGAAGGTATCCGAATAAAATTTGACCCGATGATAGCCGAAGATTATTGGAATTAGACTGACCCGACGGTAATCGAAGGTATCCGAATTTAAGCTCACCCAATGATATCCGAAGATACTCGGAGTGAGAACATATTCAGCTTTATTTATCGTTGGGTAGCCGAAATAAAGGTGGCCTGACGATAGTTGTAGATTTTCAGAGGGAGAATGACCCGACGGTAGCAGAAGGTAGCCGAAATGAAGCTGGCCCGGTGATACGGTAGCCGTAGATGATCGGAGTGAGACTGACCCAAAAGTAGCCGAAGGTAGCTGAAATAAAGTGTTGAATATAACCAAACATTGTCGATAGATCCCGAAGTGGTAGTAAAGCCCAAATGTAACCTAAAATTGCCAAGTGAAGGTCCGCCCGACGATAGCTGAAGGTAGCAGAAGTTTCTTAAAGTTGTCGGTGGAAATATCAGATCCAATTTGTCTCCCGAGATTTAATCAAATTTTACAGCCTTAAGTGTTTAAAGGGATTGTTTCTAAAGACTCATACGACTTTTTAAATTCAATTTTTAAAATAAATATTTTTTATAAAACACAAAAGGGGTTTAAAAATTTGCGTGTATTTTGTTGAGATTCCAGTAAAATATTGTAGGATACTGTACTCTTTACAAAAATCATAACAAATTACCTTCCTCTAGATTCCTACCAAATCTACTCTTTAGGTGAGCGTGAAAATTATGTTTTTACTTTACCTGATATATATATCTATTATTCTTTGTATTGAGTTGTAGATGTAGAATTACTGGTTTTCTAATATTTATTTGCACTCGTGTATCCATAATTGTGAGATTTGTCTGATACAGGGTCTTCCTGATGAAGTAGAACTAAAGAGAGGGGATGCAGTCAAAATTGTATTTACAGAGTGCTTGGATGAGAAGTTTTCATCTGAACGCTTTATATATGTGATCTGCCCTAAGATAAACAAAATGCTCCAAAAAAACTCCTCAATATCAGTCGATGATGGTAGGATTCTTTTGACAGTCAAAAAGCATGGTACGTATTTTTTAATGTCTCCAGTATGTACGAATGTTGTTTCAGTGGTTCTTAAGTATGCCTAATACATAAATTGAATGAATCAATAGTTATCTCACCGTAAGGTTTGAAAAATAAGATCAATATTGCTGACTCAGCAATATACAGTGAATAAAGTTTGGTCCCGGCTTTGTTAAACATTCTGTGTAAATATAAAATACGTATCTATATTGAGTTTTATATTTTGATAAATATTGCTTGTTATCAATGTATTTCAAGTAAGTGTTGTACATATTTTGAGAGTCCGGTCAAAAATCATACCCGACATTGGATATTGCGTTTGATAATAATTATCTGCATTTTGACGATGCGTTATTGTTTTACAGTAGGCCTACAGTTTTAGAGAAAATATATAGATTAATCCTAAGTGCGTGGATTTAAAGTCAAGGAGCTCCGGAGAATATTTTTCAATAAGCCATATTTCGACAGCAAACGCTTTTTACACATTTTAAAAATATTTTAATTTCTCCTTTAGATATTTTTTATCAACTGTTAATATTTTGAATGTTATAAGACCAACATTCATTAAGAAAATCCAATTCTTTACTCCTAATAAAGTTTTTAGAAGATACAAAATTTGTAATTTTTTCAGATGGCGATGTTGTTGAGTGCATTGTAGATAAAACAGGAATGTTGGGCAGCATGATGTCTGTGCACCTTCCTGGTGTTACTATTGACTTATCGAAGAAGGACGAAGAAGATATCCAGTGGGGTTTAAAGCAAGGTGTAGACATAATCTTTGTTTCATTGACAGAAACTTCTGATCAAGTTGGTGCCATTAAACAGATAGTTGGTAAGGAAACCGACAGGCAAATATTTATAAGGCAAATTTGGTTAAGTAAAATCAACAATAATAGTTCTTAAATATTTAGGAGGTGGTTTTCATTTATGTTTCCTTAGTTAATATTATTGTTTTTATGTGTTAGTTAAAATATTTCAAGCAATACTATTGATGAGCTTGAGCGGTCTAGGCGTCAGGGTTGTGAGTCGGGTTAGAGATAGCATAGGTTCACGTTAAAATATTTCAAGCAATACTATTGATGAGCTCGAGCGGTCTAGGCGTCAGGGTTGTGAGTTGGGTTAGAGATAGCATAGGTTCACGTTAAAATATTTCAAGCAATACTATTGATGAGCTCGAGCGGTCTAGGCGTCAGGGTTGTGAGTCGGGTTAGAGATAGCATAGGTTCACGTTAAAATATTTCAAGCAATACTATTGATGAGCTCGAGTGGTCTAGGCGTCAGGGTTGTGAGTCGGGTTAGAGATAGCATAGGTTCACGTTAAAATATTTCAAGCAATACTATTGATGAGCTCGAGCGGTCTAGGCGTCAGGGTTGTGAGTCGGGTTAGAGATAGCATAGGTTCACGTTAAAATATTTCAAGCAATACTATTGATGAGCTCGAGTGGTCTAGACGTCAGGGTTGTGAGTCGGGTTAGAGATAGCATAGGTTCACGTTAAAATATTTCAAGCAATACTATTGATGAGCTCGAGTGGTCTAGGCGTCAGGGTTGTGAGTCGGGTTAGAGATAGCATAGGTTCACGTTAAAATATTTCAGACAATACTATTGATGAGCTCGAGCGGTCTAGGCGTCAGGGTTGTGAGTCGGGTTAGAGATAGCATAGGTTCACGTTAAAATATTTCAAGCAATACTATTGATGAGCTCGAGCGGTCTAGGCGTCAGGGTTGTGAGTCGGGTTAGAGATAGCATAGGTTCACGTTAAAATATTTCAAGCAATACTATTGATGAGCTCGAGCGGTCTAGGCGTCAGGGTTGTGAGTCGGGTTAGAGATAGCATAGGTTCACGTTAAAATATTTCAATCAATACTATTGATGAGCTCGAGTGGTCTAGGCGTCAGGGTTGTGAGTCGAGTTAGAGATAGCATAGGTTCACGTTAAAATATTTCAAGCAATACTATTGATGAGCTCGAGCGGTCTAGGCGTCAGGGTTGTGAGTCGGGTTAGAGATAGCATAGGTTCACGTTAAAATATTTCAAGCAATACTATTGATGAGCTCGAGCGGGGTTGTGAGTCGGGTTAGAGATAGCATAGGTTCACGTTAAAATATTTCAAGCAATACTATTGATGAGCTCGAGCGGTCTAGGCGTCAGGGTTGTGAGTCGGGTTAGAGATAGCATAGGTTCACGTTAAAATATTTCAAGCAATACTATTGATGAGCTCGAGCGGGGTTGTGAGTCGGGTTAGAGATAGCATAGGTTCACGTTAAAATATTTCAAGCAATACTATTGATGAGCTCGAGCGGTCTAGGCGTCAGGGTTGTGAGTCGGGTTAGAGATAGCATAGGTTCACGTTAAAATCCTTCCTGGACTAGTATTATAATTAGCAATGCTTTACTGTTCGCTCCCTTTCTCTGAATAAGTTCCTAGACAGATAAATAGTCTGTGAGGAATGAGCAGAGTAAAACTAAGAGAAGAAAAACATAGCAATAGCACATTTTTCTAAGTAAAGATAATCATGGATCTATCATACAACGCAGTTTTCTAATATGCGCTTTTGAACTCGAATCTAATGCTAATTCACATTAAATTCATGTTCAAGCATGCACCTTAAGTACCTGCCTTGAATCTTAAATCGAGTTTATATAAAATTTAATTTACATAATGTTGCCGTAATATTTATAGGAATGTTACCTAAATACATGAAATTATTCATAAAATATAATAATGCCGTAATATCACTACATCTTTAATACAAAAGAACTGCTCAAAGTCCTAATTTTCTGGAATAATAGTTTGTTCCAAATATGTTTTAAAAACTAGATATGTAGATGAAAAATAAAAAGATAATATTTTTCAAACATAACTGATGTCGGTTGATACATGCAGAGACATTGTCGTTACAAGGCCTCAAGGTGTTACCTCAGGCCACTGAACAACCAGATTTGGTGATAGAAACGTTTACTTTTTTCTGATAGTCTGCCAATTCGTAAGTTCAAATCATCACGTGTATTTAAATGAACACCATGATAACAGAACAACCATCTTAATTTGTTTTGTAACTGGAGTTGCTTAACTATATTAGATAAAATTGTGGTTGGTAGTTGGAAAAATTGTAGGTATGTCCAGCCTACCACCAAACATATATATATATATATATATATGGTTTGTACGTATACTGATGTAATTGAAGAAACTTTGTTAGATTGACATGTTCGACAAATCAGAGCAACCATAATAATAGTTGGTATTGAGTTTCAGATCAGGGAACGAATCGTGTAAAAGTATTTGCCAAAATAGAAAGCCTCCAAGGATGGAAGAACATTGAAGGTATTTTGGATGTCGCTGATGGTATAGTAATTGATAGAGACGCGTTGATTAACAAGATCGAGCCTCAGAAGTTGTTTTCAGCACAGAAAGCAATGGTTTCCTCATGCAATAAGGTCTGTTCTTAGTTAAATTAAAATAGCACAATATTGTACATATTATTAATATTTTATCGTACATTTTATTGACATAGGTCTACTATCATACATGTTGTCAACTTGTTATCGCACATATTTGTTACATGCCATCGTACATTTTACTGACATAGGACTATTATCGTGCATATTATTGTACTTATTCTTGACATGTTATCGTACCTGCTGTAACATACTATCACCATAAATGTTCTTAAACCACATGCTCTGAACATTTTATCGTAAATTTTGTAAACAAGAATTTAAATAACAGTTCAATATTACATAACAATGTGTGGTATGTTTTTTTATGCCACGTTAACTGGCTGTGTAAATTATATACATCAATTGCCGACATTATAGACTCTTAAAGTGGATGTCTATTAGGAGTCTGGAAGGTAATCCGAAAAGTCGATAGCTGAGATGTAATGTACACAGGCAATGGACAAAGTCAAACTCAATAGATCATAAAATTGTGGTTATATCATTTAAATACACTTCATTAGTGTTTTACAGAATATAATATTTAGTATTTAATATAATGTTCACATTTTTTTATAATATCTTCACATCTCTTCAGTCACGCCAAATCAGTCAGAGTATTCTTGATGTTCAAGATTGGTCTAGAATCTAGACTGATAGATCTTGGTATCCAACGCCTTAAATGCTGTCTAAGCATACGACAAAACCTATCTGGGGCCTTTAAATATCTTGTTATTATGCATCTTGAAGTATGTCTGAAATTGCACAACCCTTTTCTTTGAACAGTTTTCCTCTTATACACAGTGTAAGAGATTAACCGGACACCCTTTTAACCAGACTTTATGTCAATGAGGATACTCAAGTTGAAGAAATTTTGATTATTGAAATTTGCCCTTTAATAACTCTTCTACACTGATCGTATTCATAGTCTTAAACGTCATAATTCTGTCGTTCTTAAGCCATAATGGAGGTATAGAACTAAAATAATCTTCATTGCCACTGTGAGACAAGATTTTAGAGCACCGATATGCCTTAACAGGCAAGGGATTAGAGCTTCTGGTGCCTAGCAGCTGTAGTCTTCTGATTCAATCTTGACCACCTCACCGAAGCAGTATAAGTAAGCGACTTTTGGTTTGGTTATGGTTTTGTAACTCCTTTGAATCAACCTTTGTTGTATACTCAATTTACACCCCAACAGCCGTCTGCTTTGATCTCTGTTCGACCTGGCCATTACACTGGGGAGTGTATAATTTAAGTGCACCCCTCAAGAAGATAGCAAATTGACGTTATATTTGTAATTGCAGTATAATTTGTTACAAGGTAACATCGCCTAAGTTGTCTCATGGTTATTTAAGGACCTTGGATTCGTTGTTTTCTTATTTAAAACAGGAAGAGTTCGTAAAAACTTATAAGCCGTGACCATATTTATTTTCTCAATGATATCATATCAAACTGTTACTTGAACTCCTCTATTCACAAAGATAACGAGATTATGACAATTTAATTTCTTTCACACCAAATAGTATTGTAGCCTAATTCAAAAACAAACTCGGTTGCAGATTGGCAAACCAGTGATAGTTGGTGGCCAGATATTGGATTCTATGGTGAACACAACTCGGATATCATGGAATGAGAGCTCAGATATTTCCTCTCTGGTTCTGGACGGAGCGGACTGCATAGAACTGTCAGCAGGAACAGCCTATGGAAAGTATCCTAAAGAAACTGTAGCCACTTTGTCTGCCATTTGTGCAGAGGCTGAATCAGCTGTCCAGCACAATCAACTCTTTCTTGAGTTTACTAATGAGGTATATAAACTTTAGACTTAATTTTATAAAAATAACATTTGTTGAAAATTACAAGTATCAGTATTGTTTTTATGATTGCTTAAATAAAACCATTCATACATCAACACTAATTTACAATCCATATTCAGTATCTGAATATAGTAATAATTTTAAACAACTGTACTTACTTACGCATATTAAAATAGTGTATAGTAACTATACATTTCATAAGGATTACGACGTGACCAAGAATTTAAATTTACAACCTCTAGAAGCCAATAAGGTTGTTTTGGAAATTGGTAAAATCTTTTGTTCTTGTAGTGTTTATATTGTTTATAAAAGTTTATAAAACATTTCTTTCAACCACGTATTTAAAAAAAATTCGATCAATTAATGGGTTTTTAGTAACAAAAGTGTAAAGTTAATATACAATGAAAACTAGTTAAAATAACTGTACTTTTTTGTTCCAACTAGGAACAAAACTTATAATAAAATGTAAAAATTGCTTATATCATAATGTACAACTAAACTAGGAAAATAATGGTGTAATTAGATTTTTCATATGCCCCTTAGTTTCTTAATAAACAACCTCAAATTATGGTACTCATAGTTTCTGCGTCGACAGTATATACGTACTCCTGTTTCGAAGATTTCTTCCCTAAATGTTTAAGAGCCAATATCTTACTACATCTGCTTTATTTTTTGATATATCTTGCTTATACAGTTATAAATATGATATGATGAATTCTAACAAGTGGAGTCAGAAGTGTTTCCTTTTCTTTATTTTCAAATGTAGGACTATGATATAAACTGAAGAATGAAATGAAACTGTTATTATTTCAAAGAAAGCATTTTTTTAATTAGTGATGAAAATATAAAAGATTAAAGTTAACTATACAATATTTAATAGGTATGGCAATATATAGTATAGTAATACACCCAAAAGGGAGTTTGTACATATTACATAAATGAATATAACAATATCAAATAAAATTAAGACATCACAAGGCAGTTAAAAAACAAAACAATTATATGATGTAAACAAATAAACAACAGCACAATTATGCTTATTCTTTTAAGTACAATATTTTAAGCAAGTAATAAAATAAATAAAGACAGAACGTGTGCATTTTGAATAGATAAAAACAAATAAATACATTCATTAGGTAAGAGTTTTCAGTAAAACAAACAGTAACAATTACAAATAATAAGGTTAACGTACATTTTTCGTCTTCAGCTACAATATCCTATTTATTGGATTACCGGTTTCGGAGCAAGAACCCCCCATGGTCACATCCACTAAACGTTGGATTAAAATAAAAAGAGTTCTTGCTCCGAAACCGGTAATCCATAAAATAGGATTTTCTAGCTGAAGACGACAAAGGTACGTTAACCTTATTATTTGTCATATATATCAGCTCAGGAGGATTTAACAATGAATAAAGTAAAAATGACAATAACATTACATTACAAAGTAACAACTTCCATTCAGTAATTTTAATTCAATGTAATGAGCAAACAGTTAGCAATTTAGCCTAAAGGAGTACCAAGATTGTAATCGAAATCTATAGAAGTGGCAACAGCTCAAGTTTTATCGGTTGAGTGATCTGTATATATATTTGACTGCACCTATCAAAGTTAAACAAGGTTTGTAGTGGGAGTTTCCGGTTATAATAAACTGATGGTCAAGCTGACAGGAAGTGAGGAAGAGCCAGTGCAAAGAGTCCAAGAAAGGACAATTTAGTTATTTAGTTTACCTGTTGTCAGTATATATTTGTAAACAAATTTTAAATACAAACAAAGGAGAAATATATATCCTTCTTGCTCAGAACAACCTTTTGTACAAGACTCACAAGAGGGATTTTTTTAACACTCACAATGACCTTGATCCCTTTCCAAATCATATTACGTCACCTACCCACGTCATGATACCTCATGACGTCACTGCCACGTCAGCAGTTGTCCCAGAACTGGCAAATCCTATTACTAAGGTTATATCTTATATCCAACATTGCCATATAAAAGTTCACTCCAACGTACGAACATTGCTGTTTTGGTTTAATACCTGCTCCTAAATCCGTTAAAGCCTTTTCAATATTCATATCTCGCAGAGAAAAATCATTTTCTTTACAGTGAAACATAACAAGTTGATATTCCAGATATCATTGTTATCAGTGTTTTATCACTGATCTAAGTCTGTAAATGGGAGATTGTCGATGAATATGTGAGACATATAAGTAGAAACCTAAGATAATATTTGTTTAAGCTGGATACTATCTTCAACTCACCCTTCAGTTTTGGTAATTTAATATTCACTTGTTTACATAAGGCAAACTCACTTGCTAACTTTAGTCTACTTCAGCCTTCCTCAGCATATTATTAAATGCCATCATAGAGGTAAATTAGCTGTATTTTTTTAACAATCATGGCATGCAGATAGCATTTTTTTATCAGTAACTACAGGTAGGGCCTAAAGCCTATTAACTATATTCATTAATTTTCATTGAAATAATTTATAAATCATCGTTAAATTACGACATAAAGTGACAAAAATTTATGTAATGATCAGATGAAGATGTCACAGCGCATTGGAATTGGTTATATTTGTATACAGGATTTATTAATAAAGTTTTGTATGCTGTTACATAAGCAACACATGAAAAATACTGATAGACATGATTGAACAGCTCTAGGAGTGTACATTTGTTTTTTTTATAACACAAACTTAATCAAACATCAATGTTAATGCATTTGTTCACATATCAGCAAACGTTTTTGGTGCTCCAGTTTATAATAAAAATGTTAATTTTTAAGAACATAATAATTACAAGGAAGTCTCTTTAATAAATATATGAAAGTTTTGTCATATATTTCAGACATGTATATGTTTGCAATAACGACGTTGTAGGTGTCAGGACCACTTGAAGCAAATCACGCTGCTGCCATTTCAGCAGTAAAAGCTGCCATTTCAAGTAATGCAAGGAGCATTATTTGTATTACAAGTAGAGGAGATACAGCTCTGTTACTGGCCAAGTACAGCCCTCCTTGCCCTGTGGTGGCCGTGACCAGAGACCCTCAAGTGGCAAAGGAAATGCTCTTTCATCGTGCCATCTTGCCAATACTGTATGAAGGTAAACTATTTGTATTACAAGTAGAGGAGATACAGCTCTGTTACTGGCCAAGTACAGCCCTAATTGCCCTGTGGTGGCCGTATAAAAATTGTGATATTTAAAAAGATAAAAGTTTAAGTTGGTCTTATTTACTAAGTGAAGTTAGGGCTAAGGAGCCCGCTCTAACACTTGTAAGAGGGGGATAATTATATAGAACAGTGCCTTGTAGATGTTTCGGCTGAAAAGTATTCTCATTGTAGATAAATGGCTAAGAACAAGTACAAGATCTTTTTTTTCGTCCAAAAAACTTACAAAATTACAAAATTACATATTTTTTCCTAAGTATATCGATGTTGGTAATCGAATTGTGCGGTATTTTCCCCTGATCATGAATATCGCAAGACTTTTACAATCGAACCATTATTAAGCACGTTAGCACCGGAAATGTACCGATTTCCGTAATGTTGGATTCTGTTAGGATAGGGCTACTTAGGTTGGGATTGATAGGTTAGGTTTGGTCAGGTTATCTTAGGATTAGTTAGGCTCCTATTATTAATTGGTTTGAGCACAGTTGGTTAAATACCTTCAAAGTTTGTAGGTTTACCTAACATAACTTAAATAAATCTAACAACGTAACCTAACCTAACCAAACCTGACAACCTAACCAAACCGAACATAACCTACCTATTAATACTCAACCTAGCCCTACCCTAACAAAACGTAAATTCACTGAAATCGGCACATTTCCGGTGCTAACGTGCTTAATAATGTTTGGATTGTAAAACCTTGTGGTATTCGTGATATTTGTGATTTCTGTTTTTTCCTTAGTTTTGTAATTTTCCGCCTTTTACGCTGAAAAAAGATCATATTATTGTTTCTTAAATATGTATATACTATGAAAAAATGTTCAGCCAAAAATCTACAAGGCCTCTCTTCTATATAATTACCAAGAGAAGTAGATAGAATAAATTGTAAAAAAAGATGAATGTGTTATGCTATTAAAATAAGACTACAGTTTTACAAATGTTCGTTTGTTGCAGAGAAATCTGAATCAGACTGGACGTTAGATTTTGACGATTGTGTAAGATACGGAATGAAATATGGTGTGACATTCAATTTCCTCAAGAGTGGAGATCCTGTAATAGTTATCTCTAGGTGGGAGAAATCACCCGGATTCACAGACTCGGTTTGCATAAAGTACGTGCATACTGGTTGGATGCATTGTTGATTTTTGACAATAATGTTTCTCTGAATTCTTAAATCTTTTAAATAAATAGTATAAAAAAACAAAAAATATCTAAGATTTTGTGAATAATGAATGCGCTAAGGTAGGCTACACTGAGCAAGAAGTATTCAATATTGAATATTTTGTAGTGTTGTTTTTGAAGTGTTGGTACAAACAGGTTTAGTTATTACTTTAATGTACTGTTCTCCTGGTTTGATGTGGTTTTGTAGGTCCCATGCATTTTTTCTATGTAACATTTTATTTACTTCACCAAACACTTAATCTAAATTGTTCGGTTTTTTGTTGTGTTTCTTTAGTTTTTTTATATATAACTAGCTGTACCCGCCCGCTTCGCCGGTCATAATATTGAGTTTGATTTAGAACCTAATAGCTGAAAGAATTCGAGCATTTTTGCTTATTCTACCAATATTAGATTTTTTAGGAGGCATGTCATAAAAAGTAAACTGCAAAACAAAAAATTATTTATTTTTTATTTTTACGTTTCACCACATGTTTTAATTACAGAGGAAAAGGTTAACACCAAATACAGATCACCTGATCAAGTAAAAGTAGTGTGTGCTACACTCTCAAGGTGAAATGTAGAACTACAATAAATCAAAACATATACAGTACTGTTGTTGTGAGAACTTTAATCTGCTTATGGCATGTGAAACTACATTAAACCATTTGTGTACAGTGTAGTCTGAGAGTTGTAGGAATGGTGATTAGTTACTGTCATTTTCGGATAGTCCGAACTTTAAGGAATCCGAACAGGCTATCCCCCAATTAATTTGGATTTGCAGGTATTGACTCACCCACCCACCCATACACGAACAGTGGTATTGACCCATCCGCCCACCCATACACGAACAGTGGTATTGGCCCACCCATACACTCATACACGAACAGTGGTATTGACCCACCCGCCCACCCATACACGAACAGTGGTATTCCTACAACTCTCAGTGGTACACTGTACACTGTACATTGGTACCACTGTACCAATGTACAGTGGTATTGGTGGGGAAACCCACACGTTTACCCACCAATACCACTGTACGTGTATGGGTGGGTGGGTGGGCCAATACCACTGTACTTGTATGGGTGGGCGGGTGGGTAAACACCACTGTACATGTATGGGTGGGCGGGTGGGCATATATATACAAACATCCTCTTTTATAAATATAGATGATATAAAATTTACATGGCTTGTGAGATTATGTGCTAAGCTTGGTATTTTAAATGAAGCTTCTTTTCTAAATTCTTTTATGAAAAGTAAAGAATCAAAAAACCAAAATATTTTAATTAGGTGAAGGTTTTTACATTACAAGCCATCATTACATTTATTTGTTTACGTTTGTCGTTAATGATAAAAATATGTGAAAATAGTTAGGATACTTCTTATTGTTGGTGTGAATATGGAAATTATTGTATTCGTTTCAGTCATCCTAGATAATTCCTTTTTGGTACTTTTTGCCTACACTATGATGATGTTTTATGTGTCATTGTGTTTTTTTTTTTTATTTTTCTTGCAGGGTTGAGTGTGTTGACTGCTAGTTTGAGAAATAACAGGATGTCACCTTAACCTTGGATATGATGCCATGTCATGTCGGGCAGCGATGGAGAGTAACAGCTCTACCTCACAACCTAACTTTCTTCTGGTCTCAAAGATAAACCATAATATTTTTAAATAAGATCTGTAAGCCATTCAACAATAGCACAAAATAATAAAGAAATAGCTACCGTTTTATAAAATTGTCAATGCTATACCTAAGTATAATCGTATTAAAATACAGAATTCGCAGTGTCATTTTAGTAGTAAAATAATTTATCCTATGAAATTTACCTGTAAAAATTATAAAACTCTTCAATTTATACATATCTTTAGTTTGGCAGTCCTTGCTGATGGATATAACCATAAAACAGTCTTAGTTGATGGATAGAACAATAAAACAGTTATGACATTCTTATCTGATGGACTGAACCATGACACAGTTACGATAGCCTTAGCAGATGGATAGAACCATGAAACAGTTGTGAGAGTCTTTATTGATGGATTCAACCATGAAAGAGGTATGAGGCTGATGGATACAACCGGGATACATCTATGACAGTCCTGGCTGATGGATACAAGCATGAAACAGTTATGACTGTCTGATGGATACAAGCATGAAACCGTTATGACAGCTCTGGCTGATGGATACAACCATGAAAGAGGTAGGACAGCCCTGGCTGATAGATACAACCACGAAAGAAGTATGTCAGCTCTTGCTGATGGATACATTCACGAAAAAAGTATGTCAGCCCTTGCTGATGGATACAACCATGAAAAAGTATGAAAGCCTCTTTCAAGGTATGATTGAATTGAAATTGTGTATATTACTCATTCATATAAAGATTCATTTTAAAAACAATAATAAAATCATTATTGTATTTCATTTCAAAATGGCAGCCATATTAATTTGTTAAAGTGAGTTTTAAAAAACCGTATATTTTTATGAAATTCGTAAATAATAACTTCTTGCAGCCTATTCAGTTTAAAATCTAATAGTGCAACATTTAAATATTTTTTTGTTTTTATCTATATTTTTTAATTTTTTATTTTTCTTATAAGTGAAATATTGAAAAGGCAGTATAAAAAGGCTGTATGATGTACACAATCATAATTTTATTTACCCAGCTTTTCAACTATTTAACAATAATAGTAAGTACATGAGTATTGCAGTTTTTTTTTCTAAATATGTCAGTAGGCTTAATTAGCTTGGTTAACAAAGCGATAAGAGTTGTATATTGTTTAGAAACGAATGTAAACCCATTCATTACAATCTCCATTTTTAAAAGTTTTTGAGGTTTCAGAAAACTTTGACTCCAGGCTTCCTATATTCTCATGCTGCCTCTGAAGACAGGCATTAGCGTCTAACCTTGGACAGGTTACTTCCCCCAGGAACTTTTTGCCTCAAAATTCCAAGTTACTGAAGCATATCTCTGAAGACAGGCATTAGCGTCTAACCTTGGACAGGTTACTTCCCCCAGGAACTTATTGCCTCAACATCCAAAGTTACTGAAGCATATCTCTGAAGACAGGCATTAGCTTCTTGCCTTGGACAGCGTAGATCTCCCAAGGATCTCATTTCCTCAACATTACAGGTCACTGAAGCATATCTCTGAAGACAGGCACTAGTGGCTTGCCTTGGACAGGGCAGTTCTGCCAAAAAATTTCATTCCCTCAACACTACAGGTCACTGAAGCATATCTCTGAAGACATGCATTAGCGATTTGCCTTAGACAGGGCAGTTCTGCCAAAAAGGTTCATTTCCTCAACACTACAGGTCACTGAAGTATGTCTCTGAAGACAGGCATTAGCGACTTGCCTTAGACAGGGCAGTTCTGCCAAAAAATTTCATTTCCTCAACACTACAGGTCATTGAAGTATATCTCTGAAGACAGGCATTAGCAACTTGCCTTGGACAGGGCAGTTCTGCCAAAAAATTTCATTTCCTCATCACTGAAGTATATCTTTGAAGACAGTCATTGGTGTTCTTGCCTTGGACAGGGTAGTTCTCCTAAGGATCTCATTTGCTCAAAATTCCAGGTTACTGAAGTATATGTCTGAAGAGAGGACATTTTATTTATTTATTTTCAAGACTGATATCTAGATTAATTTAGCCTCATTGTCTCAAAGTTGTGCAAGATTTAACCATTACTCAAATAATCAGTATGAGTAGAGGCCTCGTCCTACACAATTAACATAGGCCCCTAAAACATTAAAGTCGTTAATAATTAACTTGCTATTTTAATTCCACGTACAACTGTAGGATGTTTAGTTTACTTCAAACAATAGGATTTATATTTTCAATTTAAAAATTCAATTCAATTGAATATTATCTTTTCAAATTTCTTTTGAGAATGTTGTTGGGTTAAACTTATATACTTTCCCTTTCCAGTCATCCCTGAATATTTCCAAATTATATTTTATTCAATTACAGACAATATCTAAAAAGTTTTAAATTACCTTAAAACATCTAGCCATTATTATTGAAACCCATTGTTATTAATTTAATTCAATTCAAATATAAATTTTAAACAATTCGATATGTTAAAAAGAAAACATATTAGCTGAACGCAATATATTAGTTTTTGTATTTTATAAAAATCAAACTGACAATCATCAATGTTACAATACAGCATAAATTACTCCCAGATGAAACTTTATGGACAACATCCCCTGTGTAGTCTAATCCATCCCTGAGAAATAACCTTGCATACAAACTCGATGTCACTAGATTTGTAATGGGTCTCGTTGTTTGAAATATTTTCACAACAGTTGTACCTGTATTATTGGTTTCACTGAAGTTAAAGTCTTTAGGGTCTAAAAGTGCCCCAAAGTTGCTATACTCGCCTCCAATCAGAACGTTGGGCCCAATAAACGAGTTATTGTTAGAGAAATTCCCTATTATTTTGATGGATTGGAAAATGAATTTTGTTTGTTTTAATTCTAAAAGAGTGTTTGGTTTGGAATCAGAGTCTTGTGGAACTAACCCACACGAAGCCAGATCAACGTTCACACAAGGTATTATAGCGCAAGTTTGAAGCCCCCCTGTGTCCATATGATCATAGTGACGCACTCCGTCGAACACGGACATCCTATAGTAAAACTCGGAGTAGTCATCGTTTCTAGAAGTCTTGTTCTCTTTTGACTTGCTAAACACTGAGGTGATTTCAAGTGAAAAATTACAGCATAAAGAATTATGGCAAATAGTTCGGTCGACCATAAACGGAATTATTACGTCAGATCCATTTAAAATCCTTTGGGCATCGTCAGGGATTGTTATTAGCTCTGTAGCATAGACATCGAGGAAATCTCGCTTCAAATTTAACACTGAAGGATAAGCTTCGAACCATTTACCGAACCATTTGCTTGAAGTGTGTTTCTCGACATCGATCTGTCCAAAAGTTCTTGAAGATTGTTTGAAGCCATCTAAAACAATAATTCTATCAGATTCACACAGAAGCTAAAATACATTTTATAATATATTTATTTATTGAAATTTAGCAATGTACTGACTAAGCATTTCAATAATATATATATATATATATATATATATATATATATATATATAGTTGAAAAGGTGGTCTGGCTAGTACAGTTTAAAAATAAAACAAAAAACTATAAAGGTAACGTTTTAAATTAAAAATAACATTTTGAAAGGTCATTAGTAAAAAAAATATATGAATACTGTCCTACGTGGATAGGGACTGTAAAAATATAATATATTAATTTTTACATATACTGTATAAATATCCCACATTTTCCCTTGCTATAATGAGCATTAGTAACACAATGTTAGTATAATAAATTAGTGACAGGGTAAGCGGTGTTAACCCAAGTCTTACATACAAGAGGTTGCCTTATACAAGTACGCATCCATATCACGCAGGACATCAAGCCGAACTCATTTTTCCAACTTCACTGTTTCAAACAAAACTAATTGCAACAATAAAAGACTCTTATGTTCGTACTCTCGATCGTTGTTTAATTATGAATATGGTTTTATAAAAACATCAACATCATATTACATTATTTGATGTAACTGACTGATACTAATATTGATACTATTCAGTAGTAACTAAGTAAGTAAAACTCGGCAACATGTGAAAACAGATAATTTACCACTTTAAATTAACATTAAAATACCATACATTTAATTAATTCTAAAATAATCTTGAAAACAATACAATAATGGCTTTTAGTATGTAGTTTTAATTTTTTAGTGCACTGTGTTGGAGGCACAGAGTAAGTAATACACTTACTCTGTGGTCGGAGGTCTCCCTCTGACGTCACAACTAGGCTTATACAGCATAGACCTTTTGAGAGTGAGGTAACCTGTTCGATATTATAGGAGCCTTGGTATTGGCCTACGTTGTTTCTTTAAAGGGCCGTTACATAAAGTGAGAATTGTTTCTATATTTTTTAATTACTCCTAGTTATATTCATGTCTCTCTCTCTCCTCAAGACCCCCTTCTCTATGTTTAGAATTATCAAAATTGATTATTTTTACAAGGGAGTACCTACTTTTACCATTTGAAAGGCGGTGGTTAAAATGCGCAGGATTAAAAAAAAATATTTTCACGGTTGTTTTTAGAAGGACATATGTTAGATTCAACAATCAGGAAACCTGGACCATCTTTCAAGAACACGCCCAACTCTTCATTGACAACTCCTTAGCCCCAGCCTTAGCCCTGGGAACACATGGCATTGCTCATGACTTAGATTTGGCGGGATTGTAATTTAACTCTACTCCTCCTAAGGGGATTTAGTCACAAAAATATCTTATGAGTAGTAGCGATTTTCCGTTGGTGACAGTTGAAAATTTAGGTTGATAATCTTTGGTTTGCCGTTCCTGGAACAGTAGCCAAATGTAGGTTGATAATTTTGTGTCTTTCTTAAGTTGATAATTGTTCAGTGTGCGTGAGTTGATACTTTGTTAGGAGATATAGAACGTGAATTGAAAGTTGTGTTTTAGTTTTTTTTGCGAGTGAATGGATTCGCGTGTCGCGCGATGAATTCGACCAGAACGCCGGTCGAGATTTCTGCAGTGGCATCATTTCGCGAAGCGTTTAGTAGACAGTTCCGGCGGTGCGGTGTTTGTGGAACATTACTAAAAGTGCCTGGGTCCTCGCACCGGCGAGATTCAGTACCGGCATCATTCCGGGAAGCCGCGGCGCACACTCACCGCTGAGTTGTGTCAATGAATACAAACTCTGTATTCATTGGTTGTGTGTCACGATAATGTTCGCGCGGAAATTTGCGTGACATTTCGGTCTGCTCCGTCGCTTGGATGTCATCTTCACTCATCTCATCCGTCGTCTTCCTCGTCATCTTATTATCATCGCACATCTTTCAAAACACTCCAAAACATCTTCATTTAACGTTCACGTATCGTTCAGGTATCGTCCTCCTCGTCGTCTCTTCACTCTTCCACTCCAAAATATGATAAACTTTCAGACCCTCCTCGTCCTCTCGTCACTTCCACTCCAAAATACAACAAATTTTCAGAGCGGTCAGAGGAGACGGCTAACTCCGTGCAAATGGCTACACATAAGACGAATGTCAACCCAACAGTACATCTGAGTGCTATCGATATGGCTTCAAAGAAGCAATGTCCTACTTGCAATGCATTTGTACATGCATCAGATATGTCTCGACATGTTAAGACGAAACGATGTACCGCAGCTTCCACTAACTGTCAATCTACGGTTCCAGCACATGGGCCCCTTACTTCAACCATCACCGTATGCCATCAAAAGAAAACTTTTCCAGCATGTGGCATTGAGGTGCTGGCTAAAAATATGTCACCACATCGTAAATCAAAACACTGTTTGAGTATCTCAGTTCCTACTAATACTAATACAGTAAGGCCTGCACTCAATCACGCTTCTACGTCTACAAATGGTTCGCAAAAGAAACCGTGCTCAAATTGTGGTGTTGAAGTGACTGCATCGAACAAGTCACGGCATCGTAAATCGAAAAGATGCATCGCGATTTATTTTCCTGAACAAATGACTACAGTTACAGCTATTCAGAATAGCTCAATTTCGAATGATGCTACAAAACAGGCATGTTCTACATGTAACACGGATGTTTCTGTTCGTAATATGCTTAGACACAGCAAATCCAAAAAGTTTAACACTAATACGATGCTACGCAGCAGAGTAAACGTTTTGGAATGATACCAGCTCCAGAATCAGTAATGTGTTGGTTATGCGAAAAGTCCTCTACCAGCTTCTCCAATATCTTCGCCCTCCTCTGACTTTGAGGTAGATTGGTCGGCTCCCATTCCTTCTCAAATCAGCCCACTACCTGATTCTCCGATTGTTTCTCCTAAATCAAAGAATGAAGATCAAGATGGTTCTGATCCTGAATCATATTTGAGGGAGGGTGGCATAGATAATGTTATAAAATTATTGGGTAACGTAATCTCAGAAGCTCGTAGAAATCCAAATTGGAATGAAACAAAATGTAGAGATGCCATATCTGATTTGGATTAGTCATTTTTAGATAAGCCTAAAAAAGAAGAAGTACTGTTTCAACCACCCAAAAAGAGTAGTCCATTCGGATTCGAACAGAATAAGAAATATATTGGGATCTCCACCTCATTCGCCAGAGTCTACTCATAATCAGAGTTGAGATAAAGATGATATTGATTTCGATTTAACATATTCACTTAACAATAACATTAACGAAGAATCTTCATTGAATATACCAGATAGCCCTGTTAATGATTCTCCACTTCACTTTCCCTCATATTCTCCATTGAGTCTTACCGCAGAAAGAGAAGAAAAAGAAGCAGGTCTAAGTTCAGATTCACAAGATGAAACAAATTCTGTGGATGATCCGGCGCTGGAAAACTCACCACAGAACGACATAGACGAAGAATAGGAAGTTTAAAAAGAAGAAACAATTGAATTGCCATCTCTGACCGTATCCATCCGTGAAACGCAAACAGCTTTTAGAGGACGATTGAAAACTTACACAATTGCTAATCTACTAGAGTTTAAAGGTGTGTCCAGCCTCTTTGATGGTTATAAGCTCCTAATCATTGAACTTATTAAAAAGAAATATTGGGACGAAAAAGTGCACGGGTTTTTGGGACGACTAATAAGCTCAGGTACTGTAGCGTTATTAATTTTTCATAAAAATATTTTAATTTCCTTGTATTGCAAGGCCTGTACAATATACTTATTACAACATCCCAAGAGTCACCTTAAATACAAAACATATAAAATAACTGTGGTCATCACATTTTGTTTCCCTATCACTATTAAAAATTATTATTTATTAGTCAAAAATAATATATTAAGCAAAGCCAACTTTAATTTTTACTTTTGAAACCACAACAATTCACTGATATAAAATCACAGTACGCACCACATTTCACTTACCATTACATTTAAATAAACTATACACAACAATAATTTTAAAAGACTAATTAAAATGTTTTATTTAATAATCACAAACATTGTACTTTATTATTATATCTAAGAGTGTGCAGAGGAATATTTTTCTGTTTTCAACAGAAAGTATTGTACAAGCCCATGCCCATGCTCGTTATTGTAGTATAAGCAGAGAGGGGTGAAAATACACAAGGCCAAAACAGAACACAGACTCTATTCGTCATCCCGAAACATACCAAGGAAGAGTTTAAAGACGTTGATTTTCTAAAATTGAATCTGTATGGATCTTACGAAAGGCATAAGTGACCAATACTCCCAATACCAGAGCTATTACGGAGGACGCTGAGGACACAGATACTTGCTTGGGTCAAGTGTGCAATAGCGGCGAGGAGGTTGGGGATTAAGGGTTGGTGCGCATTATCGGTGCACGCTTCAAAAGATGAAATATAACTGAAATGTTGTGGAGGACAGTAATCCTAGCTTGCGAGGAAATTCGCACAGGTCCTCGCACGGAACATCGCACTGTCTGTACACTCCGTGCGATATCGATCATACAGCGGTCTGTGCGATGGCCTGTAGTATGTAGGGCCTAGGGGCCTTAAGTGGATGAGTATTGTAAATTCAAATAGTATTGTAAAAAGGAAAGTATCGGAACTATGTACCATACCTGAACGTCTTTTAGGTAATTCAGCATGGAGCATGAAGGAGCCTGCGATCTCAGTCATGTTGTAGACGACAGGTCCTTGCCTGCCCAAATAGATGCCTGTTCCAGAGCTGCCGCTGGATGGCATGTTATAACCTGACGCCAGCAATACAACGTCCAACGTGTATGCCCAGTAATACTGTTCTTGAATCGCTGGAATTAAATAAATTTTTAAATATTCATTATCTGATAGTGAAATTTTGTACTTTACTTAATTTATTGCTCAAACTTGAGGAAGATAAACATATCAACAAATAAACCGATGTTTAAAATGTTCTAGCTGTTTACAAATGGCATTTTACTACAAACAGAATCAGCATTACTTAACATAACTTTCATGTATAAGCTATTTGTGTTTCCTTTCCTTCAATATTAATGAAGATTTTACGTAAAATGAAATTACGTCCGCCGCAGGCTCAGACAAGATTATCGTTCTGGTCAAGTTTCAGTATAAACTCAGACAATGTATCAAATATAGCCTAGTACGCTTGAGATAAAAAAAATCATTTATTTTTTAAGTTATAAAAATAGCAAGTACTGAGTTAAAATGCTAGCAAATTCATGGAAAGAGAAAGAAGTTTTTCCCTAAATTCATTGTACTCCTAATAATGTAGTTATATGCACTTGAACTTTTCAACTAGACGAGTAACAGTTAAAAGATCGTCTTACAAATACAACAATCAACTTGTCTGACACACATTAAGGCCCCCCCGCCCTTTAATATATATTAAAAAATCATTTATTCACAAAAAAGAATACAATACAAAGGCTACAAGAATTGTTGTGTTATGAATATTCTCCCCCCTTAGACTATCTATCTGTGAGTGGGGAGGAGTCGTCAACAATATTATAAACAGCATGATATAACAGCTTTTTGTATTTTTTTAAAATTAACTATAGATGCAATATAAACTAAATATGAACAATGTCAACAAATAACAAATGTAATAATACCTTGCAATGACGAAAACACATCAAATTATTAATAAACATGAATTTAGAGAAAAAATAGTGAAAAGAATAGTGCAAAGGCATTATGGACATGTGGACGTCTGCATACTTGTATGTATATAGTGATTGAATGAGCATCTCAGCAGCCTCATGACCCATTTGTTCCAGCCATTTAATCGCCTTTTTTTTATAAATAGCAACACTGGAACCCTCAAAATAAGAAATTCCATGTGAAATGTTACGGTAGAACCAATGAGCTAAATGATAAGAATTTGTTATTTGAATGGAATTATTTAATCTAGGAATTTCAATATTTAAATGCATTCTCTTTCTAGTTGAGTAATTGTGCTGAATCTCATTAAATATTAAGCTATGGTTTTGAATAAAAATTAATATTTTGTATGTACAAATGTCTTATAGTAAGGATGGGAAACTCTTCACTAAGTAAACTGGTTAGACATCTTATGTTTTTTTTAATATTGCTTTTATTATTGCTCTCTGAGAAACATTGAGAGGCCACAAAGTCGAGGAGGATATTCCCCCAAAAAGTAGTTGATTATGTAAGACGGTCATGTACAGTAACTGTCACGGCGGTGGTCGGTCTACTTCAATCTGACCAATACCAAATGGCCTTTGTACGTATTCTTTTCGATAAAATGATGTTTTAAATACCATTTTGTATGTATTTTATCAGAGATTATGTACTATATAGCGAATTTTTTTTAAATTTTAATGTTTGTCATACATGAACTTTAATTTCGGTGCTGGGGGTGGATGTATCTTAAGTATATACGCGTATACCACAAAGGCACTGAGGTTGTGTAGCTATAATGGTGTCATGGTCTGTTCAATGTGTCTTCAGTGTTAGTGGTGAGTGTACCTTCAGTATATACACCACAAAAGGCACTGAGGTTGTATAGCTATAATGGTGTGATTGTCTGTTCAATGTGTCTTCAGTGTTAGTTGTGAGTGTACCTTCAGTATATACACCACAAAGGCACTGAGGTTGTATAGTTATCCTGGTGTGATGGTCTGTTCAATATGTCTTCAGTGTTAGTGGTGAGTGTACCTTCAGTATATACACCACAAAGGCACTGAGGTTGTATAGCTATAATGGTGTGATTGTCTGTTCAATGTGTCTTCAGTGTTAGTTGTGAGTGTACCTTCAGTATATACACCACAAAGGCACTAAGGTTGTATAGTTATCCTGGTGTGATGGTCTGTTCAATATGTCTTCAGTGTTAGTGGTGAGTGTACCTTCAGTATATACACCACAAAGGCACTGAGGTTGTATAGCTATAATGGTGTCATGGTCTGTTCAATGTGTCTTCAGTGTTAGTGGTGAGTGTACCTTCAGTATATACACCACAAAGGCACTGAGGTTGTATAACTATAATGGTGTGATTGTCTGTTCAATGTGTCTTCAGTGTTAGTGGTGAGTGTACCTTCAGTATATACACCACAAAGGCACTGAGGTTGTATAGTTAGCCTGGTGTGATTGTCTGTTCAATGTGTCTTCAGTGTTAGAGGTGAGTGTATCTTCAGTATATACACCACAAAGGCACTGAGGTTGTATAGCTATCCTGGCGTCATGGTCTGTTCAATGTGTCTTCAGTGTTAGAGGTGAGTGTACCTTCAGTATATACACCACAAAGGCACTGAGGTTGTATAGCTATCCTGGTGGGATCGTATGTTCAATGTGCCTTCAGTGTTAGAGGTGAGTGTACCTTCAGTATATACACCACAAAGGCACTGAGGTTGTATAGCTATCCTGGTGTGATTGTCTGTTCAATGAGTCTTCCGTGTTAGAGGTGAGTGTACCTTCAGTATATACACCACAAAGGCATTGAGGTTGTATAGCTATCCTGGTGAGATTGACTGTTCAATGTGTCTTCAGTGTTAGAGATGAGTGTACCTTTAGTATATACACCACAAAGGCACTGAGGTTGTATAGCTATCCTGGTGAGATTCTCTTGGACAGAGGCTTGAGTTTGCTCAATCCTGTGAGCCAGTTCTGAAGAAGAGTGGGATAATGTTGTGGGTCGAAAAAGATCCAATCAGTCGTATATCAACCGGAGGAGCTATCAACATCTCTGATATCGTCCCTCAGTCGAGGGGAGAAGACGAGCGGACTCTCTGTGTCCCTATCTACATATGTAAAACGGAACGTAAATGATTTTGTTACTTATGTGTTTTATATTAATTTTGCCAATTACGTATGGTTACATTTTGTTTAACATTCCTTATATCTGTATTTTTGAGTTTTCTCTGCTATTTTTCCAATTTGTTATACAGCAGTTATGCTTAGTAGAGGAATGTAAATAAAACAAAGGTACACATTACTTTAAATAATCTCTTATGTCAAGTTGCAATTCTCTAAACCCTCTTATTCGTATAGCGAATGGTAACAAATGCTCTGATGAAACGGTATCGGGTCATTTTGCCTACCTTATTTTTGCTTTCGATAGGAAATATTTTGAAATCCTTTCTTAGTGCGCATCTAAAAGCTGTAAATAATGCTGTTCTTAATGCCAATTCGGTGCCGCTTACTATGCATAAAACTCATACACTTTGTTTTTGATATGAGAAATAGTACTTACCTGTAAGGAATGGCATTTCTGAGAACCAAGCAGTTGGAAATATGAAATGGGTGATATTGTATTCATTAGCCAGGACCACGCCAGGATCCTCAAATATGATGTCGAAACAGGTTAGCAGGCCGAAGCGGACTCCAAAGTCCGTGTCGAAGTAAACTAACTCCTTGTTTTTGGGTTGTCCCAACGTACTTTCTCCATACAAGTGAATCTTCCGATACCTTGGTCAGACACATCGATATTTATAGCACTAGGTTACATTCCATATTACATATAAATCTATCAAATGTTATCATTAATAAAAATTAGAAAATTACATAGTACGGCTGTAAACCCAGCTACTTGGGGACAAAGTGTTGAGGAGACTGTAGGCGATAGGTTACATGACATGGCGTCCGATCAATGGTTGCCATCGACGTGGACATTACTAGAGAAGTCTGGGGTGTCCAAGTTGCATGGTAGTCAGTTTCATATGTTGTGTATAGAAGAGAACAGTGTCAGGCTTGTCAGTTAACTAAAATCAGACCAACACTAACTGGTTCGAATTCCACGTAAAGCTGTAGGTCCCTTAGCTATTGGGCTATCAATAAATATCTTTCTGAGGAACAGTGTACCTTAGTTAGTAACAATAAGTACACTCGTTCATATACACTTCTTACACTCATTCGCCCCTAATATTCGCCCGTATCTTGATGATCGGCGTCTTACTAATGAATAATTTGCTGATATATTGCCAAGAAGTATTAATATTAAATTTTTTTATCGCTCCTTATTTAGTTCTATTTTAAAGTTACAGAGTTGTGTAGACAATTATAATGAGTAATATCGTTAAACGTTACAGGTACGGTACACTGTTTCTGGCAATGGAATTCTGAGTGGTGCATGCTTCAATCAGATCGTTGAAATAGTTAGTCCTTATCAACATGGATCATATCGTTGAAGTAGTTAGTACTTATCAACACAGATCAGATCGTTGAAGTAGTTAGTCCTTATCAACACGGATCAGATCTTTGAAGTAGTTAGTCCTTATCAACATAGATCAGATCGTTGAAGTAGTTAGTCCTTATCAGCATGGATCAGATAGTTGAAGTAGTTAGTCCTTATCAGCATGTATCAGATAGTTGAAATAATCAGTCCACATTAGCATGAATTAGATGTTTAATTTAAAGATACCAGTTAACACATTTGTTTCATATTTTATGTCAATAGACTGTGAAAGTCTACCCAATGTATATTACATTTTAGTGAGAATCTACTACCGATAAAAAAGTATATTTTTGATTTCACGGAGGATAAATGTATACGTGGGAAGTTTTGGTGGTTTTTACATTCTCAACAACTAGTATGAATACCCAGTTTAAGTAAAGACCGTCAAAGATCTAACGACTCGAAGAATTACTTACGTAAGAAGAATATGACCCACAGAAAAGCCTAATTTATTTAAAAAAGACAAAAAATAATATCAAATATTCAATACTACTGAAGAATATATAAAATAGGTGTATAGCGTCAATGACGTCACTTTTTTCCCCACCCCCATTATATCCCCCTATTCAAATAACTCCCCCTATCTGACGTACTGAGTTTAAAATACATTTTTCTGTCATGAAACATTTTTAAACCCAGTTTGAAATGTCCTACAAATTCCTATCCTACCTACAAGAAATTGTTTCTTCTACGATGGCACATTGACTGGACTAGGCTATTAAATTATATCCTTATTTATATAATTTCGTGGTTGGTTTCATTTTTAAAATAAAATGTTGTCCTCCTTAGTTGAATGTCTCTAAAATTTGAACAATACAAATGCGGTCTGGGACAGCAAAACACAGCTGTTACCTTGCCACTACTGTTCCGTCTCGGTCGAAGACAACATCAGTGTTGAAATACATTGTACTCTGGTCCGACACATTGAAGAACTTCTCTTGAAGATTGACCACGACGTAAGTGGCTGCAGATCGGGCGGAACAAGACAACTGCACCAAGGGCTGCCAACATAGAAAAATATATAAACCAACTTTACATCATTGATGAGGTGTCATCGTTGTCTAACAACTTTGTGAGTTACAGTATCGTTAAACGTGAATGTAATTACAGTAGACTATCATCTGCAATAGTTGGATTGCAGATGATATTGTTAAAAGTAAAACTGCCACAATCGAGTTAAGTAAAACAGCCAGGAAAAACAACTTTAATACTCAAGAGGTCATATATAATATGAAAAACAGGAAACAGATTTTTTTAAACTAAGTCATTTCGACAATAACAGATTTTTATGGAAATATTATTGGACTTTTAGACATGCGATAAATGTTTGAAAGACATTATGGAGGGAAATAGAGAAGAGCAAATTGACGGCTAAACATAACACTGTTAAGAATAATTATCATTTCATCACTACTAAAATTGTTAGTAAGTTAACAGATTAATAATAAGTTAAAAAACATGTAGGATACTACCTAAACCTTAACCAGCTAGTACAATAATCAAGCCAGCTCAGAATAAAACGATGCAGTTCATGCCCAGTAATGTAACTGAAACTGATGTAGACAATATAATAAGACCTTTACAAAATATTTGTCTACAAGCAATTTACTAATGTCTGCAACTAAAAGTAATAGATTTTTTATCATTTAACACATGTAAATAAACGATTCATTGATTGCTGGAATACTTCCAGATAAATTAAACATAGAAATATATAACCTCTTTTAAAAAATAATGACGCAAGTGATGTAGAAAACTACAGACCTATGTCTTTAATAACTAATACCTGACTTAATCGTAGTCTGTGTTTTATTTAGGTCCGAACATGTTTAATATATGGCCACTTGAGATAGTCATCCAATAGTATTGGTTCTTTTAATGTTAAAATCAGTTTTGGCAGAGAGAGAAGGTTTTATTAATAATGGCTTTATTGTTGTTACACAATGCCGTTATCTTGTAATGTTCTTTTTTTATTAATCATATATGTAAAAATGGTGAAACCGTTGAAATAAGTAAATAAAAAAACATTGGGTGTGCGTCGGACCACACGGTGGAAGTTATACTTCTTTGGCCATTCTCATACACCCACTCACGCACACAAACAGACAGGATATATAAATGAAATATAAGACATTTTTCAATATTATTCAATATATTTATCTTCAATATATTATACGTGACTTCATTATTATATTATACACCTATATTATCATTATCAGTAATTTCTTCGATAAATTTCTTCGATTAACAATCGATTAATCGGTAGTTCTTAAAAATTTGTTCTTACTTTTCAGCGTGACGCGGTTTCTCGACCAACATCCCATCCCAAAGTGTCTAACGGGCGCAAAGAAGTATAACTTCAAAAAGGCCATTTTTTATTTTGCGTGGTAGCTGACATAGCTGGAAGATCACAAATTCGTGACAGTTCATCTACCAGATTTGTTGCTCGTTTAGAAGTATCCAGGGGGATTCGGTAATGGCCTTTGACCAGGTTATTGCTTTATTCCAGTTAATTTAAAAAGTTTCTCATTGAACTTAAGTCATTCTATGAGATTGGAACGTTCTATAGTTTAGTATACGGTTTGAAATACTTGCTTGAAGTCAAACCCATACACACACATATTATAGATCCAAACGTTAACTCCCTTCTCATACACATACCGTATTTACCCACCCACCCACCCACCCATACACGTACAGTGGTATTGAGGAATACCTTAGCAACAGTTAAAAACCCTCTCAACTAGAAAGTAATGTGGTAACTTTTAGAATAATTGTGTTTCCTGTATGACCATGATCTGTATATTTTGTCCAATATTTATGAAAAAATACACATTTTGATTTGATTTGGTTAGAAAACAGAAACACGTATACTGACGCACGCACACTCGGAGGTACCCTTCCGTATACAAAGTATAAAAGACGTAGAAGATCATAACATTGAAAGTAAAGATACAGTACACAATACAACAGATTGCAACCACACACAGCTCATTTCAACCAAATTCTTTACGGTATTGTGGAGCAAAGATGAACATAGACTGTTTATTTTTTCGAAACTTTTTTTAGTTTTTTGATCAAAATGTGGTTGTTAATATGAGGTTATTTTTACCATTTGAACATCGTTTAAGATAGTTGTTTAACTAAAGTATTAATAATGTAGAATAAAAAAAACTGTTAAATTTAGTTCGATTAGATCAATATATAGAAATGATGAAATGATTCTATGAATAGGTAAGAGCAATTTCCTCAGACGTTCGATCATTTTCCATTTTAAATATTAACTAAGGCAACGACATGGACGGGTGAGCCATTTATCCACTAAAATGACAATCAACCCTGCCGCTAGATTTGTTATTTGTTAGATTTGTTATATTAAAAAAAAATGACAATGGTCTTAATTATATATTAATTTCGATACATTGGAAACTGCTTGACGGAGGAATTTTCTGTCACCTAAGGTGTCCCACAGGGGTTCAAGGTCGGCCCAATACTTTTCAACATGTTTGTCAACGACATCACCAGCCATTTGTCATCCGAATATCTTCGTTTTACAAGTACTGTATCATCAAACTTCCATCATAGTAAGGTTTATACCAAGGAATGGTGTCAGCTCCACTGTTAAGGACTTGGGAGTCGATGTTGAACTCACGTTATGGTCAGTGGAATATCGGTAGCAAAAATGCTTCACTGCAGTCTTGAAATCTGTTTAAATGGAGGGAGCAAGCTTCATATGCATAATAGAGTACTTCAGCATAGCTGTATGAATTTTGTATGTATTAAAAATATCGATTCCATGAAGGGAGATGGTTACACTTATATTTGGATTTTGCATGCTAGATCGTAATAGTTAAAGATTTTTGTGGAAATGGACAGAAGAAAGTTAAAATATATACCAGCTTTCCATAAAATGTGTTGTTAATGTTTTCAATTTTCAATTACTTATATGAACTTTTCTATGAAAAGGAAATAAATATATTTAATCTTCATCAATTCTGACGGTTTGTGCTGGTATGTAGAGTGAATTTCTTTTAAAGTACCTACACAAGTTTGTCACCTGCATAGGTCATCTAACTGACAACGAGGTGGAAGTTGGTTAGTTTTGGTATGCTTTTACCTAATAACAAGTGAGTTTGTATGTTAGAAACTTCCGTCACCGTCAAAGTTTGGATGCAGCCGCATTTTAAGCCTAGTCCTAACATATCTATGATATGTGTAGCCGTACTTTTGCATTTTACGTAAAATATGGCCAAAAGTGCCATTACAATATGAAAAAAGGCGTACATTCACTGTTAATCTATGACCTAACATGCCACTTACCGCTTCATACTTTGTGTCATGGGCACAAGGTTTGACTAGTTCTTGGGGATCAGGAATTTCCAGAAACACATATTGGTTGAAGTATCCTTTGAGGCCAACTTCAGGGAAGACGATAATATCTACCTGAAATTAAAATTATATATTAGCTTAAATTTTTAGTCTTCATAAATCATGTTCTGAATGTGAAGTGAATTAAAACGTAAATTAAAACTACAGAACATCAAGCATTTTACTTGTTACGCTTGCTTTTTATAGCTCAAAAAGTATGTCAATGAAAATGAGCACCAAAATAAAAATTTTTGGAATTCCTCTTTAAGTTGTGGAAGTTATAAGGTTTTAATTCACTCTTCATTATAAAACAGTTAATGCATAATCCAACTCAAACATTTGTCATAAACGCTTTAGCTTAATTTGTGAATTTGCTATCTTTTGTCAAACTAGGATACCTATAAAGACCGTGTATCTTTTTCTGACTTATGATCATCAAACCTAGAACTATGAAAAGTGCATGTATTCTACTCGACTAAACATAATATACCTTCCCACTCATTCTATTTCAAAAGTGAAATGCACTCCTCTTAGTTGATGATGTTCGGATGTCTGAACGTTGGTCTGCTGCTCTGAGCTCAGCCAGCAGATAACAGAAGTTTACTAAGGCATGGATGGGGGAAGGGGTGATATTGTCTTTACTTACCTCATCGGTTCAAGCAGTATGTCAATTTTGACCAAATGAGTCGTATTCACCTCACTTCAAATCTGATTTTAGCTTGTATTTTCACTGATGTACTGGTAGAACGCATGCAAGTCCACGTTAAAATTACAGATTTATATATATATATATATATATATATATATATATATATATATAAATATATATTTTCATCTTTAGAAATACACAAAACTAAATATGATTGTTTGTATTATGAAAATTATAGCTGCTTCTGATAAGGGAGATCAAACCGGAAAATCCGAAAATTGGCTTATCAATTTATAAGGACCTTTATGCAAAATTGTATGCTGAGTGGTGAAAATGTTTGTTCGAAACTCAGTTGTCAAAAATCCGTGCAAAAATCACAACTCCAATGGCTTGTTAATTGAGTTCTGCATCAACTTAAGAGAGGGTACAAAGCCGTACTGAATTAAAATCGTTTTACTAATATTCCATTAACCCCCAATCATGTAAAATTAATTTAAGACCATGACAAGTGAAGATTAATAAAGTCCACTGGCAGGAAAGTAGATTTTCAAACATACTTTCAAAATAATTTTAAAATACATACCTACTCTATTTATAATACTATTCTATTCTAATCATATAATAGCTATTCTAATAATTATATACCACAACTTTACTCACAAATATACAGAGAAAGTCTAGCTTGAAAATTGGTAAGTCATATTACATTTGAAAATCAAATAATAAATAGTTTTATTTATTCTGTATAACACTAAATGTGAATGTACCTCTTAAAAAATTATACATTCTTATGTGTATAAATGGGTAAAATAGCCAAATGATTCTACAGTTTATTAGTTTTGAATTGCATAATTGGTTGAAGTTACTTATATATTTAGCATTAACCAATCAGGTCCAGGAAGATCTGCTACACAGTTGTCACTGCGCATGACTGTGCCAATTGCTAACTGGCAAGCATTGGCCAAAATTATCATTACAGCATCTAAAGCCCTATTAAAAAGAAATAAAACCAAGTAAAATATAAAAATATAGTTGAAAAGCTAAAATTAACTATTGTTACACTAAAAAAACTAAGAAGACAATATCTCCATCGATTTCATTAAAATAGACCAAACAAACAGTTAATGATGAAGAGTGACATAATACAGCCAAGTCCTAATCACGTGATATTTGATAACACAAACAAATAACATCATAACTCGAACCATATTATGTCATTCGGCTGTTTTTCGTTGATTTACTACCACAACCACAACTTAGGTTAACCTAACATAATCAAACCAAACCTAACATAACATAACTAACCCTAACCAAACCTAACATAACCTTAACAAAGTAACGCAAGAGGTACTGTCATTCCAATGGTATGTGTGGATCATTATCAATGATTTGTAAAGTTGTATGACAAATAAAGTATTTATTATTATTTTTATTATTAAGTACATATTGGAAACGTACAAACGTAGGCATGTTGTCCTCGCACATCACCCAAACTAAGTCCAGTAGATTAAATACTTACATTGTCCAAATTAAATCATTTTCCTTGGTCATGGTAAAAACGTCGACTCTTTGTAATGGGCCTTGGTTGAGTTATGCTAAATCCCCACATTTTATAGTTTTTATATTTTGAGTGTCTTTTCCGAGACATGTATTCTAATTATGGACAAAGTACGATAAAAATTGAAGCAGTCAACGTAATAAGCGCGTGTTGTTGAAATATAAGCCCTTTTACGTAGAACACATATTATAATTTACCATTTTATACAGAATCCATTGGTACAAATTTCATTGGAAAGGCTTAAAAAAATGAAGTTGGTACACCTGTTTTATGAGGACTATGTCAGCTGTTTATAGTTTCTCTCATAATTGGTTATGTTTTTATTGGTTAGGCCAATGTATTATTATTTTTATTATTTAAAAGTTGTTTTTTACTAATTTGTTATGTTAAAAAGTGTGGTTCATAAATCAGTAAATGATAAAGATAATATTAATTTAATTAGTGAGAAAAGATAATGATAAGTAGTTATCAAAGAAGTATAAAACTCATAAGGAAGTGAAAACTAAAGGTGTTTTAGGTCAAGCCTATCATTGTGAAACGCCTATACTACATTAACGGTGAAAATAATGGGAAAGTTATTAATGTCATTGATAATTGCTGAAGTTATAAATGCTAAAAAATATACTCTTTGAAAGACAAGTCGAATTTTTTAACGCTTTTTTTAGATTTCAATGAAAAAGTTTCCAAAATAACTATTCCGTTTGTTGTTTGGAAAAGTAAGGGGGTCTGTAAAACAAAGTGTTGACATAAAAAGATTAAGAGAAAGTGTAAGAAAATATATAGTATCTACATATATTTATAGATATATAGTATCTATATATATTTATAGATATATAGTATCTATATATATTTATATACACTATATATATTTATATACACTATATATATATATATATATATATATATATATATATATATATATATATATATTAGTGTAGTAAGAGTAAAAGTAGTTTCTGATTAGTTTGTATTAGTTGTTTTAATTTAAATCACAAAGAATGACAAGAATTTTTCCAACGAGTTTTTTGATGAAAAGTAAGGTACTTACAAAAATAGGCCCAGGAACAAATATCAAAATAAAATGTTACTAATGGATGAACAGTTAAAACCGATTCCGCATTACTTAAGGCATTACTGTAAAGCAAAACTTTTATATTTTAATAACTATATGTTGAACACTATAACACTCTTCGAAATGTTTTAAACTTACTGAAAATAAAAAAACTATTTCAATTTAAAATACAAGACCTACTATGATACAATATTTCAAGACTAAATTTTCCTTCTCGAAACATAAACAAAAAACTTATGATTGTTATTTTTACTTTGAGTGGAAAAAAGTTGAAAGTTAATCTTAATGTTTCTTGAAAAAACGTGTATATGAGCTACATCAAATCAGGGAAAGGATATTCGTAATAAATAAATTGATAAAGGTAAGAAAAAACTCATAAATTCAAACAATGCAATTAAATTTCTACCAAAACTATCCAAGCCTAAACAGGCCTAATCAGTTTATGAAAGGTGTTCTAGTTTTATTTGTTTTCATTCGCGTATTTAATTATATTTAATGATGATTCAAGTCACTTGTTCTCATTCAATGAATTGGTGGATTAAGATAACCCCCCCCCCTTCAGATATCTGTTTTTATATGATGATTTTTAAAAAATGAAATCTTTTTCAATCGTTGCTCATATATATAAAAAAATATATATATAAGAGCAATGAATAAAGATAGTATTGCCACCCTGTCTTATATAGGGTGAATTCAGGTAATCTCGTGATAAAATTGTAAAAACCATTCTAAGATAAACATGAATTAAGTATTTTTTGTTTTGATTGTTACTATTGTATTTAGTATGTTTTCGAGTATCTTAAGGTAAAGTTATGTAGCTACAATTACAGTAATAATTAAAATACAATATAATTTTTATAACAATGTATGGTTAAAGTAATCTCGTGATAGTGCAGGTAATCTCGTGATAGCATTGAGATATACCCGTGATATCACGGGATTGTCAACACTAAGGTAATCGCGTGGTATTGGTAGCCTTGCACTATCACGTTATTACCTTTATAGATTTGTAAGTAGTTTCTCAAGCTTTTAAATAAATATTTAGCTAAGGATAAAAGGAAAAGGATAAAACTCGAGTAGTGCTTCTCCCTCTTAGCCTGATCATCATCATTGGCTGCCACCACAACTTTCTTCTTTACAGGAGCCATTCTGAAAGAAATATACGTATTATATTTTTTCAATTTTTAAAATGTTTATTGATAAACTAACATTTATAAGGTAATTCATAAATATAACCTTACGTTACAATAATAAGCGTACAAAATGTATTCAAAATTTTCAGTTTTCCATTTATAATTAATAGGTTTGAATAGTTCATTTGGAGTTAAGATTTGAAAAAATAAAAAATAAAACATAAGCTAGAACTATTTCTATATCTGGTTAAAGCAAAAAGGTAAGCAAGGCATAAGTATTTAATATTAATCTAGCTATCTCGTGAGGCACAAACTGACAGTTGATGATATAAAACATGCAAAATCGTAAAAAATCAGGCGACGGGGCTAAGCTCTGCTTCTTAGAGTTAAAAACATAACCTAACAAAAATTACATTGCTACATTCAATGAAGTTTTACCTATTCATATACTTAGTTTCAGCATAAAACCTTGATAGATGCATTAACTACATAATTAAAATGACTTACCTGCAATATATGTGAGAAAAACTGCTAAAAATCCAGGATAAAAACTTTGAAAATTCGCAGAACAATTACTAGAATAGTTACAATCCGCCACGCGGTCTCAAAATGATCTGTGAATTGCCCTGCGTCTAGTGGTAAGCGGTTGGAACTCTACCTTACGTGTTAAACCCGTGACAAGCCACAGAAAAACTATCACGAGTTTACCAGTATCACGAAATTACCTGAATTCACCCTATACATTCTCTTATATTTGAATCGTTGCTTTGTTACTGATCCCAGAGGTTGCCAAAATGAGACATTTTCCAATTTTTGTACAGATAAAATTTACGCATTTTTAGTTATACATTTGTAGGACCTCCAAACAGGTGCTTGCAGGATAGCACGTAGTCGAGGGGACCGTTTAGTGATGTACTTAGTGGTCCTTTTTTTCTTCGAAGGTGCAACTGCAATTGGATAAACCTATCTGAAAATGTTGAAGAATTGGCTGTTCCTACAACTCAAAGGGTACTGAACATCTGTGAACTCGTTTTCTGGAAAAAAAAACTCACTTAAACACTCTTCATACTGATTAATAAATCCAAGATTCCGTTATGTTTCTTAGATTAAATATACATTTTGAAAGTTGAGGTATTCTCATTGAATCATCCTGTATGTGTTAAATATTCGCCAGGATGCTTAGGTGATGAGTTGAAGTATCCTGATGGTTAAAACCACTAAAAAAATTAATGCCTTTGAACTTACCAGAAATTTAGAATTAGCCATTGTTATAAAATCCACGTAGTTATCAACATTGTTCAGGATGTTTGTGTAAGGGTCCAACGTTGGATCAATTGGTGGGGCGTATTCCACAACCACGGCTCTGAAGGTCGTGCCATCACTTTCAACCGCAAACGACTGAAAAGCCAATTAGACACTTTAATTAGTTCTAGTAAATACTTAGTTCTAGTAAAAGCTTCGTAAGCGAGAGATTGGAGTTACAAATTAGACTGATAAATATTCAACTAAACCGAGTAATTACCTCAAATATAAAAAATTGCACATAATCTACAAAACTGATTTATAAAAAGAATAGCCTATAGCGTAAAAAAAATACAAAGTATTTCAATAAATAAAATTTGAACAATTGGACCTAAATTTGTCCAATACGGAAATTTCCGAACAATATTATACATTTATCAAATCAAAATGCCTTTATTGTTTACAATATATTTTACACTGTGTAATTGCATCATTGATTATAATACATTATTTTACAATTGATTATAAGATCCTTTAAAACAAAGTATCATTCTAGAGCAATAATTTTTCTGACACTCCAATTATTTGTCAACACTTTAGAAGGCACAAAACAAAAAAAGTTAGATTTTTCAGAACCCCCCTAACACCACGTTCATATTTACTGAGTTTGGCTTTACGCTGAAGAGTCTAAGGGCGTTAAACTGTAAATGTTTTTAAAAATTGCAGTTTTGTGAGGAAGTGGATTAAGGCGTGTTTTGGGAGATCAGTTATAAATAGGTGACTATTTCAGTGCACATACACGAAGACACGGTGAATAACTTGTGTTTCTTGAAGAGTTATCTGAAAGGGAAAAATCTTATTTTTTAAACATGGTTCTTAATGCCTTATTGTGAGTTTGAATATAAATTTGGTACTTGTGCATTCATAAATAAAAATGGATACACTAACCATAATGTGCAGACAGTAATACTTATTTCTTCTTGAACGAAGAAAATATTAATCTAGTTACAAACAATTATTAAAAATCCATACAATCAATAGAAGTCGACATGCTTTTGGTAGATTTTTTTATATTAAAAAACACTTCACTTGCCAGCTCACATGGGACATAGGCCGTCGTATAAACTTTGTAGATTCGAACCTCCAAACCTGCATTACGGAAACCACTAACCCACAACGTCAGCAGCAGCAACCTAACAGTAACTATTGTAAAGTTACGATGTACAATCTACAGTAGACCTATCTTTGGTGGACATAGGGACATTTTGGGCGAGCCGGTAGCCGAGCGGTCTAAGCCCAAAGGCTTCAGGACGTTGATCTAGCGTTAGATATAGCGCATAGTATTAGTGCAAGTTCGAATCCGGCCTAAACTGGAAGTATATATCAGTATGATCACCTTGAACTTTAGACCTACTGGTTCGAACAATGTTCAGTCCGAATAAGTTTCCCCGCATAGAACAGTAATCTATGGGGAATAAGAAAGAGATTGCCTCTACTTTATAGAAAAAAACTGCTTTAAAGCTTATTCATTAACAATTATTAGGACCTACAAATGGTAATAATACTTGTCTAATTAACAAACTGTCCTATCATTGTGGACATCTATTCTTCTTAATGTCCACATATGTTAATAATGTAGAAAGAATTTTTTTATTGGTCGTATATTTCTATATGGTTTTTTAATTAGCATAATACGTGTTGGTACATATACAGTACAAGAGAACGTCACACAACACAAATATTTCAATATAAGCATAAAATGTACAATATACTACAATACAAATACAAATTGCACAAATATAGCCCAATACAAGCATTAAATGCACAAATATATTACAATGTAAGCATAAAATGCATAAATATACTACAATACAAGCACAAAGTACACAAATATATTACAATACAAGTACAAAATGCAAAATGCTACGAATCTTGCCGATTCCAGCCAATCTCACGAGTGTAGATTAGTAGGCGTATAAATTGAGGTCTGAGGAAAGGTAAACGAAATCGACCACCATAGTATTTGTGGATTTTGTACTTATATTGTAATTTATTTGAGCATTTTGTGCTTGTATTGTGCTATATTTATAAATGTTGTACTTGTCTGTGATATATTTGTCCATTTTGTACTTATATTGTAATTTATTTGAGCATGTTGTGTTTGTATTGTGCTATATTTATGCGTTTTTTACTTGTACTGTGGTATATTTGTGCATTTCGTACTTATATTGTAACATATTTGTACATTTTTTGTTTGTATTGTTCTATGTTTGTGCATTTCGTACTTGTACTGGAGTATAATTGTGCATTTCGTACTTGTACTGGAGTATATTTGTGCATTTTGTGCTTGTATTTGATGTATTTTGCAATTTGTACTTTTATTGCAGTATATTTTTACATTTTCTGCTTATTTGTAATGTTTGTGTTGTGTGACGTTCTCTTGTACTGTATTTCTGTATGCTGACAGTTACAGTATTCTTCTTTTATTTGAAGGTGGGTGTTTCCAGTCTGGGAGAGCGTGATCTGTTGTTTGATAGTGGTTTGATCTAAATCGGCTCACTGTTAACATTTTTAAAATGAGGCCTCATTCATTTTAACTAGAGCTATCTATGATCTTGTGAACTTAAACCTGCTACATAAGTGAGGATGTGTATGTGGTATGTTGAGTTTTATCGGAATTTGAAATGACCGCTTATATTTCATATCAACGGAGTAAATTCGCAAATAAGTTTTCATATTTTTTGTATAAGTCATATTGTCATAAGTCGTATTTTCTCGCCAGATCTACCTAAAGGTATACATTATACATACGTGTTAAGGCTTGCATTGCCATGATTTAACTTAGGATGGATGTTTTTTTTAACATTCTTCTGCAACGATTTTGACGTACCTTGGGTCTCCCCCTACTAAATTCTAGAAGGAAGATGACTGACGTTCTATTTCTACACAAGCTGATCAATGGGATCATAGACTGCCCAGATCTACTGATTCTTGTTGAATTTCGAATTCCCGGCACCACTAGATCGCATGATATATTCTGCAGGCGTGACATGCCAACCACAGCGGTATTCCGCGTCTGATGAGAATTTTAAATGAAATTGTTAACGATATAGTTGTTCGGGTCGTCGTCACAATTGTCATTGCGAACGTGTCTTCACAGAACTAACGCTTGTGATGAGTAGCCTGTATACAAGTTGTTACTAACGATTGTGCTGAGTAGCCTGTATACAAGTTGTTACTAACGATTGTGATGAGTAGCCTGTATACAAGTTGTTACTAACGATTTTGATGAGTAGCCTGTATACAAGTTGTTACTAACGCTTGTGATGAGTAGCCTGTATACAAGTTGTTACTAACGATTTTGATGAGTAGCCTGTATACAAGTTGTTACTAACGATTTTGATGAGTAGCCTGTATACAAGTTGTTACTAACGATTTTGATGAGTAGCCTATATACAAGTTGTTACAAACGATTGTGATGAGTAGCCTGTATACAAGTTGTTACTAATGATTGTGATGAGTAGCCTGTATACAAGTTGTTACTAACGATTTTGATGAGTGGCCTGTATACAAGTTGTTACTAAAGCTTGTGATTAGTAGCCTGTATATAAGTTGTTACTAACTATTGTGATGAGTAGCCTGTATACAAGTTGTTACTAACGATTTTGATAAGTAGCCTGTATACAAGTTGTTACTAACGATTGTGATGAATAGCCTGTATACAAGTTGTTACTAACGATTTTGATGAGTAGCCTGTATACAAGTTGTTACTAACACTTGTGATGAATAGCCTGTATACAAGTTGTTACTAACGCTTGTGATGAGTAGCCTGTATACAAGTTGTTACTAACGATTGTGATGAGTAGCCTGTATACAAGTTGTTACTAAAGCTTGTGATTAGTAGCCTGCATATAAGTTGTTACTAAAGCTTGTGATTAGTAGCCTGTATACAAGTTGTTACTAACGCTTGTGATTAGTAGCCTGTATACAAGTTGTTACTAACGCTTGTGATTAGTAGCCTGTATACAAGTTGTTACTAACTATTGTGATGAGTAGCCTGTATACAAGTTGTTACTAACGCTTGTGATTAGTAGCCTGTATACAAGTTGTTACTAACGCTTGTGATTAGTAGCCTGTATACAAGTTGTTACTAACGCTTGTGATTAGTAGCCTGTATACAAGTTGTTACTAACGCTTGTGATTAGTAGCCTGTATACAAGTTGTTACTAACGCTTGTGATTAGTAGCCTGTATACAAGTTGTTACTAACGCTTGTGATTAGTAGCCTGTATACAAGTTGTTACTAACGCTTGTGATTAGTAGCCTGTATACAAGTTGTTACTAACGCTTGTGATTAGTAGCCTGTATACAAGTTGTTACTAACGCTTGTGATTAGTAGCCTGTATACAAGTTGTTACTAACGCTTGTGATTAGTAGCCTGTATACAAGTTGTTACTAACGCTTGTGATTAGTAGCCTGTATACAAGTTGTTACTAACGCTTGTGATTAGTAGCCTGTATACAAGTTGTTACTAACGCTTGTGATTAGTAGCCTGTATACAAGTTGTTACTAACGCTTGTGATTAGTAGCCTGTATACAAGTTGTTACTAACGCTTGTGATTAGTAGCCTGTATACAAGTTGTTACTAATGCTTGTGATTAGTAGCCTATGTACAAGTTCTTACGAAATCGGATCGTGACTATCACACTAGGCAATTTGTTTTTTATTTATTCTGTGATTTTGTAACATGATTAGTATCAATACTATAACTAACTAAATTAACTAACTGAAATTAACAACAAATTGATTATTTATCTATGACTTTTAGATCACTTTAATTATTATTATACTGATAAATGCTAATTAATGTTAAACTATAGTATCTTAAGACATCCTGTACAATGTATACATCGCAAAAAGTTTTACCGTTGAATTAAATCAAATGAATAAATGCCAAAAACTATTTTCACATCTACTCTAAGAAACGGTTGCTGGCTTGCAACAGAATTAAGACTATTCAATACAATTATTTGCCAGATAATTAAATTCATAAATCACAAATTTAAAAAAATTGTACTTCGGTATAACATATTGCAACTCATAATTACAAACAGTACTTAACTAGGTTCTCGTCATATTCCGGTACAGTTGTACCAAGATTAAATGACACCATCTACAATATATCGTCTTATTATATAGCAAACATTCTTTCAAATGGAATTAGGTTAACTTACAAGACTTAGGTGCCATACAAAGATATTAAATAACAGGATGTGGAAGTGGGTGAGAGTTCAGACCTGATCTTACTTCACATCGTACCATGTTAAAGGTTATACGGACAAGATAAATGATGCACACTGCACGTGCTGTGGAAGTGGGTGAGAGTTCAGACCTGATCTTACTTCACATCGTACCATGTTAAAGGTTATACGGACAAGATAAATGATGCACACTGCACATGCTGTGGAAGTGGGTGAGAGTGCAGACCCGATCTTACTTCACATCGTTCCATGTTAAAGGTTATACGGACAAGATAAATGATGCACACTGCACGTGCTGTGGAAGTGGGTGAGAGTGCAGACCCGATCTTACTTCACATCGTACCATGTTAAAGGTTATACGGACAAGATAAATGATGCACACTGCACGTGCTGTGGAAGTGGGTGAGATTGCAGACCCGATCTTACTTCACATCGTACCATGTTAAAGGTTATACGGAGAAGATAAATGATGAACACTGTACGTGCTGTGGAAGTGGGTGAGAGTGCAGACCCGATCTTACTTCACATCGTTCCATGTTAAAGGTTATACGGACAAGATAAATGATGCACACTGCACGTGCTGTGGAAGTGGGTGAGAGTTCAGACCCGATCTTACTTCACATCGTACCATGTTAAAGGTTATACGGAGAAGATAAATGATGCACACTGCACGTGCTGTGAAAATGGGTGAGAGCGCAGACCCGATCTTACTTCACATCGTACCATGTTAAAGGTTATACGGAGAAGATAAATGATGCACACTGCACGTGCTGTGGAAGTGGGTGAGAGTTCAGACCTGATCTTACTTCACATCGTACCATGTTAAAGGTTATACGGACAAGATAAATGATGCACACCGCACGTGCTGTGGAAGTGGGTGAGAGTTCAGACCTGATCTTACTTCACATCGCACCATGTTAAAGGTTATACGGAGAAGATAAATGATGAACACTGCACGTGCTGTGGAAGTGGGTGAGAGTTCAGACCTGATCTTACTTCACATCGTACCATATTAAAGGTTATACGGAGAAGATAAATGATGCACACTGCACGTGCTGTGAAAATGGGTGAGAGCGCAGACCCGATCTTACTTCACATCGTACCATGTTAAAGGTTATACGGAGAAGATAAATGATGCACACTGCACGTGCTGTGGAAGTGGGTGAGAGTGCAGACCCGATCTTACTTCACATCGTACCATGTTAAAGGTTATACGGAGAAGATAAATGATGCACACTGCACGTGCTGTGGAAGTGGGTGAGATTGCAGACCTGATCTTACTTCACATCGTACCATGTTAAAGGTTATACGGACAAGATAAATGATGCACACCGCACGTGCTGTGGAAGTGGGTGAGAGTTCAGACCTGATCTTACTTCACATCGTACCATGTTAAAGGTTATACGGAGAAGATAAATGATGCACACTGCACGTGCTGTGGAAGTGGGTGAGAGTGCAGACCCGATCTTACTTCACATCGTACCATGTTAAAGGTTATACGGAGAAGATAAATGATGAACACTGCACGTGCTGTGGAAGTGGGTGAGAGTTCAGACCTGATCTTACTTCACATCGCACCATGTTAAAGGTTATACGGAGAAGATAAATGATGAACACTGCACGTGCTGTGGAAGTGGGTGAGAGTTCAGACCCGATCTTACTTCACATCGTACCATGTTAAAGGTTATACGGAGAAGATAAATGATGAACACTGCACGTGCTGTGGAAGTGGGTGAGAGTTCAGACCTGATCTTACTTCACATCGCACCATGTTAAAGGTTATACGGACAAGATAAATGATGAACACTGCACGTGCTGTGGAAGTGGGTGAGAGTTCAGACCTGATCTTACTTCACATCGCACCATGTTAAAGGTTATACGGAGAAGATAAATGATGAACACTGCACGTGCTGTGGAATTGGGTGAGAGTTCAGACCTGATCTTACTTCACATCGCACCATGTTAAAGGTTATACGGAGAAGATAAATGATGAACACTGCACGTGCTGTGGAAGTGGGTGAGAGTTCAGACCTGATCTTACTTCACATCGTACCATGTTAAAGGTTATACGGAGAAGATAAATGATGAACACTGCACGTGCTGTGAAAGTGAGTGAGAGTTCAGACCTGATCTTACTTCACATCGCACCATGTTAAAGGTTATACGGAGAAGATAATTGATGAACACTGCACGTGCTGTGGAAGTGGGTGAGAGTTCAGACCTGATCTTACTTCACATCGTACCATGTTAAAGGTTATACGGAGAAGATAAATGATGAACACTGTACGTGCTGTGGAAGTGGGTGAGAGTTCAGACCTGATCTTACTTCACATCGCACCATGTTAAAGGTTATACGGAGAAGATAAATGATGAACACTGCACGTGCTGTGGAAGTGGGTGAGAGTTCAGACCTGATCTTACTTCACATCGTACCATGTTAAAGGTTATACGGAGAAGATAAATGATGAACACTGTACGTGCTGTGGAAGTGGGTGAGAGTTCAGACCTGATCTTACTTCACATCGCACCATGTTAAAGGTTATACGGACAAGATAAATGATGCACATTGCACGTGCTGTGGAAGTGGGTGAGAGTTCAGACCTGATCTTACTTCACATCGTACCATGTTAAAGGTTATACGGAGAAGATAAATGATGCACACTGCACGTGCTGTGGAAGTGGGTGAGTGTGCAGACCTGATCTTACTTCACATCGCACCATGTTAAAGGTTATACGGAGAAGATAAATGATGCACACTGCACGTGCTGTGGAAGTGGGTGAGAGTTCAGACCTGATCTTACTTCACATCGTACCATGTTAAAGGTTATACGGAGAAGATAAATGATGCACACTGCACGTGCTGTGGAAGTGGGTGAGAGTTCAGACCTGATCTTACTTCACATCGTACCATGTTAAAGGTTATACGGACAAGATAAATGATGCACACTGCACGTGCTGTGGAAGTGGGTGAGAGTTCAGACCTGATCTTACTTCACATCGTACCATGTTAAAGGTTATACGGACAAGATAAATAATGCACACTGCACGTGCTGTGGAAGTGGGGGAGAGTTCAGACCTGATCTTACTTCACATCGTACCATGTTAAAGGTTATACGGACAAGATAAATGATGCACACTGCACGTGCTGTGGAAGTGGGTGAGTGTGCAGACCTGATCTTACTTCACATCGCACCATGTTAAAGGTTATACGGAGAAGATAAATGATGCACACTGCACGAGCTGTGGAAGTGGGTGAGAGTTCAGACCTGATCTTACTTCACATCGTACCATGTTAAAGGTTATACGGACAAGATAAATGATGCACACTGCACGTGCTGTGGAAGTGGGTGAGAGTTCAGACCTGATCTTACTTCACATCGTACCATGTTAAAGGTTATACGGACAAGATAAATGATGCACACTGCACGTGCTGTGGAAGTGGGTGAGAGTTCAGACCTGATCTTACTTCACATCATACCATGTTAAAGGTTATACAGAGAAGATAAATGATGCACACTGCACGTGCTGTGGAAGTGGGTGAGAGTTCAGACCTGATCTTACTTCACATCGTACCATGTTAAAGGTTATACGGACAAGATAAATGATGCACACTGCACGTGCTGTGGAAATGGGTGAGAGTTCAGACCTGATCTTACTTCACATCGTACCATGTTAAAGGTTATACGGACAAGATAATTGATGAACACTGCACGTGCTGTGGAAGTGGGTGAGAGTTCAGACCTGATCTTACTTCACATCGTACCATGTTAAAGGTTATACGGACAAGATAAATGATGCACACTGCACGTGCTGTGGAAGTGGGTGAGAGTTCAGACCTGATCTTACTTCACATCGTACCATGTTAAAGGTTATACGGACAAGATAATTGATGAACACTGCACGTGCTGTGGAAGTGGGTGAGAGTTCAGACCTGATCTTACTTCACATCGTACCATGTTAAAGGTTATACGGACAAGATAATTGATGAACACTGCACGTGCTGTGGAAGTGGGTGAGAGTTCAGACCTGATCTTACTTCATATCGTACCATGTTAAAGGTTATATGGACAAGATAAATGATGCACACTGCACGTGCTGTGGAAGGCGAAAGTTTAATTGCCAAGGAAGTGTTGTGTGTATTTATATGTTTGTTGTAGAGTGCGTGAGTTTGATCGGTGTCTCTAACATTTGCTCCTTGATATTATATGTTTAAATTTCTGTTATTTGTTTTTTAATTTTTAACCTAGTTACCTTATATTGTATCATATATATGCCTCATTCTATTTTTATGATTTATAGAATTTTGATTGTTAATTTTATCGTTTAAATACAGTGTTAGTTGACTGAGTCTGCTTCTTACTCGCATTTATTTGTCCACGCAATCAACAATTCAGTTTGTTATTAACGAATGTATTCATAGAATTTTCTGAGCAAATAATAGAATAGAATAGAAATATTTTTATTCCAAAAATATTTTCATCGTTCATTCTCATTAACGATTTAGAAGGCTATAACAATAAAAAATATTGAACATGACATATAAATAAAAATTCGACTTACTTTGGGTACGCATACAGTCACTATTGAAAAGACTATGGTGGCAACTAACATGTCACAATATTGCTCTAGTGTCTTTATCAATGTTCAAACTGTTACTGACGAGACCCCACTGTACTGTTCTTTCCCACTTGAATCAGCGATAAAACATAGACAAACACATTTATCAGTTCGGTAAAAAGTCAAGAGTTAATCTTAGAATTTAGGCTTAAGCGGCCGGTCAAGGTGGCATCTACATTAATTACAAGATAATCAGACGTTTCGCCCAGGCAGTGATGTGGCATCCTCAGTGGTATATCTGAGACTGTCCTCATGGGCGAAACGTCTGATTATCTTGTAAATAATGTAGGTACCACCTTGACGTGGATGTCACCGGAAAATATAGATTCTAGTTAAAACAAGAGTGAAGTTTATTAATCAGAGTAAAATCAGTTCTTGACTATTAGTTAGTTATTAATATTTTTTAATAATGACTTTTGTAATTTATATATATATATATATATATATATATATATATATACCTCATTTTGTATATATTTTTATAACTTCTAAGTACGGTCTAGTAATATTCTAGTTATGCAATTTGTGATACGGTTTTTATTGTGATTAACCTTCCTTATGCTTATCTTCACCTGGTTTATTTGGTTGTATAACTAAGGTTTTGACAAAGCAGCGGCTTGTAAAGTACTTAACTCCTTTGAGATAAAACAACAGTTGAACCCATAAAGGAAGGACTAAAAGCCGAGAACGACATTAGTAGATTCAATTACAGCAATAACATTGACGAATCCTCGTAAAAAATGATAATTCAAGATCGTACAATGTTAAAAAGGGATAGTAAATACCCAATGAAATCAGGCTTGGATTGCCCGCACAAACAATAAGAATTAATTTGTATTTATCGAATTCAAGTTAAAGTAAATTAAAATTAACAAAGAATATTGGTACCTTCATTTGATTCTATAACATTATTTTTCCTTCAATACAACATGTTCTACTCCCTTAGAATATAGATATTAAGTTTAAGGGCTGTAAGCTACAGGTTTTGTTCATTGGAACGTCATGAATGCTATCTAAATATCCATTAGTTATGTTAAAATGCATAAATCGTGATTTAAATTGCAAACCTATAGCGAAAAACATACAGGGTGATTGGCACGTAGTGTTTACAATTTTACTGGGTTAATGTATATGGTGTTTGGAATAAAACAGTGGTTTCAGAAATTGTTTATTCAAATTTCTCTTTAAATAGAAATGTTTTAAGATTTTTTACAAAATTAGTGACTTGAGACGAACAAAGATTTCCTATAATAATCGAAATGAAATACTCAAAAGTGTGGTGTATTCTTGAAGAACGTTAAATTTCCATTAAAATAATTTTTTCCGCTAAGATTGCTTGCCTTTTATTACGTTTAAGGTACATGAAAGTAGGCCCTACAACATTTGTAAATATTACAAATTCATTTCTAACTTTAAGAGGACTTTTCATTACCATAAAGCGAATGTGAAAGGTGTGAAACTATCTTAATAACTTACCTAATAAATCCTCTTTTATTTGGTAAATTGGACTTAAAGAACGTCTTTCGTTTGCTGACATAGCTTTACGTTTTTGTAACCGAAAACACGGCAAAATAATTTATTGAAACCCGTACTTTCAGTTACAAAAACGTAAAGCTATGTCAGCAAACGAAAGACGTTCTTTAAGTCCAATTTACCAAATAAAAGAGGATTTATTAGGGAAGTTTTAGGTTATAAGATATAAGTTTTGGGAAGTTAGGGGTATAAGATAGTTTCACATTCGCTTTATGGTAATGAAAAGTCCTCTTAAAGTTAGAAGTGAATTTGTAAAACTTATAAATTTTGTACTTTAATGCACCTTAAACCACAATAAAACGCAATCAATATTAATTAAAAATAGTTTATTATAATGGAAATTTAACGCTCTCTAAGAATATACCACACTTTTAATTATTCTATTTGGATTATTATAGGAAAACTGTCTTTATTCATCACAAGGCACTAATTTTGTAAAAAAACTTTACAAATCGCTATTTAAAGAGAAACTTGAATAAAAATTTTCTTAAACCACTGTTTTACTCCGAATACCATATACAATAATCCAGAAAAAATTTAAACACTAAGTGCTAATCACCCTGCATATAAGAAGTATTAGGCTTGCACTAAATATATTTTATCATCCACTCACTCACTGACTTAAATAAGTGGGTACTTACATTCAGTGGAGATAAAATATTTAGACTTTGAGACAAAAGAACCACCTACACGATGACGTAAGATTGCAATATTTCTGGATCTCTACAAATGGTCGTTATGTCAACCTAAATTTGACATATTTATGAGGCTTAAGACATAAGAGTTTTATCATTACGTAATCGTGATCAATCGGACAATTTAAGAGCTTAACTCGATAAAATGTTTTACAAAACTACGATCTTTTATAAGGAGTGTACACCACAGATGAAGTTCAGGTTCTCAGATTATGATGGACCAAGGAAGGGTCTTACTAACTCCAACAATTACAATGGGCTTACTTGTAAATACATTTATTAAGGTGGTGCAATCAGTTTTCGGCGAGTTAATTATTTTTAAATTTTATAATCAATGTTAGTTAATGTACCTTCCCTTAAGACAGGAAAAATACAAAACATTTTTTTGTAACTACTACATTAGAACTTGTGGCCTTATGAAGTGGTGAATTTAGCAGATTTTAAATCAACTCGAAGACAAAACCGTTCAAAGAACAAATAACATTTTTTATGACTATGTTTTTTACAAAAAACTGAAGGGATTAAGATTTGTTTGATTTTTTTAGTGAACAAGTATATATAATTTTTTTAAAGTTTATTTTTTATAAATATTTGTACATTAAAAAAATCAAAAACATCTTAATCCTTTCAGTTTTTTTTTTAAACATAGTTAAAAAAATTAAATTTGTACTTTGAATGATTTTTGTCTTAAAGTTAATTTAAAATCAGCTAAATTAACCACTTAATAAGGTCACAAGTTCTAATGTAGTGGTTAAAAATATTTTGTTGTATTTTTCCTGTCTCAAGGGAAGATACATCAACTAATATTGATTATAAAATTTAGAAATAATGAACTCATCGAAAACCGATTGCACCACCTTATGCGTTTATTTATGATCCTTAATTGTTCGTATTTTATTACAGTTTTAAAAGTATTTATTACCTTTTTAAGGATTCAATTCAAAACTCGGATAAAAATACTGATGCATTAATTTTGCAGGTATATATGGTCAAAATAATTAATGTTAGTTTCACGAATGTAGGTGTTTAACATAGTTTACTTCAATTAGAACATGAGAGAGTTTCTGTTTGAGTTAGTCAACCGACGGCAGACCGAACGTTTATTAAGTAGTCCTATATCCACTTAATGGCTTGCACTTCTTACTCGACAGTTATCTATAGCCTTACCGATTACAGTTATCAGCTCAGCTGTGTAGTTTACTCGTTGTCAACATGTGGCGGACTCAGCTACTGCTCATGGTATTCACAGCCGGCTCTCAACTCAACCAGGTATAGCATTGTAGTTCTCTTAGGTCTTTTTCGGAATGTCCGGCACATGGCGAAGATTGTCTAGCAAGTCTAGAACTAAACTAAACTTACAAGTAATGTACTTTTGATATTGATCACGTGGTTTTGGCCAACAAGAAAATAATATCAATCGGCGCTCTCTTGTATTTGGGTTAGGTTTTAAGCACTTCCACCGTGGGGTTTTAGGTTAGTTTTGGTTAGGTTAGGTTAAATCGAAGTTAGTAAATCAAACTTGAACGTTTTCTCCGACTCCCAAATCTATGTATTTATAAATAAGATAGCAGTCTCTATAAAACGTTTTGTGACACTTGTTTAAAACAAATACATCTTAACAAGCAAATATGATTCTGTGTCTTTATTTTTGTCATAAAATAGTCCAACAATAGATAAAGGAAAAACACAAATTCTTTATTTATTCATACCAGGTGTCCAAAAAGTCCCGGATGGGTTATATATTTTTGAAAATATTTAGGATGTAACAAAACAATTGGTACCAAGTTACTTGATATAAAATATAAAAACCTATTTTAACAATTAATTCATCGACCCGTAAACTCAAAGGGGACGGTCCGCTAGGATTCGGAAGAAAATCTTAATTGTAAGCATAACATTTTAAAATTTTTAATTTATAGAACATCATGCTGCAAATTAGACCTCAAAAGGTTAATCATAAACAAAATGGTGGTGCTCGAAATTTTCAATAATTATCTCATGTGCATGTTCAAGAGTGGCTTAAATTTATTGTAACCATATCAGATAAAGTTACAAAAATTCACACAGATTACTGTACACAAACACCTACTTTAAGGTGTAGGCCTATTTAGTGACCTGCAAGTGTTCAATGGGAGACGTTCACGAGGATTCAGTAGAACATTTGTAATGTAAGCATAGGTTGGTATGCCCATTATTTTGAAGGGCTTGTCAAGCAAAGAATGCCACAAACCGCACTTCAAAAGCTTTATCCGTTACAAAATGTTGATGGTCAAAAGATTTACAACCGACACCATTTTGTATTTTCCACATTTTGATACAATACACCTCTTCTGTATTCAGGGGTAGGACAAGACCTGCTTGTAGTTGTACTAGGACATCTTACGTTCCTGTTGCAGATTCAGTGCCACACAGCCGATTCTTACATAGGGGCAGTAGTGGAATACGCCCCTTCCTGTATTCAGGGTAGGACAAGAACTGCTTGTAGTTGTACTAGTACACCTTACGTTCCTGTTGCAGATTCAGTGCCACACAGCAGATTTTTACATAGGGGCAGTAGAGGAATACGCTCCTTCCTGTATTCAGGGGTAGGACAAGGCCTGCTTGTAGTTGTACTAGTACACCTTCCGTTCATGTTGCAGATTCAGTGCCACATAGCAGATTGTTACATAGGAGCAGTAGTGGAATACGCCCCTTCCTGTATTCAGGGGTAGGACAAGGCCTGCTTGTAGTTGTACCAGTACACCTTCCGTTCATGTTGCAGATTCAGTGCCACAGAGCCGATTCTTACATAGGAGCAGTAGTGGAATACACCCCTTCCTGTATTCAGGGGTAGGACAAGAACTGCTTGTAGTTGTACTAGTACACCTTCCGTTCATGTTGCAGATTCAGTGCCACACAGCAGATTCTTACATAGGGGCAGTAGTGGAATACGCCCCTTCCTGTATTCAGGGGTAGGACAAGGCCTGCTTGTAGTTGTACTAGTACACCTTCCGTTCATGTTGCAGATTCAGTGCCACACAGCAGATTTTTACATAGGGGCAGTAGAGGAATACGCTCCTTCCTGTATTCAGGGGTAGGACAAGAACTGCTTGTAGTTGTACTAGTACACCTTCCGTTCATGTTGCAGATTCAGTGCCACACAGCAGATTCTTTCATAGGGGCAGTAGTGGAATACGCCCCTTCCTGTATTCAGGGGTAGGACAAGGCCTGCTTGTAGTTGTACCAGTACACCTTCCGTTCATGTTGCAGATTCAGTGCCACAGAGCCGATTCTTACATAGGAGCAGTAGTGGAATACGCCCCTTCCTGTATTCAGGGGTAGGACAAGAACTGCTTGTAGTTGTAGTTGTACTAGTACACCTTACGTTCATGTTGCAGATTCAGTGCCACACAGCAGATTCTTACATAGTGGCAGTAGTGGAATACGCCCCTTCCTGTATTCAGGGGTAGGACAAGACCTGCTTGTAGTTGTACTAGTACTCCTTCCGTTCATGTTGCAGATTCAGTGCCACACAGCAGATTCTTACATAGGGGCAGTGGTGGAATACGCCCTTTCCTGTATTCAGGGGTAGGACAAGACCTGCTTGTAGTTGTACTAGTACTCCTTCCGTTCATGTTGCAGATTCAGTGCCACACAGCAGATTCTTACATAGGGGCAGTGGTGGAATACGCCCTTTCCTGTATTCAGGGGTAGGACAAGACCTGCTTGTAGTTGTACTAGTACTCCTTCCGTTCATGTTGCAGATTCAGTGCCACACAGCAGATTCTTACATAGGGGCAGTAGAAAGAATACGCCTCTTCCTGTATTCAGGGGTAGGACAAGAACTGCTTGTAGTTGTACTAGTACACCTTCCGTTCATGTTGCAGATTCAGTGCCACACAGCAGATTCTTACATAGGGGCAGTAGTGGAATACGCCCCTTCCTGTATTCAGGGGTAGGACAAGGCCTGCTTGTAGTTGTACCAGTACACCTTCCGTTCATGTTGCAGATTCAGTGCCACAGAGCCGATTCTTACATAGGAGCAGTAGTGGAATACGCCCCTTCCTGTATTCAGGGGTAGGACAAGAACTGCTTGTAGTTGTAGTTGTACTAGTACACCTTACGTTCATGTTGCAGATTCAGTGCCACACAGCAGATTCTTACATAGTGGCAGTAGTGGAATACGCCCCTTCCTGTATTCAGGGGTAGGACAAGACCTGCTTGTAGTTGTACTAGTACTCCTTCCGTTCATGTTGCAGATTCAGTGCCACACAGCAGATTCTTACATAGGGGCAGTGGTGGAATACGCCCTTTCCTGTATTCAGGGGTAGGACAAGACCTGCTTGTAGTTGTACTAGTACTCCTTCCGTTCATGTTGCAGATTCAGTGCCACACAGCAGATTCTTACATAGGGGCAGTGGTGGAATACGCCCTTTCCTGTATTCAGGGGTAGGACAAGACCTGCTTGTAGTTGTACTAGTACTCCTTCCGTTCATGTTGCAGATTCAGTGCCACACAGCAGATTCTTACATAGGGGCAGTAGAAAGAATACGCCTCTTCCTGTATTCAGGGGTAGGACAAGAACTGCTTGTAGTTGTACTAGTACACCTTACGTTCATGTTGCAGATTCAGTGCCACACAGCAGATTCTTACATAGGGGCAGTGGTGGAATACGCCCTTTCCTGTATTCAGGGGTAGGACAAGACCTGCTTGTAGTTGTACTAGTACACCTTACGTTCATGTTGCAGATTCAGTGCCACACAGCAGATTCTTACATAGGGGCAGTGGTGGAATACGCCCTTTCCTGTATTCAGGGGTAGGACATGAACTGCTTGTAGTTGTACTAGTACACCTTCCGTTCATGTTGCAGATTCAGTGCCACACAGCAGATTCTTACATAGGGGCAGTAGTGGAATACGCCTCTTCCTGTATTCAGGGGTAGGACAAGAACTGCTTGTAGTTGTACTAGTACACCTTACGTTCATGTTGCAGATTCAGTGCCACACAGCAGATTCTTACATAGGGGCAGTGGTGGAATACGCCCTTTCCTGTATTCAGGGGTAGGACAAGACCTGCTTGTAGTTGTACTAGTACACCTTCCGTTCATGTTGCAGATTCAGTGCCACACAGCAGATTCTTACATAGGGGCAGTGGTGGAATAATAATAATAATAATAATAATAATAACGTTTATTGCATCAAACCTCAAATGAGGTATTACAATATATAATATAATAAATAAAATAAAAATTGAGTTAAATCTACATATAAATTACAGTTGAATTTAAAAAAAAATCTTCAATGTTGTACAAACATTCTTCTAATAAATAGTTGCATATAATTTTTTTAAATTGTTTCATTTCCATATTTCTTAATTTATAAGGCAATTTATTATACAATTTAATAGCCATAAACTCATGATTTTTTTGTGTTGTTGAGTATTTACATTGTTGAATTGTCAGTTGATTTGAATTTCTTGTGTCGTAATTGTGTATATTTTTGTTTTGAGGAAATTTATGTAAGTTGTTTTTGGTGTATAATAAGCTTTTGTAAATGAATAGTGAAGGAAGAGTCATTATTTTTAGTTTTTTGAATAGAGGTCTGCATGAAGTTTTAAAAGGTGCTCCACAAATTAGTCGAATTGCTCTTTTTTGAATTTTAAATAATTTAACAGAATTTGAAGACTGTCCCCATAATATTATTCCATAACTCAATATGGAATGAATATGCGCATAATAAATTTGTATTAGTATATCTTCACTCACATTGTACTTTAATCTTCTTAAACAGTAGATACCTTTGTTCAATTTTTTTATGGTATAATCCACATGATCATTCCAAGATATTTTATGATCAAGGATAATTCCTAAAAATTTAATTGGATTTATTTTAAGGTCCAGTCTCAAATTATTTGAGTAGGTAAAATTTATGTCATGTGTTTTGTTTAGATTAAGAATTAATTTATTAGCATTGCACCAATTGATAAATTTCTTTGTAGTAAAAGAAATCACTTCTTCTAATTTCTCATAACAATTTGATGTAAATACCAATCCAACGTCGTCAGCATATAAGAAACATTTAATATTTATGGAGTTCATATTTTTCGGAATATCGTTTATGTAAATATTGAAAAGTAATGGACCCAAAGGAGATCCTTGTGGTACACCATATTTAATTTCTTTACCTTCTGAAATTTGACCATTAATTTCTACAAATTGAAATCTATGTTCCAAGTATGATTTCATTAATTTTAGTGAATTATTATCAAATCCATAGTATTTTAACTTTTGGAGAAGAATTTCATGGTTTATACTATCAAATGCTTTTGAGTAATCAAAAATTCTTAAGCAAACAACTTTCCCACTTTCAATAATTTGAATGCAGTTAGAAGTTATACTTTGAACAGCATCAATTGTATAGTGTTTTTTTCTAAAACCGTATTGTTTTTCAGTAAATAGATTATTATCTTCAAAATAAATGTAAATTTGTTCAAACAGTAGTGATTCAAATATTTTTGAAATAGCTGGAACAATAGAGATAGGCCTGTAATTTTTGTATGTGTCTTCTCCATTTTTATAGATAGGAATAACTTTTACTTGTTTAAATGTACTTGGATATATTCCTGAATCAATACATTTGTTATATAAGCATGTAAGTACTTCACATATATCAACAGAAGCTAATTTTAAGATTTTAGTATTTATATTGTAAATATCATAAGTTGAACTAGTTTTAATCTTGTTTATGTTCTCATATATCTTTTCAACTGTAAAATGATCAAATTTAAAGATTTTTCTTGAATGAGTAAAATTTTTTAAGAGTTGAGTAGAATTTAGTGAATTGTCTATTGTTATCGATAGAATGAGAGTTTCAACAATTTCTATGAAATGATTATTGAATCCATCTGCCGAAAGATGATTAGGAATTGTGTTCTTTTTATAAGTTCCAGACAAATCTTTCACTATACTCCAAATAGTTTTACATTTGTTTTTACTATTTTGTATACGATTGTTATTATAATTTATTTTTGCGATCTTAATGTTTTTTTTATATTCCTTTTTCAAAAATTTATAGAGATTTTTATTAGCTTCATTTGCTGAATTTTTATTTAGTAAATATAGCTTTTTACATTCATTTTTCATATTTCTTAATCTGGTAGAATACCATCTATTATTTATTTTAATGTTACTCGTATTTGTATAAATCTTTTTCCAAGGAAAAGAATAGTTATACAATAGGAATACGCCCTTTCCTGTATTCAGGGGTAGGACAAGACCTGCTTGTAGTTGTACTAGTACACCTTCCGTTCACGTTGCAGATTCAGTGCCACACAGCAGATTCTTACATAGGGGCAGTGGTGGAATACGCTTCTCCCCTTCTTCCAAATGTTTCGCCCGACGAGGTTATGGAAATCAATGCTGACGTCTACAGAAAGTACATTACTGAGGCCGCAAGTAATAAGGTGAGAGTAATATGAGCTTATTTATACTACATGTTAAGTCGAACTAAAAATGTAACTTTTGTATCATTAGATGTATAAATAGTCGGTTTGTTTTATTTAAAGGAAAACTTCATTGATATTTATTCGCACTTTATAGGTGTAAACTTAATTATCTATTACTCCAAATAAAATCATCCAAACAATTTAATATCTTAGATTGCACGGGCTACAATTTGTCGCTGACTTTAAGCAGTAAAATGAAGCGTAATATGTTGCATTGATACATATGGAGGCTATAGTGATGACTGTGCAGCGTCATCAAGGTCAGGTCGCGCTTGTGCACTCACTATTGTATAAATAAGATGCATGTCAAATCATACTTTATTTTTACAGAAATATCTGCATAAAAGCGTCAGTGACAACACATAACCTACAAAAAATAAGAATACTTCAGACATCGTAACTTAGAAGATGCTTGAATGCTTTTAATAATAGACTCCAAACAGTTTAATGTTTTTATTGTTTATATATTACCAAGAAACGTTTACATTATTAAATTCAAATATCTTTGTTGCCTTAGCATATTACATATGGACAAACGTCAAGGATACAGTAGACTTATAATATTAAATTATTATACATGTCACGTGATTATTAAATTAATGTTAACGAAGAAGCTCCACTACCAGCACCAGTGCTAAGTTCTACTACTCGGCAAAAATAACATTAACAAATTCTTTTGTGGAATATAAACAATTTTCAACGAGTTTCCTCTTTATAAAATGTTTAAATGAATTTATTGGAAGCTGTTTTACATATTCTGGCAAGTAATTAAAATATTTCAAGCTACTACAGTAAAAACTTGCAAAGGGCTTACTGTATTTACAAAAAATATTTAGAAAATGACAACACTTTCTTGTCCGTAATAATGTTCTTCATATTGCTTAGCAAATATCAAATAGCAAATATGAAATACTGATAACAGAACGCTTATCAGTATTTAAATACCATTTTACATAAAGAAAACCTTGTAATATATAGAGAGAGTAAACTGTAAGGATATTTTTTTTAGGAACAATGGTTTTCAGTGCTCATTAGACTTAGCTTGAGTTAGAATTTTAATTGTCAGTTTTTGCAAATAAATGTCCGAGAAGTGGAAGAGTGGTGACCCCAGACAAATGTACATTAAGAAATGTTGCTGTGAACACGGGCGTAGTAAATACTTTTCAGTACATCAGATGACCCCCCCCTCCTTAACTGTCGATGCATCAAATTGCTCTGGACATTTTATTTGCTTCTGTTTCTACATGACTAATAAGTAACCCCTAAATATGTTGGAGAAAGAGTTGGTGTAAGTAAAAGAGGTTACTTGGTGGAGAAAGAGTTTACATGCTCTAAATTAGTATTATATGTGCAAGCCGTCTACACTGACAAGTGAAATTATATATCCACCAACAAGCTATACTCAAGAACAATTAATTAACTATTTCCAATCAAAATTAACAATCAAACCCTAATATATCACCCTTACTAACTATGAAAACCTAATCAATTTACCGTACAATTTTAATTATATTATTGTACAAATATTTTCAAGCGATGAGCTAAATATTCAAATGACCCTAGTTGCTACCCTTTATCTTTCCCAAGAATTATCCAATTTTAATGGTTTATACATTCAACGATATATTCATTCATTTACTACATATAGTCTATCTATATCAACTTAAAACAACCACTTATACGGACAATGATCCATTACATGGACTTACGTATTTATATATTTACAATTTTACTTAACAATCCAGACTAAATTCCCTCAAACAGTTAATTCTATTTTATCATTTAATTACGATTATTATGCCCGTCTCATCTGATTAATTTACTGCCTGTCGGCTTACGCTTTGGTGTAGGTAAACGTAATTGAACCTTACAAAATTTCTTTTCCCCTACAACTTAAATTTTGCTCCCCTTAAATCTTGGAGGTGTTAAACAAATATTAACATACCCCTGGACTCGTCTTCTGCCGGTATGGGGTGTCCACGGGCCGTAGTGGATTCGGCTTCCTCTTGTCCCTCAGGGTCAGGTGGGTTGGTTAGGTCTGGAGTTGCTTGTAGTCCCTTGGGAGTGGGTGGAGTCGCTTGCAATCCCTTGAGGTGGGTTCTCTGGTTCTCAGGAGAGGCTGCAAGTCCGGTCGTTCCTCAGGTTCAGGTTGGCCGCTCGTGAAGTCGTCCGGGGGTTCATATCGCAAGGGGTTGGACCGTAGCTCCAAGTCCTCCTTCTAGCTCGTCCCGTGTTTGCTCTGCAGGGCGGGTTGACGAAGTCTAGGTAGTTGGACCACCCAGGTGCTGGTCCTCCCTATTGGTCTATTTCCCGAAGTCCTCTCTCTTGCCGAACTTTCCTCAGACTCCCTTTCGTTTCCAACTCTCTCCTTAGTATCTCATTCCCCCTGCCACTCACTGGACACGCCTACAATTTCGGAACAACCAATTATTATGGGTGGTCCTACTACGGATCACCCTATAGGCCCGTTCACGTGCTGGGCGGAACATCGGAACTTCTGCTGAATCTCCGTCGCATCAGCATTCATCAGCCTAATTTTTGTAAGTCTCAAATTTTATTATTCTGGTCATCCTGTGTACAGTGCTGACCCTGCTTCCTTGACATCCGATCCCTTGCTTTCTGAGTTAACACTCGCCGGATGCCCTACTCAAATTTTACCAACTCCGTTTCCTGTACCGCATTTCCTGTTGTAATATAACCTCTGTCTCATTTTTTTACTGATAATATTTATTTTTAATTTATTATTTATACTTATGAGGGAATCTTATGCAAACGTGTAACAGTTAAGTAAACGTCAAAGGTTTACAACACTGAAAATGTTTTTCAGTGTCAAAAATGTCACTTAACACTTTTCACTTGTTTATATAATCACACTTAAATGCACCATAACTAGCTTGGAATTTTGTACACTAATCAAATTATTAACAAAAACAAAAATACTTCAGTAAAATGGTTGAAAATATATATTATAGGTTGTGTGAAAAATAGGCTTATACACAAAGTCCTATTTGTTTCATCTTGATGTTGTTTACTTTTTATTTATGTCAAGGAGATTAAAGTAAAAATAAAACTTGTTATAAATAAATAAATATATATATCAGAGTGTACTCTATATTAAAAAATAGACAGAACACATAACAAAATGTATATGTATATATATAAAACAGTTGTAGTGACATGATCTTGAAGTGACATGATCCAATGACACCCTATTGGACTATACTGTTTCCACCAGAATAACTGACAAATTCTATAGGCAGATAAGCCTGACTTTCACTTTCTTTGTTGAAGAATTTCTTATTCATGATTATGTCTTTTTTACAGGGTTCTATTTTGGATGTTATTTGTATTATGTAATTTAATTATAATGCTTTATAAAAATGTATTGTTGACTTTTATGAATATGTTCTGCAAAATATTTAATATATTTATCGTATATCCCTCAAAATAGAATTAAACTAGAGGGATAGTTAAGAAACTGTTGAGTAAAATGTAAGACATGTATAATTATAATTCAATAAATAAATAAATAAAAATAAAATTAAAGATCTAGTGTAAAAGAAAATGTTACTTCTCGTGTTTTGGACTGATTTATGCATAGGCCGTTAGTTGAACACCAATTATTCACGGTTCCAGCTTTTTTATTTTTTTTTTATTTATCGGTACAAAGGTAACTAACTATTTACATTTTCACATCAACATTAAAAGGCAATCTGCTATCGTTTTGTTATTACTGTATAATTACTATCATTATTAGTTACTTTATTAGTATCCTAATATTGTATTCACAATGTTCTATTGTAGTATATAGCATATTATTTATATTTATATTTTCAATCTTTTGTTAGGTGTAAGAGAGGGCTCAATCCCCTAGTCATTTGTTAATTTTTTCAATGTTTAATAAAGACATCTAACATTTTATTTCATTATAAGCCTATCACAAACACGCCACCCCCCCACCCCCCTCGGTAATGGATCCTAAATACTAAATGTGTTTTTTCAAAATAAGTACAGCACGCAACTCTCTTGCAGGGGTCCAGCTTTTAAAGATATTTTTTAAGTGTTGGCCATTTTCTAAAAGAGACTACGATTTGCGTAAAGACAACTAATTTAACTTTTCAAAATAAAAATTAAACTCCTTTTAATTTGTCTTTCTTTTAGAAAACTTATTTCTATCTCTTAATGAAGTAAGTGTCATAATTATACAGTTTTTTGTGTATTTCATTATTATCTAACATTAGACTGACCTAGTTGGACGATATACAGCAGAGAGTCGAGCTCTTTAGAGAGTAATGGCCACGTGCCGAAACCGAAACAAACTAGGAGAACAATCATTTCTAGCGACACGTGTAGTCTATTGGGCATTGGAATATAATCCCTATTGATCCTCCTTTACACGAACAACGATGCCAAATTTAACGAAACAAATGTGTTTTAGCCAATCACACGTGATGCTGAAACCAACTAAAGTTGTGATTTAGGTTGACATCATTGTGTTCCCCGAGGAAGGACTACACGGGCGCAATCAAAAAAAGTCTGTGACAATACCTGCCCCAGCTGATAGGATATCTCCATGTGACTTTAACTCTTCCTACCACTCGGTGAGTCAGTTCATTTCAAATATTGTACATCCCATTACAATTGTTCAAATTAATTACCAAGTTATAACTTTTGTCTGAAAGTTATTTTTTGTTATTGAATTGTTCATGATTGGTAGAAAATGGTTGGATATTTCCAATGCTTCAAGTGTTTTAAGAAACAAACACAACGTTTCCAAAGGTATAAAAACTCCTGTCGTCTTCAGGTGTTGCTTACTAACTTCGTCTACATTTAAAACTAGTTGTTTTTTTTCCTTAATCCGAAATAATTTAAGAAAACTACATGATTATAGGCGGGGATTGGGCACCCCGAACCACTACACTCACCAGATGAACTCACCACGAACATCAAAGAGAACTGTTCGCCATGAGTTCCTCGTCCTGGTGGAGTAGAAAAATCATACACAGTTTGAATTAGTTGAATATTTTATTCAATTTAATAACGTACTCTTTTTATGGCTGACCATTTCATATTTTGTATTTCTTTTGAATTTCAGCCTGTGTTTTGTATTTTGTTATTATTGTGGTGTGCGTGATAGTTCTTAAGAACACGTGACTCCCTTAAAAGACAACCTAGTCTATAAGCATGTAGTAAAAACTACATGCTTATAGACTATTATTAATTAAAAAAGGTTTTCTTAAATTATTGTGGGTTAGGGGAAAAAATAAAAAAAACTAGTTTTAAATGTAGACTTAGTAGCATCTGAAGACGACAGGAGTTTTTATACCTGTTGAACAACGATGAGTTTGTTTCTTAAAACACTTGAAGCATTTGAAATCTCCAATAATTTTCTATCAATCAAGTTTAAATTATAATTGTCTTAACTTGACAGGAGAATACTGGTACAGTTAAGAAGGTTTCTTTTGTGAATCCCTCTGGTCTGAGGAAGGTGAGCGTGGTTCATCGAAATCGATCACCATAATATTTTTGCATGTTGTACTTGTATTGTAATATATTTATGCATTTTGTGCTTATATTGTAATAAATTTGTGTTGTGTGACGTTTACTTGTACTGTATATGTACCAACACGTATTATGCTAATTAAAAAACTAGGAGAATATTAACTTAGGTATTGTTATAATGTATTTATTAGCCGTGTTAAATGTTCGTGTCTCGTGAGTTCAATAGTCTATCTTGTCCCTGGGAGTTCGGGGTGCTGAGAAAAGTCTGTGTTAGTGTTTCTTAAGTCATAGTTTTTCACCATAAGGTTCGACTGGGTTTACGTCGAATTTACATGTTTGGAACCATGTTTTGCCAACAATCGTGTACGCTTGTTTAGGATTACAAACTAGGGTGTTGTCATGAGCAGTACGAAAACTCTTCGGCCGCGCGCATGACGTCACCGTCGTGCTAACGAACTACTCACTGCCTATGCTGCTCAGCACGGACAGCTGACTCCCACTTCACATCAATTTATCTGTATTCATATACCATCATATTTTTTTGTTTAAAGTTACATAAAATGTTTTTAAGCATCTCTGTTATTATTTATTGATTTTTTAATTATAATATTTTTTAAAGCAGCTTAAAAGACTACTTAAATACAGTCTTTTTTATCAGTCATGCATAATGTTTTCTACGAACTAACTAATATTAGTATTTTAGGGACTGATGTTTTTGTTAATAATTGGTAGTTACTAAGGACAATAAAAAGGCTAGTAAAAATAAATATATCAGGACTTCAGTAATAAATATTTTTATAATTGCAACTTTTAAAATGTGTTTGACAAATACTGCCTTATGGTACACGTAGCTGTTACAAAGTAGTTACAACACTACATACATATGAAGAGACAAAGTTTACTAACAGACAACGGTTTTACATTTATTATAATTTAAAAGATGTTACGGAAACAGTAAATAATTTCTTTTACCATTGTTTTAATTTATTTGGTTATTATTTATTTAGCGATACTATTTTTTTATCGCTCACTTTCTCATTTACTTTCTTCTTTCATATTTTAATTTAAAATCGGATTCTAATATATGTTCAGCCGAGAATCAACAGTTTAATGGCTTCTTCAGGTATATCACTGCGTATTTCAGAAAGTCTTTCATTGGCAATTATTGTAACCCTGTCAACTATCCCACTGTTCTAACAAGTCTTTTCCATCGTGGACGCGAATGAAAGAATCTTCTACAATTTCAGCGCCTAGAAAAAAGTCCTCACTCGGCAGTCTTAGGCCACCCTTAGAAATCATTTCTATCCATGTACAACCTGAATTGGTAGTTAATAAACAGCTTTTTGTATCCAAAAATGGACACTTTTCCTGTGGCTTAAAATCTACGTTCCCTGCCACATAGCGCAGATTTTCAGTTTTCAAGGCGTCCAATTGGCTGTGTTTTTGTAAAATATTTTCACTATAGTTTTCAAATAAGCAGTCTTCTCTCCATTCACAATTCTCATCGTCTACTTCATGACACTGTTTTAGCACTTCAGTAGTTGAACAAACCTCTTCCTCTTCTTTTTCGTTTGTTATAGTTGCACTTGATACGAAACAGTCTTCATCATCAGGCTCTGCGTTTGCTTTTGTGGACGTAAATGAAGTCAAATATTTACCCATAACAAACCAACGTCACCGATATTCAAATTCCGAAGCATCAGGGCCATATACAGAACAGTTAAGCATAACGTAATCTGTAATTTAGCAACTGACAAAATAACAGGACAACTGTACACTTGCTTCTTAAAGCAACAGTTGCAGACAGACTACAGTTTAGGCAAGTACGGAGCGCCACTGCGAGTGGCTCGTACCTGACGTCACGCCTGGCGGCGGACCGCTGCTATCATGTAGCCCGCACATTGGATCACCCTTGTTTGTATAGCCCTGGTTTAGGATGTACGTGTTCATACATACGCAACTGAATGGATTTGCCTTAGATCTAAGATTTCAAGGCGCAGAATCTAAATCTTATCTGAACATTTAAACATAATTATATTTAAGTTCATGATGAAACGTGTAAATAAGGAATGTACAGTGATAGTGACCCACCCGCCCACCCATACCGTACAGTGATAGCGACCCACCCGCCCACCCATACACTACAGTGATACTGACCCACCCGCCCACCCATACACGTACAGTGATACCGACGCGTACAGTGATAGTGAGCCACGTACCCTCCCATATACTTACAGTGATACTGACCCACCCGCCCACTCATACAATTACAGTGATACTGAAATACATGTACAGTGATACCGACCCACCCGCCCACCCATACACGTACAGTGATAGTGACCCAGCCACCCACCCATGCACTGTAGTGATATTGACCCACCATCCTACTCATACACGTACAGTGATACTGACCAACCCGCCCACCATACACGTACAGTGATAGTGACCCATGCGCCCTCCCATACACTTACAGTGATACTGACCCACCTGCCCACCCATACATTATAGTTATACTGACCCACCAGCCCACCCATATACGTACAGTGATACCGACCCACCTGCCCACCCATACACTACAGTGATACCGACCCACCCGCCCACCCATGCACTATAGTGATACTGACCCACCAGCCCACCCATACACTTACAGTGATACAGACCCACCCGCCCACCCATACAGTACAGTGATACCGACCCACCCGCCCACCCATACACTACAGTGGTATCGCCCGCCCCATCCACCCACCCATACACATACAGTGATAGTGACCCATGCGCCCTCCCATACAGTGATACTGACCCACACGCCCACCCATACAGTACAGTGATACTACAATGATTTACAAGTAAATGAGAAAGGTATTTTTAAACTTACCTATTTTCATCAGACTGAAACACATGGTAAGGCTGATGTAATTTGGCTGAGAGGCTGTTGTGTTTTGTTAGCTCGAAAAATGCACATGATCTATGAAGATGTAATTTGTTGGTTTGGAAAAATAGGCAAAGGCCTATATAGTAAATAGTAGTAATTATATAATTGTAAACTAGTGTTTACAGTAAGTTGATAAAATAGACATGAATGCTTATTTATGTCAATAAATGTCTTAACATTGAGGTTAGGTATCTAGAATACTTGTACTGGCTACGTATCTAAAAAAATTATGTTTCTGTAAACATTTCTTTTATTAACATACTATAGTTTTGAAATGTACAATTTATAAATATAATATATTTACATAATGATGTCCAATCTATAGGTACTGAACATTGAAGACAGTTTTAATAGTGTTAAGCATTCTCATGAACTTAAATTAAACTGACTGCAGTAACAATTAAACAAATTAACAATTAAATTAAACAAATCACCAAGTACAGGGATATTTGATAAGGTGAGGTGTAGCACTTAGGACAGGAAACACTTCTATACAGAAAAAAGACCAATATGTCCAGAAAATTCCCCTTCATTTTTTAGTTACTTAACACATGAGCATTTTTTATTCCAAATGACACATTAAAAGCATGAAACACTCCTTCCCTCCAGAAATCCAGTTATTTATAACGTATGAATTTTGATTCAGGGCATAGAACCACGTCAATTAATTTGAAAATTGTACTTAAATGAGTAATTTTTGATGAAATTCAAATCTTCATATTTAAGACACTGGCAGAGTTTATGCGTATTATAAGATGTATAGAATTATTGCATGAGGTTGGATGATCTGTATAGTTTGGTCCCTAATGTTGTTTGACTTCTGCTCTGAAGTAGCCAGGGCAACTAAGGGACCTACAGCTAAATAAAAATAATGTACAAACCATGTACAGTAGTATTGGTCAGATTTTCAGCTAACAGACAAGCCTGCTATTTGTTAATGGAAATCATTGAGCGAGCCACTATTGAAAAATGTGCGTTTTTCAATTTATATTTTTCAGTATTTTTTTTGTAAAAAAAACCACTCGTCAGTTCCCAAGGGCCTGCAGCCCTATACATGAACATTATTCGAAGTGCCGACCATTGGCTCGGTGGCAATTCGAACCTTGGACCTTCCCCTCCGCACTTGAAAGCCTTAGCCATTGAGCTACCATGTGGACTCTTTTACACCATGCATACAAAAAATTGCAATCCTTTAAATTACTACAACTTAAATAAAAAATCTGTCCTATCCATTAACACACAGTCTCATTTATCTCCTTAATCATAGAAATTTAGTTCCTCAAGACATTTATCTATCTAAGTCCCGGATGGCAGTGTGATGGACAGTAAAGTTTCTATTGTAACCAACTTTGTACATGAGACTGTTTATTATATCTGGAGGGTAATAGACAATAGAGGTTCTGTTGTACCCAACTTTGTAAATGAGATTGTTTATTATATCTGGAGTGTGATAGACAATAGAGGTTCTATTGCACTTAGACTTTGTACATAAGACTGTATATTACATCCAGAGGGTGATAGATAATGATAGAGGTTCTGTTGTACCCAGACTTTGTACATAAGAATGTATATTACATCCAAAGGATGATAGATAGTGATAGAGGTTCTGTTGTACCCAGACTTTGTACATAAGACTGTATATTACATCCAGAGGATGATAGATAGTGATAGAGGTTCTGTTGTACCCATACTTTGTACATAATACTGTATATTACATCCAGAGGATGATAGATAGTGATAGAGGTTCTGTTGTACCCAGACTTTGTACATAATACTGTATATTACATCCAGAGGATGATAGATAGTGATAGAGGTTCTGTTGTACCCAGACTTTGTACATAAGACTGTGTATTGCATCCAGAGGACGATAGATAGTAATAGAGGTTCTGTTGTACCCAGACTTTGCACATAAGACTGTGTATTACATCCAGAGGATGATAGATAGTGATAGAGGTTCTGTTGTACCCAGACTTTGTACATAAGAATGTATATTACATCCAGAGGATGATAGATAGTGATAGAGGTTCTGTTGTACCCAGACTTTGTACATAATACTGTATATTACATCCAAAGGATGATAGATAGTGATAGAGATTCGGTTGTACCCAGACTTTGTACATAAGACTGTATATTACATCCAGAGGATGATAGATAGTGATAGAGGTTCTGTTGTACCCAGACTTTGTACATAATACTGTATATTACATCCAGAGGAAGATAGATAGTGATAGAGGTTCTGTTGTACCCACACTTTGTACATAGTACTGTATATTACATCCAGAGGATGATAGATAGTGATAGAGGTTCTGTTGTACCCAGACTTTGTACATAAGACTGTACATTACATCCAAAGGATGATAGATAGTGATAGAGTTTCTGTTGTACCCAGACTTTGTATGTAAAACTGTGTATTACGTCCCGAGGGTGGTTTTTTTGTACCCAGACTTTGACATGAGACATGTGTATTACAGTACAAAAGAAAATCAATTGCTTAAACATGTGAGAAAGTTATCATTATAGTGCAATTAAATTAAAAAATTATATATATTTAAAAATTGATTTTTTGGTTTTTATTGTTTAGAATAGTTGCTTTTAGTCTTTTTGTATTTTTCATTATTTTCCCTTGTAGATTAATTTCAATAATTTTGTCCAGTATTTATTGACATAATTAAAGACATTTCTTCATCTGCTATTAGATAAATATTATATAAACTGCTTTATGATATACTTATATATTGAAGAGAAGATTGTAGTGTTAAGGATGTACTATTTAAATCTAAATCATTTAGTGTGCAATGGAAAATCTCAGGAGTTTTTTTTGTAGAAATGGTGCTGGAAATTTCATTGGAATTTGTCTACATTACACTAAAGTGTAATGCTTTATTATAATGACGGTTATTTTGTTGACACAGGCAGTAGTGTTACTGTCCTGTGCAGCCAGGGCTTCCAACATATATCTGGTTATCAACCTCAGTGAGGAGTACTTTAACTCGACATTCAACAGAACCGAGCACTACAATACTAACGTTGCGTTTGACAGGAACGGCACTGTGATTGGCAGGTGAGTATTATCTGCTCTAGCAATTAATGTATACCTCAAACCTTAAAATCGAGATTTTAAAGAATATTTATGGGCTAGGTCATACAGCAATTCTTTAAATTTAATTAGATAAATAAGTAAATTATTTGGACGTTCACTGCTTGAATTAGATTAAGTTGGACTGCTTAAATATCAGTGAAAAACTTAGCAAATAATCACATAGTTCTCTATGGTTAGTACAGTTCATAGGTCCAAGAGCAAAATTTAGTCTCTCTTAAAATGAATAATGTTACAAATATATATGATTTGTTAAAATTTTATTTAAACTCTGTAAAAAAACTAAGCAATAAATATTTTAATAATAATTACATAATTGAGTTTTGAAAATCAACACCAAAGTTAGTTGAGAGCAAATTGCTTTCATTTTTTATGTTCCCGGAAGAATATTGAAATAGTGGATTGAAACCAGTAGCCTTTCAAAGTAGGCCTACAATATGGTCTATTTAACTATTCATTTACTTATTTCTAAGACGCCGATCGTAGAGATATGGGCGAATATAAGAGGTGAGTGAGTGTGATGAGTGTGGATGAATGAGTGTAGTCATTGTTACTATCTGAGTAAGACTTAGCTCAGAAAGGACTATTTATTAATAGCCCAATAGCCAGGGCAAATTATGTTACCTATTGACAATAAGGTAAGATAAACCAGTATTTAATGAAAATACAAAAGGAGGTAACAAAATATATATGTATTAATAGAATAATAAAATAAGTTGCATAGCCTCCATTTGTCCATTCTTTTCTAACGAATCAGTGAAAATCGTTAGTTTATTTTTAGTATTTCATAGTCAATTAACCTCATATCTTTTAATGGACTATAATTAATGTTTCCCATGGATAAAAATATTTTTCCAGTAAAAAAGTGGTATGAAACATTATGTATGCTACATTGACATTCTTTACTGATTTAATAAGCAATTGGCTAATTAATGAATATATATTCACAAAAACATGAGGTATTATCAGATTTTTACTATCATAATTAAGCTTAATTAATATAGTAAAACTATGTCTTAAGAACTTGACACTTGTCCAGCATACCTTAGTCGCGAACAAGGTCATGAACGAAGGTTCAACTAATATAATATTTTGCACACACTTATCAGAAGACTGATCATCATTAGAAGTTGCTCAAACCAAGTCTCTTGACAGCTACATTTTGAAGATAAACCTAACTGAAGAAGTTTGCTCACAGGCACAGGATTTTAAACAAATTTTGTTTGTATTTATGTTTACATAATCACCGATTGAAGAGATACGAGTGAATATAGGTAGTAAATGAGTGTGATGAATGCAGATGATTGAATATAGCCTTTGTTATTAGTAAGGTCAACTTATGGCCTTATTAGGCTAATTACTACTAGCCCATTGTACATGTTACAGGCTAACTAGCGGCAGAATGCAAGACAAAAGACATTGTTATTATATAACATGGCTAGGACAATGTTGGACTGTTATATTATAACAATACCGTTGGCCAATACCCTAACATTTTCCTCATCCAACCTGAACCACTTCCCAATCAATGTGTTTTGTGTTACCACACAAATTTATATTTTATTTATTAAAATGGTTAATTAAGATGAGGGGCATCTATTCATGATGCCAGCTGAAATTGACTCATAGATTTAAAAATAAAATCTTCACTATCCTCACTTTTTATTTTTAAAATCTCCTTCATGTTGCATCTAATCAAAAAAAATGTTTAACAATAACCATTCTAAATTATAATAACTTAGAAATTCTCAAATACTTTAGTATCCCATCCATAGAACAAGTTCTCTTGGAAAGTCTCCGTTGTAGAAGTGTTAAAGATTTATAACATATTCCCTCTTCTTAAAGGAAGTGCAATCTCTTTGAGAAATCAAAAACTTTTAGATTAATTTCTTTTACCCATTGTTTCTACAGTATGGCTGAGTACTTGGATGAAGAAATGGAGGAAATGCAACTTATCATCTGATTCTAAATCTTCTTCAAAGTCTTAGAAAGGTTTTTTCTCACAGCTAGCATTTATTTGTAATAAATATGAACAACTTTTTATGGAATTATTTTAAAACTCTTGGTTGTAAGGTAAAATACAAGTTAATGGGTACTTAAATTACCAGTCCTTTTCAAAGCACCTATGCTGGTGAGGGTGCTGTGGTACTTAAATGACCAGTCCTTTTCAAAGCACCTATGCTCGTGAGGGTGCTGTGGTACTTAAATGACCAGGCCTTTTCAAAGCACCTATGCTCGTGAGGGTGCTGTGGTACTTAAATGACAAATCCTTTTCAAAGCACCTATGCTCGTGAGGGTGAAATGAAAATGAAATGAAAATTGTCTTTATTAGGCGGAGTTAGGACTATTAAGTCCTCTCTTCCACTCAACCTTATTTCCAAAAATATGTTGTTTTTTTTCAACTATATGAAATATATACAGTAAATTTTACAGTTTCTTAAATATCTACTTGTATATTCTTAAACAAAAACAATAACTTATATCTAACATTTTATTGATAAAAATGGCAAAAGAATATTACTGATATTAAAATAATAAAGACATAAATCAATATTCAGAAATTAATTATTTCTAATATCATACATTCCACATACATACAAATCACTCATGAACCACAGCCCCCGCAACCCCCACCCACCCCTACCAGCCCCGCAGAAGCCGGTCCTTTACCTCCAACCCGAAACGAGCGCGCTTATCAATGGTCCTGATGTTATCAGGGAGCAAATTCCATAAACGACAAGCAGAAACGGTAAAAGATTTGCTATAGAGAGTGGTGTAATGAATAGGCACTGATAGTAGGGAGGCTCCCTGACGTGTATTTCTGGTACTGATTTCGGAGATGAACTTGAAACGCTCGGACAAGTATTCAGGAGATCTAGTGTTTAAAATATTGAACACAAGAATAAGGATGTGGTATTCACGAAATTGTTTTAGTTTGAGCATCCGTAACTGTTTGTAGAAAGGAGAAACATGATCATCCCGTCTTAAATTGAATATAAATCTAATGCAGAAGTTCTGTGCTCTTTGAAGCTTGTCCGAGAGCTTAACAGTCATATCATTGATCACCACGTCACAGTAGTTGAAATGAGGCAGAACCAGAGTTTTTACTAGCATCACTTTCACAGAAAATGGCAGATAGGAAGCACATCGTTTAAGACTATGAATGCCAGCAAACACCCTACTGCATACCAACGTAACATGATCAGTCCAATCCAAAGTTTTAGTCATAGTAAGTCCTAGATTCTTTACACTGTCGGAGTAGTCGAGAGTATTGTCATTTAGTCTCAGTCTAGGGAAATCAGTGAAATTGATTTGTCGAAGTAGTCTAGAATGTCCAATAAGGATAGTCTTGGTTTTATTATCATTTAACATTAGTCCATGTCTCTGAGCCCAACCAGCTATTGCAGCAATATCAAGGTTCATTTGTGAAACCGCTCGGTGGGACACAGCAATAGGGAAATGTTGGTAAATCTGTAAGTCATCAGCGTACAAGTGATATTTAGAGAAGCATATGTCAGATGTTACATCATCAATGTAAAGTGAGAAAAGTAGAGGTCCCAGAACGGATCCCTGTGGCACACCTCTGATCACAGGTTTCCATTCGGACGTGCCCTCTCCAGTACGCACACACTGGCGACGACCCGACAAGTAGGACCCGACCCAGTCCACACAGTTATCAGAAAACCCGTATTTTTTAAGTTTCATAAGGAGTAAAGGATAGTAAACGCAGTCAAAAGCTTTAGAGAAGTCAAAAAGTGTTAGTATTGAAAGATTACTATTGTCCATTGCATGCCGTATATCATCGGTGATTTTCAGAAGGGCTGTTGTAGTGCTGTGATTAGGGCGGAAGCCAGATTGAAAGTTAGATATTAGTTTGCTGTTTGAAAGATAATCATAAATTTGCTTATGAACAATTCTCTCGAGGCATTTGGACAGGGCGGGAAGAATACTTATTGGCCTTAAATCAGAGGGAGATAAAGGATTTGAAGTTTTAGGCAAAGGTTGAACAATAGCAGACTTCCAGGCACTAGGGAAAATAGCTGATATTAAAGAAAAATTAAATATTGCTGTAATGATTGGTAGTGTAACGGGTAGGGTAAGTTTGATAAATTTTATTGGAATACTGTCAGCTCCGACTGCGTTACTAGTTGTCCAATTCAAGGCTTTTAGCACTTCTTCATCAGTAGCCAAACGGAATGAAAATTTATGGAAAGGCCTAGGAAAGGGAGAACTGGTTAGTTCATTAACGTAAATTTTGGCTTTTGATAAATCAATAGGAATATTAGTGAAATAATCATTAATAACATCAAGGTCGATGTTGATGGAAACAGTAGGGTTTGACTTCCCAATCCCCAGCTCCTTAACTTTTGTCCAGAGTGATTTAGTAGACTTTTTCTTGTCAGATAATGATCGGTAATAATGTCTAATTTTAGAGTTACGGATCTGTTGCTGGGTTTGGTTTCTTAATCTCTTATACGCATCCCAATCATGGGCACATTTAGATCTTTTTGCCTTGCGGAAGCATGCATCTCGTTGCTTTTGCATTCTACGTATTTGATCTGTGATCCAGGGTGCAGGCTTTTTTGTAATCCTTTTTTTTATAAGTGGAGCATGTAGATCAAGAAGATAGTTCATAAATACGTTGAACTTATTGACCATTGTGTCAATATTGGTAAGTTCAAGAATATCATTCCATGGAAGGGACATTGCATCAAAGATAAGTGAATCAGGATTAATGCTTTTATAATCTCTGTATTGGACGAATTTGGCACTCTGCTTTTGAGGATGAAGGTTGTAAACACAGAAAATAAGGTCATGCTTTGAAAGTCCAGGAGCTGGAACTTGACAGTGATATGCGACTAGGTCAGGGTCACAAACCGCCATAACGTCAAGCCAGGTGTCGGCTGTAGAAGTGTGATGAGTAGCTTTTAGTGGCAGTATAGTCATACTAAATGATCGAAACATATTTGTTAAAAAAGTTTTGTCGTAAGTAAGTGGTCCCAGTAAATCAGTATTGAAGTCACCCATGACAATGACATGACTGTAGCGAGGCAATAGGTCTAGCAGTGCGAGTTCATATTCTGCCAGATATCCAAGATGAGGTGCCCTATAACACACACTGACAAGGACATGTGTTACACCAACACAAACGTCAAGAAACATAAACTCTGGTCGGCCAGGTCGGGAAGTATCAGAGCGAAGTACAACGAATGAATTAAGGTTTGATTTAGAGTATATAGCAACACCACCGCCAACCTTATGGACCCTGTCATTCCTAAATAATGTGTAGCTAGGAAGACCAACTGTTGCATCAGTGATATTTGGTTTCAGCCACGTTTCACAAACTAAAATTAAATCAAAAGAACAAGGGCTGAATATGTCTCTAAACTCATCAATGTGACATAGAAGTGATTGTGAATTGACATGTGCAATCTTGAGCAGACCATTATAAGGCGATGTTATCTGATTAATGAACTGTGGCAGGGGAAGAGCACCCTCGCCGGGTGAGGAAGGGTCAGGTCCCGACATCCAGGCGGCGGCAGGCGGGCGGCGGGACGGACGACCGCGGCAACATGAGCAATTCATTCACACAACATTCACACACAACAAAAATTAACCATTCAGACGTGAAAAACAACTAAAAACAGCTTGTTGGCTCCCTAATACAATAATAACTTATTTGATGAAAATTGGAAATTAATTTCGAAAACTAATAAAATAAAAAATGATTTTACTAAAAAAGAAAATAAATAAATAAAACAAACTCATACAAAAAAAAAAAAAAAAAAAAAACACTTAACTAATCATAATAGTAGTGGTGATAAATGTAAATAAGTAAGTGAGCTTTTTAATAATTTGAGCATTAGTTGTAAGCAGATTGCTCACATTAAAACGGGTTCTTAAATATAATGAATTAATAAATTAAATTAAAGAGAATTATAGGATTAGCACATGTATCAGAACATTTTATAAATAAACAAATAACATTATACACTGGGATGCTTTTATAAACTAAAATTAATAGATATAATCAAATATATAGGTCTAAATTAAATATATAAAATTAAAAAAATACAGGGGGTTTCCTTAGTACACAGAAATAGATGGATAAAAAATGAATTGGAAACAAAATAATAGGCTACCTTAAATTCGGTTTTGCAAACGAAATCTTATACATAATCTGTGGAACATTTAACGGGCTGACAATGATAAGTAGCGATTGTATTGGACAATTAAACATTTTTGTTTTAAATATTTTAGAGAAAATATTAACTTTAGAAAGAAATAAAACAATTTATACAAATATTCATATAACAATAAATAAAAGACAATTTTAATAATCAACGAGTAAAAAAATAAAAATCAAGTTAAGATAAAGAAAAATAATAATAATAATGATGATCGTTGAATACAATGATCTAAAATTAAATAGAAGGAAAAGAAAAACTAAGACATACCCAAAGTACAATGCAAGAACCTTCACCCCTCAGTTAGTTCCTTCAGAGTTGTAGCGGATCGTTTCCTTCCCTCGGCGTCCTCCCAGATGACTTTTCCATCTGAGGTCCACACCTTCTTGGGGCCATGGAGTTCGACAGCTTTCCTGATTATGTCAGCTCGTCTTGAAGTCAGGTCCTCTCGAATAGTTAAGCCTGATCCTTTGAGACACCGCTTCTTATTGAAGATGTCACGCCTGTCCCTGTAGCTGCGAAATCGAACGATGATCGGCCGAGGACGCTGCAACTTGCCACTGTCACCCGAGGGTTGAGGCCTGCCGACACGATGGCTTCGCTCCAGTCGTTCCAACGGGAGGTCTACGCCAATCTTCTCTTGGAGCAGCGTCAACACTATCTTATCAGTATCTTCATTCCGATTCTCTGGCACGCCAAAGAACCGAAGATTATTTCGCCGCTGATATTGCTCCAGATCATCTTCTTTTTCCTTGCTCCTTTCTTCGACACGCTGGATTTCAACCTTCAGTTTGCTGACTTCATTGCTTAATTCTTCAATGTGGGATTGGGCCTCCTTCAACGATCGAGAAAGAGTGTCCTGTGGTACTTAAATGACAAGTCCTTTTCAAAGCACCTTTGCTCATGAGGGTGCTGTGATACTAAAATGACAATTCCTTTTCAAAGCACCTGTGCTCGTGAGGGTGCTGTGATACTTAAATGACAAGTCGTTTTCAAAGCACCTGTGCTCGTGAGGGTGCTGTGCTACTTAAATGACAAGTCGTTTTCAAAGCACCTGTGCTCGTGAGGGTGCTGTGATACTTAAATGACAAGTCGTTTTCAAAGCACCTGTGCTCGTGAGGGTGCTGTGATACTTAAATGACAAGTCCTTTTCAAAGCACCTGTGCTGGTGAGGGTGCTGTGGTACTTAAATGACAAGTCGTTTTCAAAGCACCTTTGCTCATGAGGGTGCTGTGATACTAAAATGACAATTCCTTTTCAAAGCACCTGTGCTCGTGAGGGTGCTGTGATACTTAAATGACAAGTCGTTTTCAAAGCACCTGTGCTTGTGAGGGTGCTGTGATACTTAAATGACAAGTCCTTTTCAAAGCACCTGTGCTGGTGAGGGTGCTGTGGTACTTAAATGACAAGTCGTTTTCAAAGCACCTGTGCTTGTGAGGGTGCTGTGATACTTAAATGACAATTCCTTTTCAAAGCACCTGTGCTCGTGAGGGTGATGTGGTACTTAAATGACAATTCCTTTTCAAAGCACCTGTGCTCATGAGGGTGATGTGGTACTTAAATGAAAAGTCCTTTTCAAAGCACCTGTGCTCATGAGGGTGCTGTGATACTTAAATAAATCAATGGAAATGCAGAAATACAAAAATGTTCTTATTCCATTTAGAATTAAATAAACATAAGTTGCTGGTTACTTGCTTATATATACAAGTGAACTTTCTACTTCGTTCGATGATTAATCATTGCTAAAAAAAATGCAAGGGCATTCCGAAAAAGACCTCCAAACTCTAATTCCCAACATTCTTCTTTTTTTGTTAGTCTGACTTATTGAAGAGTAAATAATCAACTTTTCCTTACCTCATTGGTTTTAAGGCATATCTCGGACATCACAAATGAAGTGTGTCCACTAGAGTTCAAGAAGGTCCTCCTTACAGGAAGGACCTTCTCCTGATTTCTGTATTTTCAAAACAGGCCTACCACCAAATCATTGTGCCCACAGGTACAGGAAGTTCAACCCGTACGGAGAGCCAGTGACCAAACCAGCTTCTCCTGACCATCACATTTTCAAGACAGACTTTGGAGTAAGTTTTGGTATGTTCATATGTTTTGACCTAGATTTCCTGGAACCAGCCATTGTACTGGCTAGGGATTATGGTGTCAAACATTTTGTCTTCTCGCATTGTTGGATATCAGAGCTGCCTTTCCTTACAGGTGAGTTGAATACTGTTAGCCATTCTAAATGTTAAATATGTATGTTCTTTTTTTGTTCTCTACTTCAATTATAATTATTCAAGATTAATCTTACTAATGTACACTCTTGCTTGCACAGTCTCAGACTCTTTGTATGGAAGAGAGAGAGAAAGAATTCTTTATTAACAAATGTAAAGACTGAAATAGCGTCACATTAAAAAAATAGGGTACATCAATCAGTTAAAGTCTTTCAGTTTTTTACAGAGTTCGCCCATTCAAGTACTCTCCCACACTGTCAAACGGATGGTGCAGTAGCCAATTCCGAAGTACTGTCTTCAGCTTCTCTAGACTTGAACTCTTGATTTCAGCTGGCAGATGGTTAAACAGTTTGGCCCCTACATAGGATATGAAGGTTTACCTTCGTATCTTCTGCTATGATATGCTGGCAGGTTAAAATCAGTGTCATTCCTGGTAAAGTGCTGCTGACATCTTCATTCCGTGGTGGTTTTATTTTGCAAGCCATGGTGACAACTTCAAATATAAACGTATTTATTACAATTAGTATCTCCAGATCCACAAAAGCTTGTCTGCAACTCGCCCTCCACTCCAAGTCAGTCTTCACACGAACAGACTTTTTCTGCAAGACTAACACTCGTTGCCGATTGTGTTGAGCAGTGGGACTCCAGAGAACTATTCCTTATCTAATGTGGCTGTCCAGTAGTGCAAAATAGACTATGTTAACTGCCTCAAATGTGCTGACAGCTTTGACATGTCTTAGAGCATAGATGCCATTGCTTAATTCTGACAGAGGTTGTCGATTTGTTCATCACATTTGAGGTTGGAGTCTAATGTAATTCGAAGGTGTTTAATAGATTCAATATTCAGAAGATCAGATATTTGTTCTTTTTCCATTCCCATGTTAAGCTGCAGCGTTTTGGTTTTATTGGACACGAGGTCAGTCCCAGAGCAGCATTCAATAGCGAGTTCTAGAGAAATAAAGGAGACTATTTCGAGCTCTTCGGTATTATGGCTGGAAGATAACAGAACAGTGTCATCAGCATACATTAACGCCTTGCTAAAGTTCTCTGTATGCACAGGAAGATCAAACATGAACAGTGTAAAGATGACAGGTCCCAGAACCGAGCCCTGGGGAACGCCTCTACAGACAGGGAGTAAAGACTATTTGAGGGTAGTGAGTGTTCCATTAATCTTCTGCCTCAACTTAACGAGTTGTTCATGTCCCTTCACGTAACTTACAAACCAAGATAAAGCCCAACTTCGGAGTCCAAATGCTTCTAGTTTTTGAAGGATGAGATCATGGCTGAGGCAATCGAAGGCTTTGCTTACATCAAAGAAGATGCCAACGATGCTTTCACCACTCTCGAGACGATTAAGAATATCCTCCACCAACTCAACTAGGGCTGTCAGCGTTGATTTCTTCTTATGGAAGCCATGTTGGTTTTCTAGGTTGATGTTGTTCCTTTTAAGGTGGTTCTCAATACTGACCACTCAATTCTGAATGATATGCCAAACTACCTAGACGATGCCTGTTCAACTGTAATGTACGCAGACGATACCGTACTTACCATCTCTAATAAAATAACTGTAATGCTTGAAATAAACACAACTGCATGCTTCAACCAAGCTAAAAATTACTGCACAAACAATGATCTAGTCTTAAATGAAAATAAAATGGTACAAATAATCTTCAACACAAAAAACAAAACCAAAAAACCTTACACCCCTCCCCGTCCTGGAAGTAAGCACCATCACTAAGTACTCGGCATCATAATTGACTCGAAATTGTTCTGGAAGCCACATTTCGACCAACTAAGTAAGAAACTCTCCTCAAGTATCTAAGTAATTCGTAGAATTAAACAAAATGTGGCCTGAAGGTAGCCAAAGTTGCCTACTTCTCTCTTTTTAAAACGCACCCAAGGTACGGAATAGTATCATGGGGGGAACAGCAGTGTTCAATATAGGAAATATTCTAACTCAACAAAAACGAGCAATCAGCTTTTGTAGCAGGTCTAAAACACCAATAAAGTTGCAGAGAATCCTTTAAGCAGCTAAACATTCTCACAAAAACATCTCTTTACATCCAGGAAACCATTATGTATGCAGTTGCCTCACAACAACTAAGACATCATGAACTACACCCATACAACACAAGACATACCACAAACTTCACCCTGCCCCCACATAGCCTAAGCCTTTTTGAGAAGAAATCCTCATACAAAGGAGCACTGTTTTTTAACCACTTGCCTGATCAAGTAAGAAACCTGCCACCTGAATGTTTAAGAACCAGCTCACAAAATGGCTCAAAGAAATACCCTACTATTCTGAGGATGAATTCTTAAACACCTGACACAGAGTAGCCTAAGACAAGAATTCTCTTTGGACATAAAAAAACAACTTTGTATTATATAATAAAAAAAAAACTTTTTGTATTGTATAATTTTTACTTACCAAACTCTTTTTGTTTCATGACGCCTGTACTATTCTCTATGAATACGTAAATAAAGAATATTGTCTTTTGGCTAATATAACTTTCTCAATAACTTTAGAGAAGGTGGATACTAAGGAAATGGGTCTGTAGTTCCCAAGCTCATGTTTATTTACCTTCTTGTCCTATGATCTTGGCAGTCTTCAATTTGCTCGGAAAGCATCCACTAGCAAGGCTCAGATTGACAATGTGAAGTAAGGGTGTCATCAGCTCGTGCAGACAGAACTTTACCATCATTGATGAATATCCATCCAGTCCCGATGAGTTCTTGCTCTTTATTGTGCCAACAATTTTACGGTGTTCATTCTCAAGTCATGGGTACTAGATCTGCCAATATGTGTGTAGTGTTTAGCACATTGGTTCTTGTGGTTTTCGGTTTCTTGGTATGAGGTAAGAGTTGAATACATTAGAAATTGAAAAGTAACTGGCAAGTAATTGAATAGCAGGTGTTACATCTGTTAACTCTACCTGGGGTGATAAGTTCACTGGACCCATAAAACTATAATTAACAAACTTCCAGAGCCTACTCACACAATGTTCAAATATTAGCAAGAACCCAAATTTGTTTTCCCCAATCTTATCTGATGAGGATGCATTTTCTTTGCCTCAATGTCTCCATATGTTCTTTTTTGTCTATATTTAGGGAATTTATTCTTTAGAAGTTAAGGCTTCAGTTGACGCCTCAAGTTATTGCCGTTGGATTTTGTTGGTAGATAGATATTGCTGCTCAAATACATCTAATTGTGGTGTTATGAACAGATTTTTCTGCACGGAACCAATTGATTCTTTAGAAATTTAACCTCTGTGTTTTTACTTATTTTGTCATCAGTAATGTCTTAAATAGACATTTAGAGTTTTTATTCATTTTACCAAGGCTGTATCTAAGGGGCTGAATCAGTGACTTTGAAGATTTCACCCATGCCGCACACATGATTCAAAATCACATTAAGTCGTACGTTCAATGAATGGAAAAGATTAAAAAATGTGTTTGCATTTACAGGCGACAGGAACTGTGTCTTAATTGAGCATCTCTCTTACCTAAAACTGTATAATATAGTTTTACATTTTTTATATAAGCCAAAGCACAAAAAATACTCTCTTCTCTGCCAGTCTTTTTTACAGAATCCTACATATGTTAACTGATGCAATAAAAACTTCATGATTCACTCGGTGAGATTTTTTCCTTCTGTTTTCCACCTAATTTTTTTGTAATTTTTACTGAAATCCAACTGACAGAAAGTCATAAGCAGAAACTAACTGTTGGTCAAGGGCTGATAAAGGTAAGTTTAGCTCATTATTTGGGTGTTCCTCGTTCGCTTTGCCTTTCATTTTGACTTGGAAACCAGGAGAGAACTATTTTATTGATGCCTACATATTTATTTGAGATATTGTGACAATCCCATGCCAAAGTACTATACATATATGTGTGTACTATATTATGTACATGATCTAACACAGTGATCAATACCTCTCTGCCAATAAACATATTGTTACTTGCTGAATTTCCTAATGTGTGTTCATACTATTAAAGTTGGTCGTAATATTTAATTACAACACTTATTGGAGACTCCGTCATGCCAAAGATTTTTAGGGCTTGGTTGACATGAAGTTCTGGTTCTATCAACATCTCTTCTGACACATGTGGCCTTCTAGGTACTTAAAACGCACTTAGTCATCCGTTGCAAGATTACCCACTAAGAGGTTTAACAATAACCAGTTTATGCAAGTATGGTTAAAACTTGGTACGACAGCTCTTGCCAAATGGTTATATCCATAGGAGCGTCACCACTATAATTTAGCTGATAGTTCCTCTGTACCATTGCAAGTGAACCAGTTTTTGTAAGCTAAATGACACTGTGAGCCTTTTGTTGAGGTGTCACTATTGCAATGCGCTAACTGACATATGCTTTGCCAATTTTAATGTCACTGCTCGGTATCACTGCCAAATATTGAAGAAAATACTCAAAACAGTATGTGTCTGTTGTAATTTTTGTAATACAGTAAATTCTAATTAGATCAAATCGCCACAAACATTAGCATGACGTACTGTATTAAAAAAATTACAACTTATCAGTTATCAATTATCTAATATTAATAATATTTATACCATCTTTTAGGAAATCAAATTTTGCAATTATATCATGTTTTGTAGTTTTTTTTTTTTAATTTATACTTTTTAAGATATTAAGCTTTGAAAACTGAAACGGCTGCCATTTGAAATGGCACAAAGTAGAAACTTTATAGTGAATTAGTTGTTATTAATTCTCATACATGTACAGGGTTTGGAAATAATATCTCGAGTGCTTATTAAGTTATGATAAATTATTTAAAAATACATTTTTACAGACAAAGGAAAAATAAGCGTTTTAGGACATATGTTTAAAGGAACCTTTTTCTCAGTTTTTGAATATGTAAACCATAACCCGAAGTCTTGAAGGGTTTGTTGTGAACACCATGTATATGCAATCTAATATACTTATTTATGTAATAAAATGAAATCTCAGATTTGTAACATTTGTCAAAATGTGTATTAGTAATTTTTTTGTCACAATCAGCTTTTCGCGGAGCCCCTTTTTTGCTGCTCGTCTGGAGCAAACTACTCTTCTGTAGTTACGTTGATAGAATAATCCATTAGTAACGTAAACAGAACTAAATTTTTACAATGATGTCCTGAACTTTCTTAGTATTATTTGGGATGTTAATTTGTCAGATGACAGGAGATATGGCTCTTGCTTGCCTAATGCTGATTACTTACATACAGTATTTCTTTATCATACTAATATTTTATAATCAAATGATAAAACTATTTTTTCACTATAATAAACTAGATAGTAAAAAATAGGTCAGCACAAAGATTATTAGTAGTTGGCCTAATACGAGAACAGTTGGGCCTGTTACAGTGAATAAAATGTACTGGTAGTTAAATGCCATTGAGTCAAGTGACATTGAATTCATGTTAAAACCTGCATATTGTGAATGTAGTTCGACTAAATAAATAATATTTTTATTGTAGAAGTACATGAGGACATCAAAATGCATTACAGTCCTCAATTTTTTATGTTATAAATTAGGTTTTAGTTCTAAATAATATATACACATTGTTACTGTACAGTAAAAGTAAAATAAATACAAAAATAATAAAAATAGAGAAATTTTGCTAACACAACTTTATGTAAGTTAGCAATCACAAGGTAGAATATTTAATCAGCAACAAACAAAGTGTCGATTAATAGCAATAAGTCACTAAGTACAAAAACATAAATAGAGTTAAAATTATTACATTTAAAATACGTACAATTATAACGCTTATTCAAACTAAACAAACATTTATCATAAAAAAAATTAATAAATAAATAATTAATAGTAATAAGTAATAATAATACATAGATCTATGAATCATACAGCTATCATTTAGATTTTTTTTTACTTTGTACAAAATCTATTTTATAAAATTCACCTATGCTATACAAACAATTATTAACTAACAAAAATTAATGTTTTAGAAACTCTTTAAACTTAAGAAGGGGCAACTCTCTAACAAGCAAAGGAAGAAAGAACATTGTAAAGTTTAACAGATACATAGTAAAATAATTTTTGTGTTTTACTGAAATTGCACCTAAATAGCCCTAAGCAATCTCTATTTCTAGTGGAATATTTATGGTTTGAACCTAACATTTCATATGAGTCAGAATTCTCTTTAATATAAAGAAGACTTTATAAAACAAATATAGATGAAACAGTCATTATACCTAACTCAACAAAGATTGATTTACAGTGAGCATGCAAAGAAAGTCCACACATTTACTTAATGTATTATTTTGTAATTTCAAAACCTTTCACAAGAAGACTTATGACCCATAACAATGCACCATTGCTTAAGTGACTGAGTATTGGAGCAAAGTAAATTATTTTCAAGACTCTTAGACTCACAAAAATCCTTAACCTACGTAACAAATAAATTACCTTACTTTAGATTCTATTCTTGGAATATGGTCATCCCAGTTCAAACTTTCATCAATTAAAAACCCCAAAAAACTGAATTGGGATTTTAAAAAGTTAGATTTTGAACTTTGTTATTGTTCAGGCAAAGCAAGTCAGCCGAACACCAGTCTTTTACAACGTCAGACACAGATTTTAGGATTAAATATAACACATCCTTTGAGTAAGAGTTACAAGAGATACTCAGATCAGTAGATCCAGATTTAAAATTACTCTCCTTTGATGGAGCAATGGTAGTGGTTTCGGTTTAGTAATTGACACCTATAAATCTTAATTAATTGAAGTTTTAAAAAGGTTAACACAACATTTTCTATTCGATAACAATAGCGTACATAAGAAAAATGTCACCATTTGTACTAATAATAATGTAAAAATAACTGAGAAACTACTATATTGTACTATTAAAATCATAATATTTCCAGGGAGGGGGTTTTTCTCCTGTAAAGTGATTTTTAGCAGAAGTAACAAAACGTCTCTCTGTGGAAAACCCCTTCAAAATCCTTTCTATTAACCTACAAAATAATGCAAAGTTTCGCACAAATAGGGGATATGAAGGTGCTGTGTAATTCACCCACAGTCAGAAATGACTGTTAAATGCTGCCTGGACCCTATACTGGTACCCTTCCATCTACTCATATAGGACACCACTCTGTGTGACTTCCCAACCTCCCACACAGACATGACTGTTAAATGCTGCCTGGACCCTATACTGGTACCCTTCCATCTACTCATATAGGACACCACTCTGTGTGACTTCCCAACCACCCACACAGACATGACTGTTATATGCTGCCTGGACCCTATACTGGTACCCTTCCATCTACTCATATAGGACACCACTCTGTGTGACTTCCCAACCTCCCACACAGACATGACTGTTAAATGCTGCCTGGACCCTATACTGGTACCCTTCCATCTACTCATATAGGACACCACTCTGTGTGACTTCCCAACCTCCCACACAGACATGACTGTTATATGCTGCCTGGACCCTATACTGGTACCCTTCCATCTACTCATATAGGACACCACTCTGTGTGACTTCCCAACCACCCACACAGACATGACTGTTATATGCTGCCTGGACCCTATACTGGTACCCTTCCATCTACTCATATAGTACACCACTCTGTGTGACCTCCCAACCTCCCACACAGACATGACTGTTATATGCTGCCTGGACCTTATACTGGTACCCTTCCATCTACTCATATAGGACACCACTCTGTGTTACATCCCAACCTCCCACACAGACATGACTGTTATATGCTGCTTGGACCCTATACTGGTACCCTTCCATCTACTCATATAGGACACCACTCTGTGTGACTTCCCAACCTCCCACACAGACATGACTGTTATATGCTGCCTGGACCCTATACTGGTACCCTTCCATCTACTCATATAGGACACCACTCTGTGTGACTTCCCAACCTCCCACACAGACATGACTGTTATATGCTGCCTGGACCCTATACTGGTACCCTTCCATCTACTCATATAGGACACCACTCTGTGTGACTTCCCAACCTCCCACACAGACATGACTGTTATATGCTGCCTGGACCTTATACTGGTACCCTTCCATCTACTCATATAGGACACCACTCTGTGTGACTTCCCAACCACCCACACAAAAATGACTGTTATATGCTGCCTGAACCTTATACTGGTACCCTTCCATCTACTCATATAGGACACCACTCTGTGTGACTTCCCAACCTCCCACACAGACATGACTGTTATATGCTGCCTGGACCCTATACTGGTACCCTTCCATCTACTCATATAGGACACCACTCTGTGTGACTTCCCAACCTCCCACACAGACATGACTGTTATATGCTGCCTGGACCCTATACTGGTACCCTTCCATCTACTCATATAGGACACCACTCTGTGTGACTTCCCAACCACCCACACAGACATGACTGTTATATGCTGCCTGGACCCTATACTGGTACCCTTCCATCTACTCATATAGTACACCACTCTGTGTGACCTCCCAACCTCCCACACAGACATGACTGTTATATGCTGCCTGGACCCTATACTGGTACCCTTCCATCTACTCATATAGGACACCACTCTGTGTTACATCCCAACCTCCCACACAGACATGACTGTTATATGCTGCCTGGACCCTATACTGGTACCCTTCCATCTACTCATATAGGACACCACTCTGTGTGACTTCCCAACCTCCCACACAGACATGACTGTTATATGCTGCCTGGACCCTATACTGGTACCCTTCCATCTACTCATATAGTACACCACTCTGTGTGACCTCCCAACCTCCCACACAGACATGACTGTTATATGCTGCCTGGACCCTATACTGGTACCCTTCCATCTACTCATATAGGACACCACTCTGTGTTACATCCCAACCTCCCACACAGACATGACTGTTATATGCTGCCTGGACCCTATACTGGTACCCTTCCATCTACTCATATAGGACACCACTCTGTGTGACTTCCCAACCTCCCACACAGACATGACTGTTATATGCTGCCTGGACCCTATACTGGTACCCTTCCATCTACTCATATAGGACACCACTCTGTGTGACTTCCCAACCTCCCACACAGACATGACTGTTATATGCTGCCTGGACCCTATACTGGTACCCTTCCATCTTCTCATATAGGACACCACTCTGTGTGACTTCCCAACCTCCCACACAGACATGACTGTTATATGCTGCCTGGACCTTATACTGGTACCCTTCCATCTACTCATATAGGACACCACTCTGTGTGACTTCCCAACCACCCACACAGAAATGACTGTTATATGCTGCCTGAACCTTATACTGGTACCCTTCCATCTACTCATATAGGACACCACTCTGTGTGACTTCCCAACCTCCCACACAGACATGACTGTTATATGCTGCCTGGACCCTATACTGGTACCCTTCCATCTACTCATATAGGACACCACTCTGTGTGACTTCCCAACCACCCACACAGACATGACTGTTATATGCTGCCTGGACCCTATACTGGTACCCTTCCATCTACTCATATAGGACACCACTCTGTGTGACTTCCCAACCTCCCACACAGACATGACTGTTATATGCTGCCTGGACCCTATACTGGTACCCTTCCATCTACTCATATAGGACACCACTCTGTGTGACTTCCCAACCACCCACACAGACATGACTGTTATATGCTGCCTGGACCCTATACTGGTACCCTTCCATCTACTCATATAGGACACCACTCTGTGTTACATCCCAACCTCCCACACAGACATGACTGTTATATGCTGCCTGGACCCTATACTGGTACCCTTCCATCTACTCATATAGGACACCACTCTGTGTGACTTCCCAACCACCCACACAGACATGACTGTTATATGCTGCCTGGACCCTATACTGGTACCCTTCCATCTACTCATATAGGACACCACTCTGTGTTACATCCCAACCTCCCACACAGACATGACTGTTATATGCTGCCTGGACCCTATACTGGTACCCTTCCATCTACTCATATAGGACACCACTCTGTGTGACTTCCCAACCTCCCACACAGACATGACTGTTAAATGCTGCCTGGACCCTATACTGGTACCCTTCCATCTACTCATATAGAACACCACTCGGTGTGACTTCCCAACCTCCCACACAGACATGACTGTTATATGCTGCCTGGAGCCTATACTGGTACCCTTCCATCTACTCATATAGGACACCACTCTGTGTGACTTCCCAACCTCCCACACAGACATGACTGTTATATGCTGCCTGGACCCTATACTGGTACCCTTCCATCTACTCATATAGGACACCACTCTGTGTGACTTCCCAACCTCCCACACAGACATGACTGTTATATGCTGCCTGGACCCCATACTGGTACCCTTCCATCTACTCATATAGGACACCACTCTGTGTGACTTCCCAACCTCCCACACAGACATGACTGTTATATGCTGCCTGGACCCTATACTGGTACCCTTCCATCTACTCATATAGGACACCACTCTGTGTGACTTCCCAACCACACACAGACATGACTGTTATATGCTGCCTGGACCCTATACTGGTACCCTTCCATCTACTCATATAGGACACCACTCTGTGTGACTTCCCAACCTCCCACACAGACATGACTGTTATATGCTGCCTGGACCCTATACTGGTACCCTTCCATCTAGTCATATAGGACACCACTCTGTGTGACTTCCCAACCACCCACACAGACATGACTGTTATATGCTGCCTGGACCCTATACTGGTACCCTTCCATCTACTCATATAGGACACCACTCTGTGTTACATCCCAACCACCCACACAGACATGACTGTTATATGCTGCCTGGACCCTATACTGGTACCCTTCCATCTACTCATATAGGACACCACTCTGTGTTACATCCCAACCACCCACACAGACATGACTGTTATATGCTGCCTGGACCCTATACTGGTACCCTTCCATCTACTCATATAGGACACCACTCTGTGTGACTTCCCAACCTCCCACACAGACATGACTGTTATATGCTGCCTGGACCTTATACTGGTACCCTTCCATCTACTCATATAGGACACCACTCTGTGTGACTTCCCAACCACCCACACAGAAATGACAGTTATATGCTGCCTGGACCCTATTCTGGTACCCTTCCATCTACTCATATAGGACACCACTCTGTGTTACATCCCAACCACCCACACAGACATGACTGTTATATGCTGCCTGGACCCTATACTGGTACCCTTCCATCTACTCATATAGGACACCACTCTGTGTGACTTCCCAACCTCCCACACAGACATGACTGTTATATGCTGCCTGGACTCTATACTGGTACCCTTCCATCTACTCATATAGGACACCACTCTGTGTGACTTCCCAACCTCCCACACAGAAATGACAGTTATATGCTGCCTGGACCCTATACTGGTACCCTTCCATCTACTCATATAGGACACCAATCTGTGTGACTTCCCAACCTCCCACACAGACATGACTGTTATATGCTGCCTGGACCCTACTCTGGTACCCTTCCATCTACTCATATAGGACACCACTCTGTGTGACTTCCCAACTACCCACACAGAAATGACTGTTATATGCTGCCTGAACCCTATACTGGTACCCTTCCATCTACTCATATAGGACACCACTCTGTGTTACATCCCAACCACCCACACAGACATGACTGTTATATGCTGCCTGGACCCTATACTGGTACCCTTCCATCTACTCATATAGGACACCACTCTGTGTGACTTCCCAACCTCCCACACAGATATGACTGTTATATGCTGCCTGGACCCTATACTGGTACCCTTCCATCTACTCATATAGGACACCACTCTGTGTGACTTCCCAACCTCCCACACAGACATGACTGTTATATGCTGCCTGGACCCCATACTGGTACCCTTCCATCTACTCATATAGGACACCACTCTGTGTTACATCCCAACCACCCACACAGACATGACTGTTATATGCTGCCTGGACCCTATACTGGTACCCTTCCATCTACTCATATAGGACACCACTCTGTGTGACTTCCCAACCTCCCACACAGACATGACTGTTATATGCTGCCTGGACCCTATACTGGTACCCTTCCATCTACTCATATAGGACACCACTCTGTGTGACTTCCCAACCTCCCACACAGACATGACTGTTATATGCTGCCTGGACCCTATACTGGTACCCTTCCATCTACTCATATAGGACACCACTCTGTGTTACATCCCAACCACCCACACAGACATGACTGTTATATGCTGCCTGGACCCTATACTGGTACCCTTCCATCTACTCATATAGGACACCACTCTGTGTTACATCCCAACCACCCACACAGACATGACTGTTATATGCTGCCTGGACCCTATACTGGTACTCTTCCATCTACTCATATAGGACACCACTCTGTGTGACTTCCCAACCTCCCACACAGACATGACTGTTATATGCTGCCTGGACCCTATACTGGTACCCTTCCATCTACTCATATAGGACACCACTCTGTGTGACTTCCCAACCACCCACACAGACATGACTGTTATATGCTGCCTAGACCCTATACTGGTACCCTTCCATCTACTCATATAGGACACCACTCTGTGTGACTTCCCAACCTCCCACACAGACATGACTGTTATATGCTGCCTGGACCCTATTCTGGTACCCTTCCATCTACTCATATAGGACACCACTCTGTGTGACTTCCCAACCTCCCACACAGACATGACTGTTATATGCTGCCTGGACCCTATACTGGTACCCTTCCATCTACTCATATAGGACACCACTCTGTGTGACTTCCCAACCATCCACACAGAAATGACTGTTATATGCTGCCTGGACCCTATACTGGTACCCTTCCATCTACTCATATAGGACACCACTCTGTGTGACTTCCCAACCTCCCACACAGACATGACTGTTATATGCTGCCTGGACCCTATACTGGTACCCTTCCATCTACTCATATAGGACACCACTCTGTGTGACTTCCCAACCTCCCACACAGACATGACTGTTATATGCTGCCTGGACCCTATACTGGTACCCTTCCATCTACTCATATAGGACACCACTCTGTGTGACTTCCCAACCTCCCACACAGACATGACTGTTATATGCTGCCTGGACCCTATACTGGTACCCTTCCATCTACTCATATAGGACACCACTCTGTGTGACTTCCCAACCTCCCACACAGACATGACTGTTATATGCTGCCTGGACCCTATACTGGTACCCTTCCATCTACTCATATAGGACACCACTCTGTGTGACTTCCCAACCTCCCACACAGACATGACTGTTATATGCTGCCTGGACCCTATACTGGTACCCTTCCATCTACTCATATAGGACACCACTCTGTGTGACTTCCCAACCACCCACACAGACATGACTGTTATATGCTGCCTGGACCCTATACTGGTACCCTTCCATCTAGTCATATAGGACACCACTCTGTGTTACATCCCAACCACCCACACAGACATGACTGTTATATGCTGCCTGGACCCTATACTGGTACCCTTCCATCTACTCATATAGGACACCACTCTGTGTGACTTCATAACCTCCCACACAGACATGACTGTTATATGCTGCCTGGACCCTATACTGGTACCCTTCCATCTACTCATATAGGACACCACTCTGTGTGACTTCCCAACCATCCACACAGAAATGACTGTTATATGCTGCCTGGACCCTATACTGGTACCCTTCCATCTACTCATATAGGACACCACTCTGTGTGACTTCCCAACCTCCCACACAGACATGACTGTTATATGCTGCCTGGACCCTATACTGGTACCCTTCCATCTAGTCATATAGGACACCACTCTGTGTTACATCCCAACCACCCACACAGACATGACTGTTATATGCTGCCTGGACCCTATACTGGTACCCTTCCATCTACTCATATAGGACACCACTCTGTGTGACTTCATAACCTCCCACACAGACATGACTGTTATATGCTGCCTGGACCCTATACTGGTACCCTTCCATCTACTCATATAGGACACCACTCTGTGTGACTTCCCAACCATCCACACAGAAATGACTGTTATATGCTGCCTGGACCCTATACTGGTACCCTTCCATCTACTCATATAGGACACCACTCTGTGTGACTTCCCAACCTCCCACACAGACATGACTGTTATATGCTGCCTGGACCCTATACTGGTACCCTTCCATCTAGTCATGGACACCACTCTGTGTGACTTCCCAACCTCCCACACAGACATGACTGTTATATGCTGCCTGGACCCTATACTGGTACCCTTCCATCTACTCATATAGGACACCACTCTGTGTTACATCCCAACCTCCCACACAGACATGACTGTTATATGCTGCCTGGACCCTATACTGGTACCCTTCCATCTACTCATATAGGACACCACTCTGTGTGACTTCCCAACCTCCCACACAGACATGACTGTTATATGCTGCCTGGACCCTATACTGGTACCCTTCCATCTACTCATATAGGACACCACTCTGTGTGACTTCCCAACCTCCCACACAGACATGACTGTTATATGCTGCCTGAACCCTATACTGGTACCCTTCCATCTACTCATATAGGACACCACTCTGTGTTACATCCCAACCACCCACACAGACATGACTGTTATATGCTGCCTGGACCTTATACTGGTACCCTTCCATCTACTCATATAGGACACCACTCTGTGTGACTTCCCAACCTCCCACACAGACATGACTGTTATATGCTGCCTGGACCCTATACTGGTACCCTTCCATCTACTCATATAGGACACCACTCTGTGTGACTTCCCAACCTCCCACACAGACATGACTGTTATATGCTGCCTGGACCCTATACTGGTACCCTTCCATCTACTCATATAGGACACCACTCTGTGTGACTTCCCAACCTCCCACACAGACATGACTGTTATATGCTGCCTGGACCCTATACTGGTACCCTTCCATCTACTCATATAGGACACCACTCTGTGTGACTTCCCAACCTCCCACACAGACATGACTGTTATATGCTGCCTGGACCCTATACTGGTACCCTTCCATCTACTCATATAGGACACCACTCTGTGTGACTTCCCAACCATCCACACAGAAATGACTGTTATATGCTGCCTGAACCCTATACTGGTACCCTTCCATCTACTCATATAGGACACCACTCTGTGTGACTTCCCAACCACACACAGACATGACTATGTTGGTTGGTTTCTATAGGGCATTTAGTTACTTAATTATCTTTAGACCATATCAATAAGTTTGTCTATAAATTATGAAAGGAAATGTGTCAGGCTTACTATCACAAAATTCAAACCATGCCTACCTTTTCAGGTTAAAAATTACTTTCAAAGTTTTTTAGATTTCCAATACTCTTGTGAATCTAGCCAAAAAGGTTTCCTGATTTTGAAACTGTAGTGTAATACCCACAGGTTCTAAGCTCAGTCCTCTTAATACCAACACAACGTCCGCCCAATGGTTGCCATCGACTTTGACACTACAAGAGAAGTCTGGAGTGTCCATATTGCATGGTAGTCAAGGTTCAGATGTTGTGTAGGGAAGAGAACTATGTGTCAAGCTTATTAGTTACCTGAAAATCAAACCAACACTACGTGGTGCGGATTCCACATAAAGCTTTAGGTTCCTTAGTTGCCCTGGCTAATGGACTATTATTAAGTAACAGTGGACCCTAGTTAGTAACAATGATCACACTCATTCATCTAAATTCATCACACTCATTCACCCCTTATATTCGCCCTTATCTTGACGATCGGCGTCTTACTAATGAATAATAGTCAGTAGATTTGTTGTCAAATCTCATCTATGGAAAGCATCAACATATCATATCTGGGGTGACCAAATTACTTCTAAGATGATTCTGTGGAAAATTTATAAGTCTTTACAACAGGAAGAGGTTGCAAGAAAATTATTATAAGTTACTTTGTATATATAGTACTGTCTGATATCCTTTATTTTAAAGGTCTGTTGGAGATATAACATAAATATCTTTGACTAGTGATTTTAAGACACATCGGACAGGTCATGTTACACTCATTTTGAATAAAAATGGCTTTTGTTTTTTTAAAGGATTTTATAAAATTTATTATATAAAACCTTTTTCTGTTGTATTATATACGGAATATTATTTATCATGATGTGGTTATTAAAATGTAGGGGCTTTGATTAAAGTACAATCACTGAGAATGAAAAACATATTTCTTAGCAACTTTTCCACAATTAATGATCAACCCTCATTCTTTATGTTATTTTTCATATCAGTTTCTTCATTACAAATACGAAATCAAGTTTTATGTAATCATAAGTTAAGGTGATTCAAGGGCAGCTACTTTCTATTTTGTTTTCTATTTTCATGTTATTTCTCGATAGCTATTTTAGTAAAAGGTTCCAGGTTTTAGAGTTTCCTAGACCGCAACAATTTTTGGAGAATGAAATTGTTTATCTATTTATTGTATGTTTTTTTTATGTAATTTGCTCCTCTCCATTGGATAAAATTTGACATTCTAGTTGTTACTAACCAGAGCAATGTATGTTACCTGAGAAATGTATGTTTTTGTATGTTATTAACCTTAAATCAATTAAATATTTAAATCTGTTTAAGAGTTTTCATTCCCCATTGGTGTCCACTAGCAGGACATGTTTCACCAATATCAGGCTCTATACCCTTCTCTTTATATTCTCTATATCCTTTATTTGTTTACCATCACATCAAATATTTGTTTATTTGATTGAAACTCATGTCAGATCATCATATGTTTGTTCTGTATTTAGCAATGCAGGCTCAATGGGGTTGGGCGTATAGCCTAGATGTGGTTCTCTTAGCATCTGGCTGTAATGATCCCTCCAAAGGAGGTACGGGTTCTGGAATCTACCAGGGGCGCCGTGGAGAGCTCCAGGCTTTTCAGACTAACGCCCTCACCTCTAAGATGTTGATTGCTAACATCTCAACATCATTTGACTGTGGTGAGTATGTCAAATCAAATCAAATGAAATCATATATTTTATTGCCAGTTTGAAATACAATATAAAGCAATCATCAGATCAATAGTAATTTAAATGTCAGCAATCACACCACATCAAAGCCCCAATCAAACATGCAGTGTCTCGACTCACACCACATCAAAGCCCCAGTCAAACATACAGTGTTTCCACTCACACCACATCAAAGCCCCAGTCAAACATACAGTGTTTCCACTCACACCACATCAAAGTCCCAGTCAAACATACAGTGTTTCCACTCACACCACATCAAAGTCCCAGTCAAACATACAGTGTTTCCACTGACACCACATCAAAGTCCCAGTCAAACATACAGTGTTTCCACTCACACTACATCAAAGCCCCAGTCAAACATACGGTGTTTTCACTCACACCACAACAAAGCCCCAGTCAAACATACGGTGTTTTCACTCACACCACAACAAAGACCCAGTCAAAAATAAAAAAATACAGTGTTTCGACTCACACCACATCTAAGCCCCAATCAAACATACAGTGTTTCAACTCACACTACATCAAAGCCCCAGTCAAACATACAGTGTTTCCACTCACACCACATCAAAGTCCCAGTCAAACATACAGTGTTTCCACTCACACCACATCAAAGTCCCAGTCAAACATACAGTGACCTACCCTAACCTAAGCCCTAACCTAACCTAACCTAACTGTATTACATAAAAATTATATTTTTTTCAAAATCACTTATACATCAACCTAACCAAACATACATAGGTTAGGTTAGGTTAGGTTAGGTATACTCACACCATATCAAAGCCCCAGTCAAACATACAGTGTTTTCACTCACACCACAACAAAGCCCCAGTCAAAAATACAGTGTTTCAACTGACACCACATCAAAGCCCCAGTCAAACATACAGTGTTTCCACTCACACTACATCAAAGCCCCAATCAAACATACAGTGTTTCCACTCACACTACATCAAAGCCCCAGTCAAACATACAGTGTTTCCACTCACACCACATCAAAGCCCCAGTCAAACATACAGTGTTTCCACTCACACTACATCAAAGCCCCAATCAAACATACAGTGTTTCCACTCACACCATATCAAAGCCCCAGTCAAACATACCGTGTTTCCACTCACACTACATTCATTATGCCAATTTCCCACTTCCAGTGCCGGTTGTCATTCTTCTGATTTTGTGGTCAGCCAATTGTATGCCATGAACTCGTCAGCATTATAAAATGCTTGGAAACGTCTGGTTATCTTATACATAATGTAGATAGTACCTTGATGCGGTTGTCACCGGAAAATATAGATTCTAGTGTAGATAGCACCTGATGTGGTTGTCACTGGAAAATATAGATACTCATTATAACACTGGCCACTTGATTCAAAGATCTAATAATAACGTATAGCATTATTTATTAATTTTCTTCTGTTATTATACTTTGGTATTACTGTACCCTGATTGGTTGAATTTAGCAATAGATGGGACAAAAACGAAACATTTTTTACCATCCATTGTTTGATTTTTATTTGTTAAGATGATGAAAACGGAGATCCTTTAATAGTGATTGATGGCAAGCCTGAAGGAGAGAACATATCGTTGGTCAAACTGAGGGATACCACGGATGTCCTGCAGGACTACCACAAGGACAGCATGAGCAATTCCTCTGTGTCGTTACATCAAGGCTCAGGTGTCACAATTCTGAAAGAGCCCAAAGCAGAAAGCAACAGTTCATTGGTAATGCTGAGAGACTACTTGGATGTGTACAAAAGTCATCCTCTATTACCCATCAGACAGGACCATACTCAGGTGGATAAAGGCAACTTGACAGTGTATTTCACAACAGAAACTACCCTTTGTCACAACAATTTCTGCTGTGACTTCAAGGTAAATCTCTACTATCAATGAAATGTTGTTTGGTTTTTAAACTCTTGAGTCTGAGAATCTGTTTAGGTAAATAACAAGTTTTAGCAAATTAACTTTTCAGTGTTAAATCCGAGTACAGTAATTTTATACTAACACTGTAAGCTATTTTCAATACATTAAAATATTTAAATAAAAAGCAAAGTAATTAATTTGTAATGTAAGTGTATTGTCAAGTATTTGGTTTGGTTTAAACCACAAATCTTTACATCTTGCACATAATAGTGCTCAACCCATTAAAGATTAATTTATGTACATTTATACCTGAACCATGCAATTAGGACTTATCTTAGAAAATATAACTTACACAATTTGAAAGACCAAGGCCTCACTTGTTTGTGTTTCCTGATTTCTAGTTTTAAATTATTGGCAAGTACAGGGTCATATTCTCAGGGGTAGCTGCAAAGCCCAGGGAAAGTTTTACTCTTATTAATGTACTTTTACAATTTTCATTAAGTATCAAAATTACAATAACAGCAATAAACAATAACAAAACTGCTATTCATTATACCTAAATACATCACAATGCATTAACAACTACCATAATCAGTTGTGTACAGCAGCACTTCGCTCACCATTTACAAAGCTTCTTCGTTATAACAAGCCATTGATATTCGCTGTGGCAAGAGGAGGGGGGCCAGTAGAGTTGCATGTATGCTGCTTGGCTTTGCTGGCTTAGAATTGGCCAAACGTTCCCAGACAAATGTTACCTGTCTGAAGTTCTGCAATCATTCTTGACATAAACTACATGCTTCCTAATGCTCAACTCTCAAAAACAAAATTAACATCTCTTAAATAAAACTTAGAGAAAGGGAAACTCTTTTTTAAAATAAATAAATACTTTTATCGAAAGTTTATTTAAGCACTTAAAGTTTAAGAACCACATCATGAGTGAAGCTAGTTTAGATAATATAAAATTAGCATTTCTTTTTTAAAAATATAAGCTTTAGGGCTATTAAAATAAATGTGAACTCTTTCATATTTTCATAGTAAACCCTCTTATACTTATATGTGTTGTTATTTATAAAACTATTGACAAAAATCTCTAAGAGACATCCAATAAAACTACTTTATAACGTTTTGATCAGTCTTTCTTAGGCTCTTACTTTATCCTTCAAAATAAGGAATACATCTTAAATTGATTTTATCAATTGAAAATATTTAATTGACCATAGTGCCTGCAAAAATACATGGTACCATACCCGCAAAATATAGCTGTGTTCGACCAGAGAGTTATACATTTGCCTTAGGACAAAGCGCATTCCAGTTCTTATATAGTTCTATAGTTTGTTGAATATACATTACTATATAGGTGTCATTCATGTAGTATTGTCTTATTTCTTACTTTACAAAACATAAGTTCTACCTCTAGCCATATATGTAAGGTATATACAACAATAGGTATAAATTAAACAAATAAATAAATAAAACAAGATACTGTAATGAATGAGTGCTTCCAAATATTTGACTGAAACAAAACATCTATAATGTTTTTGTTAAGGATATTGAAAATGAAAATTTAGAAAGACAGGTTAGGTTAAAGGGCACTAGGCCAGGAATTAGTATATTAGAGAGATAGGACATCAGCAAACTTACCTTAAAAGACAAGTTCATTAACACCAGAGTAGTAGTCACAAACACAAAATAGACACAATCTCACAAATTTTCAACACCCATTTACCACTGTATGTGTATGGGTGGGCGGGAGGGTATTTACCACTGTATGTGTATGAGTGGGCGGGAGGGTATTTACCACTGTAGTAAATGTATGGGTGGGAGGATGCCTATTTACACTACACGTATATTAGGCAGATTATAAACATTATTTATGATGTTGTATATTGAAGTACATACAAATAATAATTAAACTATCATTGAAAGTCATTGTCGTCTGGAATACAATCGTACGTACCTGTTTGCACTCCAGTGACCTGGACTGCTGTTACGGTTAACCAATGCCGTCATTGTCTGAGTTGACTTAGTGAAGTTTTCCTACATTCATATTTACGTAAGGGGTGGAATCCCATTGGGTGTTGAAAATTTGTGAGATTGTGTCTATTTTGTGTTTGTGACTACTACTCTGGTGTTAGTGATAATTTACTGTGTTAAATTTATCTAGCATAAATTAAGTAGTCATCTGCATCACTGACATAACAAAGATGTTAGGCCTGCTTTGAGCCTTAGAAAGATTGTGATAATGTTAGGATGCTGTTTTATGCCTTTCCATTTTTATCTTTTAGTTTCACAGGGAAAGAGTTTTTTTAGTTAACTCCAATTACAATTCATATGATCCACAGCCCTGTGTGTGAACTTTACTAAACAATTGGTTGGTAGCTGTCATAGCTGGGAGATCAAAGATGTGACAATTCAACTACCAACATTGTTGTTCCTTTAGCAAGGTTTGAAGTCTCTGTTAATGATAGCTCCTGATACAATAAATATTAATTGCTTATTTGTCCCTTCTTATTGCGCATGCATATATTTGATTTTCTTTTATATCAAACTAGTTTTAAGTTTATACTGTTCTTTATGCTATTTAGTACTAGTGGCCGACAACATTCTGACTGTTCTGGACTCGTTTCCCCACACACAGGCAGCCGCCCATATGGGGAATCAATTTTATGTATTTTTGTTTATATGTTATCAAGGAACAAATAGATTTTTCATTTCATTTCAAGGGGTTGCATACACGTTAAGGATTGTTGCGGATACGAACATCATACTCCTTCTCCATTGTCTTCTTTTCAGGGGAGATTAGCTGGTCTTCATTCAACCGAAGAAGCAGGTGTTGAATGGTTAAGACACCTGGATTTAGCTCTGTGACGGGACGTCAATATTTAAACACTAAGACACAAGTACTTTGTAGTGTAGTTTTTTTATTTACATATTGTTTATAATTCTAATTTAAAATCTTTTATTAGTTTGGAAGCTGGCCTATGAAAGCCAAACGATTTATTCGTATATATATTTATACTAAACAATTGAACCGATAATCTAAGTTGGGACTCGAACCTTAGATAATAGGACACCACTAGCCAAAGCCTTAGCCTCTGTCTGCCATTTTGGCAATTATCACAGCTTATTGTTTAGTATATTTGCAATAAGATTATTAAACATGATCGCCATTTTCTGGCACTGGAATTGGCAATGATCAGAAGAGTAATGGCTTGGCCCAGTATTCTGATGAAGCTATTTTTCATTTGTTGTTTCCATTGCTGCATCCTACTGTTCCTATCCTAAGAAACAACTTACAATGGTAACACATCAAAATTGCGAGGGTTGTCCATTTTGCAAGTATTGGTTGAAGTACCACTGTTACAAGTATTGCATTGATACTGTCCCACCCAGCAACAGAGTTGATGGAAATGTATTTAACACATTTGACCCACCCTCCAACCCATACACATAGAATGATGATGACCCACCCGCCCATCCATATACGCACAGTGGTATTGACCCACCCACCCACTCCTATATGGGGTCAAAGACATATATGCCCAAACACACTGCACACTGTTATGACCAGCCAACCTACCTACTCATAGTCGTGCAGGATTGATGGAAATTTCACTGAACCAAACACGTATTTTATCAATCGTAATTTCTCTCATGTGTTCTTCTACAGGTTGATGTTATACATATTATAACACCAAAATGTTCTGTCAACATAGCTTGCTGCTGCGGAGCCAAGGAGTGTTACTAACTAGCTTTCCTTGATTTATTTGCCGATCACTGTTAGTCGTTGTCCAGCTGATTGTATGAGCCACTTTTACAACAATAAAGATGCTCAAAGAACTTCTTTTTGTCAGAAAATGCATATAGTTGCTTAATCATTGCCTACTACGTAACTCATTATAGCCAGACATTGTAGGGCTGAAAAATCCTACATGAGATGGAGGAAATCTTCATGGGATTAAAGGTAAATTTTCATTTACATACTTAATATGGGAATATAAGTGGGCCCTAAAATCACAACACACCAAATACTGCATGGTACACATTGGCTCGTGTATACCATAATTTTGAACTCCTTTCTCTGGTAAATATCAGTATAAAATTCCACCCGGGTAATCATCTTACATTAGTAGGATGTAATGTAATTTATTATGTAATTGAAACATTGTGCTTTATGGACAAACAACTCACACATATCTCATAAATATTACAGGTTACAAATGTATTTTTAATATATTCCTAATATTACTGTCAACCGTAATCGTTCAATTCAAACTTTAATACAATGTATGTTAGTTGAAGAAAAATGGCTAACTGAAAAATTATATTTTGTGTAAACTACAGGAAATATATATAGGCCAGCTAACAAACTAATAAAATATTAAAAATTAGGCTAATAAAAAAATATCTAAATTAAATAAAATCTACACTACAAAGTACTTATGTCTTAGTGTTTAAATATTGATCTCCCATCAGAGAGCTAAATCAAGTCTTGTAACCATTCAACACCTGCTTCTCTGATTAAATGAATGAGCTAATCTGAAAATAACGCAAAGGGCAGTTATTATATATGTGTGATCCATATTTTAAATTCCGACTCCCAAATTAAATTTCTGATCATTTGCCAATCCCCACTTATACTTCCAGAAGTTGCATGTTCTTACACCTGTGTGAAAGTGACTCAACGTATTCCATTCCTTACGAGGAAGGTTCATTCCTCTGAGCACAGTCATAGGGTATGATACCAGAAACTTGTTTCGATCGTCAAACATATCCCAAGTTAACTCCTAGTTGGTTTTTGGCAAAAATTCATTTAAGAATAACTGAGAAGTTAGTCGAGAGGTAGTTTTCCAGATTTAAGTCGCCTTGCACGTTGTGGGATATCTTGCAAAAAGGGGAGATTTGGAGTAGACAGGATTGTTTTAAACTCTCTGAAAAGTTCCTCTTTGTGTCTGATGTCTGGAGAAGCTATATTGCTCAGCACCGGACGCCATGGTTGGGGATGCAATGAGGAAGCCACTGATAGCTCTCATCGCCCCATTTAATTGTACATGGTACTGTTAAGCCACATGAGAGCACAATATTCATCAGTGGAGTAAACCAAGGACAAAGCAGTAGCACACAATATAGACAGATATTCTGTGGCAGTAGTATACAGGACTTGTGCACTGGCTACCCATGATGATCCAGCAAATTTCTGCACAATGTTAGGTGTGGTACTTACTTTAGCTGCTGTTTTCTGTCTTTTAACACAGAGAGCGATCTGAACTGACTCCCAAGTAACTTCCTGTAGATGCTTATTGTGTTTCAGCTTAACACCATCAAAAAAGATGTTTAATATTTTATTAGCTAGCCTATTATTTAGTTGAAAGCAGGTTAATTCTGTCTATTTTGATTGGACTTTGGCTTCCAGGTTCTAAAATAATTATTGACGGTGGCTAGATTAAATGTAAGTGTTCTTTCTGTTTTTGATATGTCCTCGTGTTGAGTAGCAAGGGCAATATCATCTGCATATATGAATTTTCTGAACTGTGTGGTTGGAGTGTCGGTAGAATTCAACATTGAATAAAAGTTGGATTGTCACTTCTGTGATCTCCCAGCTATACCAGCTATCAGCCAGAAAATATATCATATTGATGTTTATTTAGTTGTCTTTATTTTTCATATTAAATTTAGCCTATAGAAAATTAAGTAATATTATTTCATATAAATACGGTTGTCACTATGAATTAATAAATAAACAAATAAATGGTTTGAAAATACTGTTTTAAGAATAAAATTTCACCAAGAAGTTTATTTATTGGTAACTATACAATCTATACAGACAAAAAAGTTTAAAATATGGTGTCAACATTTTAAATTCAATAGCAATGAATCATCAGTTTCCATCTCAATCTTAGATTCTGATACATTAATGCTCTCATGAATATAATATAAAACACCACCTGCTCACCACAAAATTATAAGTGAATGTATTTGTTATGAAAAATTTTAATTAATAGTAAAATGATTAACTGTAATAAATGCAGGAATTGTTTTATATTAACTGTTTTATCTCTTTTTATACGTTTTCTGATTTATTGTTTGTAATATACATATATTAATTGAAATATAATTATGATATTGATTATATCATAATTGCCATGCCAATCAAAAACATACAAATTTGATGAGAACTTGTGAAATGAGATGGTGATTTAGCATCTTTGCTTTTTTGAGATAATTGCTGAAGTGAAATGAATTGTTGTTTCAGGTTGAAATGACGATGATGTTCAGTGAAGAAAGCCCTAAGGACAGCCGTCGAGGAGACGATTTCAGTGATCAACTGTACCGGTTGGTGGTGTTTGACGGAGTCCGCTGGTATGGGGGAGGACTAGCAACGGGAGGTATTCAAGTTTGTGGTATAGTGGCTTGTGTCAATGACTCAATATCCTCGTGTGGCCTTAGAGCAGATGATTCCAGTCGGCAAACACGAGTATATGGCAATCTGTTCCAGATCGGGACTGTCTTCCAGAGGATTTCATTAACCCCCAAATTCCTCTACAACAGCACATTTGTGTATCCCGATATACTTTTAACAGGTACCGGGAATGACTTTGGGAAATTAATGCCATCGAGTGATTTTACTTTTGAAGAGTTTGGTCCTTACAACAACAGCATCTTGTACTCATTGACTATTGATGTTCCAGTACCTAACCTCGTCACAGCTGCGGTGTACGCCAGGCAGTTTGACAGAGATGGTCAGAAACGAACTGAAATCTCTAATGGTCATGATTCATACAGTTATAATAGTGTAATTATAGTATGTGTTTTGTTTGTATTTATTTTAATTCATTAATATATTTGCAATTTATTTTAAAGTGTAATAATTTATTGCAGTTGTTCTAGTTCCGGATTTATCTCCCAATCTTGTTTAACTCTGTTTTTCTAGATTATTCAAGGGATAAATTTCTTTCTGAACCCCTCTGGTCTGAGGAAAGTAACACTATAGTTTACAAAAACTATCACCATAATATTTGTTCATGTTGTACTTATATTGTAATTAATCTGTGGCGCTTATTTCTTTAGTATTTCTACCAAAACATAATATGCTAAGTGAGCGTAATATTTGATTTACTTTATATATATGTTAAATGAAACACATCAGTTGTATAAAACATGATATTTAATAGTAGATTATTTTTGGCAATGATAAAAAAGTGATTTTGGCATGGTTTTTACAGAAGATTGTCTTGAGCAAGTGTGGATTTAATTCTTTCAATATCAGCTTTAGATGTGGGCAGCATGGGTTCCCGACAAGGACCTCCATAGAGACCCAGAAGATCCATTGCGGCTTTCAGGCCTGGTACTCCTAAGTCTGCCATCAGCTGCAAAAGTTTTATAAAATAAATATAATAATAATAAGTTTATTTCCTTGAATTCAATTACAACAAGGTACACTAAAATATTTCATACCACGAAAGATATATGTACCGTAGACATTTTTGTTTAAGAGTTTAACAACTCAAAATATATGCATAACTAACCTATAAAATAATCAAGACATATAATTCAAAAGCCTGATCGGAGGTTCCATCACATGAAAACCTGCTGTTATCATAGATAAATAATGTTATTTCTTAATCAATTAATTTTACATTATATATTGTTACAATAAAGTAAATAACTAAATAGACAGTTAATATGAGAATGAAAAAAACACACATTATTACTTATCACTATGAATAGCACTACACTAAATTGAACAGAACTAAATCTAGAAACTAATAAATTAAAGCACAACTCAGTTCGCAACATCGAATGAATTCAACATACAATATTTTAACATTTAGCAAAATCAATAGCCAATTTTTGATTTTTTCTCTAAATATTATTTTTAAGCTAGATGATAAAGAATTTAACAATTTGGGTGCTATAAATTCATATTTTTTTTATATAATAAGTTAGAATCTGTCTCGGTAGGCTATAAAATTCAGTTACTGTAAATACCATCCAAAGCAACATCACAAGAAAAATCTTGCATTCCACCAGTTTGTAAATAAAAAAAGATATTGCTACTTCCAAAAGACATACCCTCTTTTATTACAAGTAGATCTGATCAAGTTGTTTTGGACTTCAACCATTACAAAAAAAAAAACTTTTTTACACTGGTCCAACGAAAAAAATTTCCAATTAATTGGTCCTAGAGACAACTTGGTTTTAAAATCAATTCAAGGGTTGGATATTTCATAATTTGGCAGTTTACAAAATTAACTATCTGTTGGCAAGCTACAGCCACCATTACGGATCTATTTAACAATATTTAAGTTTGTTTATCAGTGTTTTAAATGCCTTCTTCTTTTGAAAATGCTGCCAACTGTGAAGAATGTGCTGTGATAGGTTTTCTTCAGCTAAAGGAGTAAAAGCAGCTGACATCCACCATGAGATCTGTGAAGTTTATGGAGAAAACACAATGAGTGATGGGATTGTACAGAAATGGTTAAGAGCTTTTAAAGATGGCAAATCAAACACAAGAACTGATCCGATGATTTGGCTGAGAACAAATTGATCATCTACCATACAGTCCTGATCTTGCGCCCAGTGACTTCCATTTATTCTTGAACTTGAAGCATCTAGGAGGTCAATGCTACGGCGATGTCAAAATGACCATGCTGCAGTCGTTGTCCAGTTAGATTTCCGTGGGCAGGTTTCTTTGAGGAAGGTTTTCAAAAGCTGGTTGTACGATATGATAAGTGACTCAATATTGATGAAAATTATGTTAAAAAATGGTTTAAGGTACAGGCTTCCATATTAAAATAATTTTATTACAAACTCATATTATATAGAACATATAACACAATAAGAAAACCTCTTTAAGAACCTGTAGATTTAATGTTTGTGTCTTGAAGTTTTGTTAAGTTTTATGTTTATTTGTGTTGGTTGACTTGCTGTTAGTGTGAGTTTGCAGATGTCCCGTCTCTTCAGTAATATTAATATTTAATTAAAATTTTTTTTAATACTCATAACTTTTAGGCAAATTGTATTACTGCTGAATAATTGTTTTTAAACTCACAGGGTGTTTTACTAAAAGATGGAATGTATTTGGAAGTGTTAGTAGACACATAAAAAGCAAATATTTCATAAAATAATGTGTCCTTTCTTACTTATTTTGGTGACTATCTTAATGTACTTTTCTATTTTAAAAATCATAACTCAAAGATGGTTTGCTTTAATGAACTAAACTTGACAGAGAGTTAAACTACTTATGAGTAAATAAAATAATTGAATAAAAATATTACTGTAATTTCTAAATGACATTTTAAACTGTTAAAAATTAAATAAATAAGCTCAAAAACTGTTTATCCAAAAAATGTTTAAAAAAGTTTACAAGCCATAATGGAAAATTCAACGGTGTCCTTATTTCTTAAGCCCCGCACACACTACGGCGGGTGCGGCAGGCGGCACAGCATTTTTCAAATGTTAAAAGCATTGAATCAAACGAGGGTGCGCTGACTACAGTGGGACTGGCGGCACCGACGTTTTGCACCATCCGCACTTTTTAAAAATGTTCGTGAGAGAGATCTTCAGGACAATTCTGTGCTGCTTGCTGGGCCCGCCCGTCTGGTGCTAATAAGCACCACCAGCCGGATTGGCGGGCGGCAGCGGACATCCCCCGACGTTTTGAAATGACAGAATTGCTTGTGTTCTCATTGACGATGGATGTCACGAAGCTGATTGTTCTGGTTGAAAACTACCCTGAAGTGTACAACATGCGTCACCCGGAGTACTGCAATAGTATTTGGCGTGATATTGTGTGGGAAGAGATAGGAGGGCTGCTGAATCAATCAAGTAATTATACTATTCAAATGAAAACATTATTAACATTTTTAAGTGGAACAAGTACTACAAATTACATAAAGACACTTGCATTCCGTCACATAAAAGTGTTTATTAGTCCATTAGTTGGCATGTCATTTAATTGAACAAATACAGAGTAATTGTATTTACATCGCATTATGTTATTTCAATGATTTTTATCTCAACATACTATACTTTTTTGTAACAACTATTAAACTCTCGTCCTCACTATCCATTACTGCCGAATCACAGCTCTCGCTATACTGAGGCCATCTGCTCTAGAAGTGCGGAAGTCTGTTGTTGTCACGTAGTGAGAGCACTCATTTTGCAAAATCCGTTGCTGCCTACCTGTGCCCGCAAGTAAGAAAGGTACAATATTTTTTACAAGAACATATTTTTGCTATATTTGTTTTTCTTTTGTTTACTAGCATTTCTCAAAGTTTTATCAACAACTTATGTAAAACTCTGTATTTAAATTGTGAGTTTTATCACAATGGATTAATAATTCCATAAGATAATCGATCATTGATGAATATCTACTGTAATTTGTTAATGTATGTACAACACACCAATGTGTCAATCCTAATTAGTTGTAGGTGCAATTAATCTGTTAATGTATGTCCAACTAACCAATGTGTCAGTCCTAATTAATTGTAGGTGCAATTAATTAGGACTGACACATTGGTTAGTTGGACAATGTTCAAACGTGCAGTGGTATGAAAAAATTATAATTTTTCAATACCACTGTACGTGTATGGGTGGGCGGGTGGATCAATACCACTGTACGTGTATGGGTGGGCGGGTGGGTCAATACCACTGTACGTGTATGGGTGGGCGGGTGGGTCAATACCACTGTACGTGTATGGGTGGGCGGGTGGGTCAATACCACTGTACGTGTATGGGTGGGCGGGTGGGTCAATACCACTGTACGTGTATAGGTGGGCGGGTGGATCAATACCACTGTATGTTTATGGTTTATAATACCATCATCATATCGGTCCACACCATCATCATATCATAATACATATGGGTCCATATCATCATGTATTAACATACCTGTCACCAATATGTCAATCCTGGTTAGTTGTAGATGCAGTTTGTCAATTTATGTACAACTCACCAATGTGTCAATTCTGGTTAGTTGTAGGTGCAGTTTGTCAATGTAAGTACAATTTTTCCAATTTTTCAATTCTGGTTAGTTGTAGATGCAGTTTGTTAATGTATGTACAACTCACCAATGTGTCAATTCTGGTTAGTTGTAGGTGCAGTTTGTCAATGTATGTACAATTTTACAATGTGTCAAACCTGGTTAGTTGTAGGTGCTGTTTGTTAATGCATGTACAATTTTCCAATGTGTCAATCCTGGTTAGTTGTAGATGCAGTTTGTTAATGTATGTACAACTCACCAATGTGTCAATCCTGGTTAGTTGTAGATGCAGTTTGTCAATGTATGTACAACTCACCAATGTGTCAATCCTAATTAGTTGTAGATGCAATTTGTTAATGTATGTACAACTCACCAATGTATCAATTCTGGTTAGTTGTAGATGCAGTTTGTCAATGTATCTACAATTTTCCAATGTGTCAAACCTGGTTAGTTGTAGGCGCTGTTTGTTAATGCATGTACAATTTTCCAATTTGTCAATCCTGGTTAGTTGTAGATGCAGTTTGTTAATGTATGTACAACTCACCAATGTGTCAATTCTGGTTAGTTATAGGTGCAGTTTGTCAGTGTATGTACAACCATTGATTTTATACACAAATAGATTTCCCATCCAATGTTAAATTTTGAGTCTCAAAATATCAGCTGTTTTTGTGGTCCATTGTGGAGCGCTAGTGTAGTCCCACGTAAATGTAATGCAGTTTAAAACAGCTGTGGTTGCGGGCCACACTAACTAACAAAATTACTGCCACAGATATTCTTATTAGATGGTTTATCTATTGTAGGTGTATATAATCAAGGGTACAACTCACAAAAGTGGCAATCCTGGTTAGTTTTAAGTGCAGTTTGTTAATGTATGTACAACTCACCAATTTTTCAATTCTGGTTAGTTGTAGGTGCAGTTTGTCAATGTATGTACAATTTTCCAATGTGTCAATCCTGGTTAGTTGTAGGTGCAGTTTGTCAGTGTGTGTACAACTCACCAACGTGTCAATCCTGGTTAGTTGTAGGTGAAGTTTGATTGCCTCAGACCAGTTGCCTTGCCTACTATGGGTGTACAAGTCGCATACTTGCTGACCCAAAAGACCTGCCAGACCATTTATTCCCCCAGAACAACCTGTAATCATTAGTTCATGTTGTAAATAACATTTTACCCATTAACTCCATAAAACTATTCACTACAAGTTTCACTGTCATTTGTTAGTGGAGTTACACTTATTACAGGTACATTTTTTTTTTACTCAATTATAATACTATCAATGTTATCCTGATTGGTAGTATTTAACAATAGATGGTAAAATAAATACCTCCTTTTTTGTTCCACCACCAATCTTGAGTTAAATATATTTGTTTGAATTGATATAGATTGAGACAAACAAATTTTAATCTATCAAAAAGTAAATCTAGCAAATATGTATTAAAAGATAGTTCTACTACATGCAGATTCTACATTGGTTGGTAATAAATGGTAACAGCTCTGGTCTTTGTTACTCCACAAGTTCAATTACTTCTTTTGTGATGTTATCTATCTGCCCTGCTCTATCAACTCATGTGCAAGTTGATGCAAGCCAGGGGCGTCCATTAATACAAGACAAGATGCAGGTATGTTTTGAACTGAACAACACAGAATGAAAGTATTTAAACACTTGCCGTCCCTAGTTTGTATGAGGATAATCATGGGCTCTATGAAGGAATAAAAAATGTCAATGATACCAAGCAATTTGAATATTGAATAAATCACCTCTTGGAGTCAAAGACATTTTACAAGTTCATAGTGGGCTGCTAGGATGAAAATGTTTGAAAATCATTAACAGCCATGAAAACCAGAACTGATAACCATAACTGCATTATAATATTGTAGTTTGTTATTAATTTCCTTTCACTAAAAAAATGTGTTAACATTGAAAAAATCTATGACACATGCATTGCTACTGTAAAATATTTTCAAACAGTTAAAAATATTATTATTGCTATCTTATTGCCTTCATAACTTCACAAATATTTGCTTAAATAACATTTACTACCTTTATACTCAGATGCAAATGCCTTTTCTAGCACTTTTTCGTTAAGTCACCGTGATTTGGCCTTCTTACCAAAAACTAACACTACAACTGCAGAAAAATACCAATACTTTCTGTCAAACTGACGGTTCATTCAAAAATCTTTACTAACCATCTTTTTTGTTTGTAAACTGCTACCAATCACAGCTTATATTTATACTAATGAAGAATAATAAGTCTCCTGAAGTAATTAAATTAGGTATACGGTATCATCGTAATAATATAAAAGGTGAATATTAGGCTTGCATTTTAGTATACACATGATATCAGAAATGTTAAATTGCTTCCTAAGATTGAATTTTAATAAAAAAAAAAAAATAAATAAAAAAAAAAAATAAAAAAAAACAGTGTAATCCTTAATGTTATCTTGACATTCAATAACTCTAATTAATTGTTCAATGAAAAATGGCTTAGTAATGCTTATTATCAAAACTTTAGTTGTATCAAATTAATCCAATATATATCGTATGGTTTGTTGTCAGCTACCACTTATTAATTTTTAAAATGCTGTGATATATGTATATATATATATATATATATATATATATTTAAATAATGTTCTATAAGTCAAGTGGTGTGTTAATAAAAAGTAAAAATATGGCGTGATCCCCTGTCTCAAAGCTAAGTCTAATCTATCAAGCCATTCAAGACCTGCCTCACTAATTCTATTTATGCTGGCTAATCCCTCCGCAAAAGAGCCCATGGGGCAATTTGTAACTATGAGATCCATTGTTTGGATAGACTTCCCGAACTTAAATGACTGATCTAGTGTCAATCCCTATTTGTATTTCCAGTAGTTACATCTTCAGATCGGAACCGATTCAACAGTGTCCATTCCCTACGAGGGAGGTTCATCCCACCTATAGGTATTAACGGATCGTTAATAAGGAACTTATATCGTCCATTTAAGCTGTTCCACGCTATGGTCCAGCTAGTATTAACCCAAATTAATAATCTAATGTAAGACTTGATAGCTCACCTGCTTGTACGGCTGGGAGGAGATAACCTGCAGAACCTGCCAACACATCAAACTCTAGGCCAACCCCTTTGGTCGCCATCACAATTCCTGCCAACTTTCGGACCTATAAAACATTTCTTGATAAATATCTAAAACTTGATGAAACCAGCTGAAAACTAACATTATCTATTTTATTCCCTAGAGATTTGATGTGGTGCCTCAGACTACCACCTTAGTCATATATGAGTTTGCTGTGTTGACAAACAGATTTCAAAAACCAAAATATGTGTTGTTTTTTCTTATAAAAAAAGATGTAATTTACTAAACAATTGTAATGCTATAGACCTACTAAAATACGTGTATATTTTACTATTTTTTTAACAGGATATACTTACAGCATTTTCTAGCACTATATCAAAATGTTGTCCTAAATATAGGCAGTCACACAGTAATTATTAATATCACATAAGTATCAAAATAAAGTTTGTTAGGACCACATCACTGCATTGCTCTTGTTAAGATATTTTAAAATTAATTTGTAAACCAGAGCTTTTCATGAGTGAAAAAGCTAGTCAATAATGAATAAAAATTTTTGCACTGCTTTCAATCCAGAAAATTTATTAACCAAGCATCCAATCTTTGGGCATACAGTCCAACTGCTAGCAACAATTGAAACTCAAATCAGTCTCTAATGAATTAAGATCAATGCTTCCTTAAATGAATGTATGACAGATTATTTTCTCTTTTTTATGATGTTAATATTTATATCAAGTTACATTTAATCTTTTTTTTCCAATTGATCAAATACTTATAAAAACTTGGTGTTCATATTGTTTAATCTGTTTTCATTTAAAACGAAACAAATCCATCCATTACAAAAACTCTCTCTTAACTTTCCATTGACCTTGGGACCAGGGGACCTGACCGGATAAGGATTTGACCGATTAAACCAGGGCGCCTGAAAAGTAGTCCCTGGAAAAGTAACCCCCCCCTCGCCCGAGGTGTACGGCCTGGAAAAGTACCCCTCCAAGGCTTGTTGAGAGGACTGTATCAGGAATATTGAAGGCGTTTGTGTTTTGTATTTGATGCTTCGGCACAGGGAATAGACATAATATCTGTTCTATTCTGTGTATTTTGGTGTATTATGAATTCTAAATAACCTGAACATTTGTTACTATTCAGGAAAAATAACATTTTATGTTTATTTTTAATATAATCCTGATCAACTAAGACTGAGTCGTTTAAATAGTTTATATATTTAAATAAAAATAGATTTTTGATAATACAGTAGGATAATACTACTTAACTTAAATTGAGACTAAATTTTAAAATTATATGGAATTAATATTATCACCAGAATTATACTGATAATGTACAGCTTTAGGGATGCTTTCCATGATATTGATAAGCTAAATTATACATAACGTCAAAATTTTACTGGTTTTGTTATAACATAACTAGAAATAATTCATTGTTGTTATAAACCCTTCTTTTTTTAATTTGAGTTCTGTAATGGGATGGATAAATTGAAATAATTTAATTTTATAACACTATATAATTGTATCACATTTATTGCTATATTCAATGGTGTATACAAAATATACAACAAAGATTGTTTCTGTGTCTGAAGACTTAAAGAAATTTTGATATAAATTATACTGTAGTTTAGGACTTCAGGACTCCTCTTGCCTTTAAACTTGCATTATGACGGTTTTAATTGTGTTTGTAATTTAACAGCTGATTTTTTCAGATGATTGTTCAGCCAAATTCAGAATGTAAACAAAAATATTCAAAAAACGTTAACGCACAGAATTATTTTTTATGAATTGTTTGATGTACATGTGGTCTGAAGATTTTTTTTTTTTTTTTTTTTACCAAGACAGTCATTGCAATGAATTTATAATATCTTTAACTGTAAAGAAGGGACCAAAATCCCTTATGACAATGAATTGTTGAATAGGACTTTTCATTGTCATAAGCATTTTAGGAACTATAGGTAAGTTTCTCACAAACAGGAAAAAGTTACCATTTGAAGAAATTTTGTAATACTATTCTAAGTATTTTTGGGTTGGGTGTATCTCATGCAACAAAAAAAATATTGTCTGGAGATATTGGCCATAGAAACTGACATGCCGAATTCAATAAAAATCTGTCTATTCGTTTGGTCTCTATACATACACAGTACAAGTAAACATCATACAACACAAATTTATTACAATATAAGCACAAAATGCACAAATATATTACAATACAAGTACAAAATGCACAAATATATTACAATACAAGTACAAAATGCACAAATATTATGGTGATCGATTTCGGTGAACCACGCTCACCTTCCTCAGACGAGAGGGATTCACAAAAGAATCGATCATCATAATATTTATGCATTTTGTACTTGTATTGAAATATATTTCTACATTTTGTGCTTATACTATAATAAATTTGTCTTCTGTGATGTTTACTTGTACTGTATATGTACCAACATGTATTATGCTAATTAAAAAAACTATTTATATACATACACATTACAGACATAAAAATTGTGTGTTTTTTTACATTAAGGGGGATCTAACAGATTTTTAGACCAGAATGTAAAGTTGTATACACTATCAGAATGCATCCTCTATGCACTTGGGAAAATTAAAAGTTTCATGTCCATCCAATATAAAAAGTGATTTTAAAAATTCTGGAAATGTAAATATGGTTTGCATTAAGTTGTTATTTATTTTTCACATAGGACTTCAATTTATTATGCTAGTTTAGCAGGCCTTAACATAAATATTTTAACTGTAATTTACCACCAATATAATTATTCAAAATGGGCTGATATCACGAAATCCAAGGAGAAAAATTTTACATATTACACCACAATTTGCAAAGGTTCTTTGATTATATTCCATTCTATTTTTTTCTACAAAACGTCATACATATATTCAGACATTTTTCAAGTTGTAGTGAATATGGTACTTCAAAATAACAATAAATAAGTGCAATCGAGTTTGATACTGTAATATTATATATGTAAATAAATATTCAACGCTCAGAATTATTTGTGTTAAATTGTTTTGTATTCATGTGGTCTGAAGATTTTTTTTCTTTTTTTTTCCCGAGACAGATGTTACGATGGATTTATAAACTTATTAGAAATAACAAGGTGTCCATTTGAATTCAAACTGAGATACTATATTAATTAAAAGTAAAACAGTATTCAATATTTACGTAATATTATGTTTGTAAGAAAAATTCCTATCAGTTTTGTTTGAAATTTGGTAACCATGTTGATTCGGTGTTTAGTGTGTACTGTTCCTTATGTAATTTGTAATAAAAATGTAAACTGATATGTATGTAACTGCATTTTTCCATAGTAATCTTGTGTGTAGCATATGGATTTTGTGAGTTTTACAGCTGAGAACGCAGTTTACCGACTATCTTGAATAAAACAAACGGTTACTTTAAAAACCAACCAGTGTACTTGTCATATATATAAAATTCTGAAACTGCAAAATATTTAATGAAATATATTTTACTCTAGATAAAAATAGTGTCGTTATCGGATAAATAGTTAAATGGTAAATACATAAAGATGACGCTTTGATAAAAACATTAAAAACTCGGTACGACGATACCAGTTCTGTTTTCTGTCTGTATAAAATATTATACGTATGATTAACATTTAATAGGGAAATTAATTTATGTAGATTTGCCCAAATTGTTTATGTGTCTATATAAAAAATTTTAAACCTTCAAAATAACAGTCCACAATCAGTAGCTTTCAAACGTCTGCAACTTGGCTGTGGCAATCTCAAGGCCAAACCAGCCTTGGGGGGGGTACTTTTCCAGGGGCTACTTTTCCATCCCGTACACAGCCGGCCGGGGGGTTACTTTTCCAAAGGCTATAAATCCGATCAAAACTCGCCGCATTTGATTATAAATTTATATTAGATTATATTATTACATTCAGCGAGTTTACTAGATTGGTCGCAAGGGTTACTTTTTCTAGTCGCAGACACCAGTTTCGTCATTTGTCCAAATAACATTTTGTGACGTCATAGTGACGTAGGCAGTTGCTGTGGGGTTACTTTTCCAGGGGCTACTTTTCCGCTACCCCGTTAAACCGAGAAGCTCATAAACTGTTTATATCGCAGTATCTAACACTAAATTTATTTGTATTTATAAGACAGAGTCTAAAAATTATACAGACATTACAGTTTTCCAAGTTGAGGGTGTAATATTGTATGTTTTATAATATATAATAGACAATGTCTGCTGAACTCACAGTAGGAAGTATTTTTACAAAACACTCAATTAATCTGAAAGGTACATGATTTGAATAGAGATAACTTACAACAACATGTACTTTGCAAAGGTCATGACGCCACAGAAGCTCTAGTCCAGTGGTTCCTAAACTTTTTTCTACTATGCCTCTTCCTGTTAAAATGAAAGCTTCCCACACCCCCTCCCTTTACACAATAAATTGTATAGAATGTTTGGGCACATGAAAGAAAACAAGTATTACATTGAAAACAAAATGTTTTTCTTCTTTTACAAGAACATTTTAAGTTTAATAATGCCAGCATTATTAAACTTAAAATGTTATATCATGTTTCTTATCCGCTGGCGAGGTGGCTCAAGAACACACACTCCAGACGACTAACCGACAAGGGTTTGTCTGTAGTCATACAGCCACAGAGAGGAAAAGAAAATAGAAGAGGGTGATGAGACATATTCAGCAAGAATGTGATAGGATAGGTGGGAGGGGAAGTGGAGAGCTAGTAGGCAACACTCTAAATGTTTAGCAACTTGGTTGTCAACCAAAGTTAGCAACTTCCTTCAATCTTTACGGACACCTCGCAGGAACCATCTGGTAACTGAAATTTTGGTTGTTAACCTCTAAAATTGGTTGATAACCTAGTGATTTGCCATTGCGTTTACACCGAATCATACAAAAAGGTTGGCAACTTCAGGTTGTCAACTCCTTTGTAAACGTGTCTTAAAGAAACAATTCTTAATGAACAGATCCTTTCTTTGTTTCCAGGTAAACCCTATCATATAGTAGGTAAGTAGATTTGTAATGTTTCCTATCTTGCTATTGTTTGAATGTTTGAATTGTGTGTATTTATTTATTTTTCATAACTTTTGATTAAGTAATGTCTAGCAGAAACACTAGCAATATCTAGTTCTTCAGTAGTGAGAAGTAAAGTTGTGTTTATAGATACAGTACACTCTCTAGTAGTTCAGAAGACTTTTCTTTAGAGGGTTTTACTGTGCAACATCTAGAGATAGAAGAGTTGTTTCTTTTGTTGACCTATGTTGACACAACATCACAACTTGAATGTGTTACGTCTATTGCCTGTACACAAAGTAATGCGGCATGCAGAGTGTTAGAATTCACTCTATGGATTATTACATCACGTCTAATGTATAACAAGCCAGCATTGAATGGATAATCTTTGAGGTGTATCTTGTGTAATCAAGTAACTTACATCTCCATCCTTAACCCCTAGAATGTTCGGATGATGCGCCAACTTTGTCAACGTGGGAATGGATATGTCGATTCCAGTAACAAATGGCATGTTGTAAATAACTACTGGCACAGGTGACTCATCAGCTACTCTTGTAAAATGGTTTACTATGGCTTCATCCTAAAACAGAAAATTGTAAAGTACACATATTATATAGTAAATCGTGAAACATTTCATGTTTTTCTGAAAAATAATTCGTACAGAGGCTACATCACACAATACAACTATACAAATATTATTACCAGAGTATCAAATGACTCAAGTGAAGTACTCTACAGTATATTGTAGTTGTGTTGTGTAAATTGTTATGACTGTACAGTTTCTTGTTTAGCACCAAACCCCTATTATTTTTTTTTACATGAATTAAAGTCATATGTGTATGTTAATTATATATAGAAAAAAATAGAAAATAGTAAAAATAAATGTAAGGCTGCATGGAACTTAATAAAAGAAAATATAAATAACTCACCTTTACAAACAGACATACATATTAGCCCAGACCAGTTTAATAATTTTTTTATTAATTCAATTAAACAAATAAAAGACAATATTAAGAAGCCCAACAATATCAATAGTATAAGCCTAGTCAAAAATCATCCAGTCAAGAGAAATAAATTTTATTTTATGAAAGTTTCTGTTGATAATGTCACTAACGCTGTTAAAAGACTAAAAAATTCTGAAAGCAAGGATATTTATAATTTATCAAATAACATGTTCAAGAAGATTAGTCATATAATTTTGAATCCTTTAACCACATGTATAAATAAATGTATGAAAGAGGGTATTTTTCCAGACGAACTGAAGTTGTCTAGACTATGCCCAATCTTTAAGAAAGGGTCAAAACAACTTGCTGAAAGTTATCGCCCTATATCCATTGTACCAGTGATATCCAAAATTATAGAAATTATAGTACATGATCAACTTGTCACCTATCTGGAAAACAATAATTACCTGAATTCATCACAGTTTGGTTTTAGAAGAAATAAATGTACAATTGATGCAGTTGATGCACTAGTTAGGGAAATTATAAAAGCTTTTGAGAGTAAGGCCTTTGCTCAAGCCACTCTCTGTGACTTGAGCAAGGCATTTGATTGTGTTGAACATGATGAGTTAATCTTAAAACTAAACTACTATGGTATAACTGGTATTTCTGCTAAGTTTTTTCAAGACTATTTAAAAAATCGTAGACAAAAGGTTTTAATTAATGGAAACTGGTCCAATGAACTAGTGGTTGAGTGTGGAGTACCCCAAGGGTCGGTGTTGGGACCCCTGCTATTTTTACTATACATAAATGACCTTCCAAGTGCTATTAAAACCAAATCCTTTTTGTATGCAGACGATACAACATTCTTAAACAGTAACACAAACTTTAACACTTTACAAGACATTGTACATGAAACACTTGATGAAGCATCTTTGTGGTTTAGGACAAATGGCCTTTTATTAAATGAAACTAAAACCCAAAATATCATGTTCAGTTTAAGACAGAGTCCGGCAAATAACTTACCTAATGATTTCCTTCCCAGTGTTAAATTTCTAGGTATTCATATTGATTGTAACTTATCATGGAACTCTCACGTTGAGTATATTTCTAAAAGATTATCTAGAGTAATCTTTTTACTTAAACGCTTAATGGACAGTGTCCCGGAAAGTTATGTAAAAACCGCATACTATGCTTTTTTTTCAATCTATAATTAGATACGGACTTATAATATGGGGCTATAGTACTAAAGTTAGTGACATTCTTATTTTACAAAAGAAGGCCATTAGACTGATAAGTAAAGCACAACCATTGGACCACTGCAAACCACTTTTCATTGAGCTTGAGTTTCAAACTGTTATAAATTTGTATATTTTTGATTTAATGTCATACATTTTAAAAAATAGCCCATCCCTCATTCTTAGCAGCAGCATTCACAGCTATAATACTAGAAATAAAAATAATATTGCCATAGAGTTTTGCAGACTGAGTAGAACCCAACACAGTCATGTTTTTATTTCCCAGAAGATTTATAATAAATTAAAAGATTTAGTTAATAAATACCCGACAACACTTTTTAAAATCAAACTGTATAACTGGTTGCTAAAAAATCCATTTTATGAACTAGGGGAGTTTTTCAGTATGCAAGATATTAGTTTCTAGATTGTTGGACCTGTACTTTAGAATCATACCAGTTATGTAAATTACTGTTTACTTAAATGACCGTTTGTTAACCATGTTTGTCATTCTAGATTGAATAATGTATATGTGCAATATGATTGTTTTGACTATGTCTGTTAGATGTATATGCGACTGTGTCAATGCTTTATGTAAAACGACAATAAAGATTATTTATTTATTTATTTATTTATATATATAAAGTGTATGAAAGTAGCAAAATTTAAAATTTTGGTTCATTTTAAACTATACTCTTTGAAAATAGGAGAAGCTGATTGTAGACCTTAACGCTAACACAACACTTATTCAACGCTTAGTTTAACATCTACCTTAACCCTTTGTTGCTCAAACATAGTAAAAAAAAGATTTAAAATATGTTTTAGTGTTATTTTAGTATTTATTACATATTCAAGTTAAAATAAATATTTTTTACAATTTTTTTATTAACATCTTAGTATATATTTTGCATACGGTACTTGTAAGTACCGTTGGGCTATGGAACATATAATTAATAAGACATACATTGATACAAACAATAAACTTTATTATGCTAATAAATAATATGTTTGAATACATAACAAAGCATTTCTTGTGAACGAATTAGGTATATAACTGCTAAAAATACTTTATAAATCTAATCCATGATATTCTGCAAAACAGTTTTTTTTATCATTACAACACAAATAAACGCCACAATGACACACTTATAGTAAGGACGAGACTGAATTTGTTTCAGAGCACACATTTCACATCTAGCTCTAACACCTTAAGTAAATGTTGGTCAATGTACACCTAAGTTACCTAATCTTACATCATTAGAAACAGATGGTTCCTTGACCCTTCGCTTATTTGATGGTTGTTGAGGTGATTTGCTGCTTCGTTTCAAACTTCCCCTTCTACTGTTTACTTCAGCTTTTCACAAAAGACCCAGAGCTACGTCTCGCCTAAAATCCAGCAAAGAAGGCTTTTCACCTGAGATGCGAGAGTAGACCACAAAGCTATTCACAAAAGCAGTACCCAACATGCACCAAAAATCTGATGCCACCAATTCTTGGATCACCGATGTACACCATAACTTGCTTGTAGCTGGTCAGCATGGTCTACTCCCCCCATGAATTGGTTGTAGTCCTTTATTACTGTTGGAGCAGTTATTTTCTGTGTTGTCCCTTTATCGTCCTTCCTATCTACCAAGGTTGTTTCTGTCCCATGGTAATTTGATGCCAAAAAAACCCTTTTCGTATCTTGCCATTTGAAGAAGGTTATTCCATTGCATGAAGTTCGATTGTCCATGTCTCCTCTTTTGAGTTATTTTTCTTCAAGGATATTTTCAGGCAGACCTTTTCTATTTGAGTGGATAGTATCACAAGCTAATGTTTTCTCAGTTTTCAATTTATCCAACAATGACAAACTGTTGAAGTAGTTATCGAAAAACAATATTTTAAATTTCCCTCTTTCGTTCTCTGTCAGAACTAATACTACTCTCTCACAAAGACTGCAATTTTCATATTTTGCTTCCCATGTTTCATTCTTGTCTTGGTAAAATACTAAATTGTTTTATATAACCAAATTGGTCAGCCAAACACCTCAACTTTACCTGCGTTTTATCGGTTTGAAAGGGTTGTACTGCTTCATAGTACTTCGCCCTTTGAACAAGATCATAGATTCGTCAATAGAGAGATGGTGTGTTCCATGGTAGTATTCCTTAAAATTTTTATTCAAGGACTCAATTACAGGTTTTAGTTTGTATAGTTTATCTTTACAACTAAAACGAAAATGAATTAAACATAAATACGTCAATAACAATAGCTGCCGAAGCAGGCGCATTACTACTAGAAGGAAATGAGAAGTTAAAGCAAGATATGTATGATCTCAAAAACATGAAAATAAACTCAAATTAGAAACTGAATATTAAGTTGAAAAACTAGAGGAAAATATTAATGTTTTGCTAGAGGAAAAAAGGAATGTAGAAATAGAAGCTTTTCAAAAAATTGAAAGTATGAAAGAACAGTTACAAAGGGAAATAGAAATAAAAAATGATGAAATATTTCAATTACAGGATGACAGAGAAAAATGTACAACTCAAATAAAGGATTGTGTTGAACAAATAAATAAACTGAAGTCACATTTTAGAGATGGTAAGAAAAGGGAGGAAGAGAACAAAATTGAATGTGAAAGTCTTATTATTGAAAAGGAAATCTTTAAACTACAGTTAAATGACTTACTCAAACAACGATCCTACTTTCAAGACAGAATAAATGAACTAGAAAAAAAATCTCAGATGGTAACATTGTCTCAGTAGAAAAGTTTCAAAGCTACTAAGATCTGACAAGGTAGCCTGGGCCAAGACTCAATGGATGGACGATACTATTCTCCAATCGTACTTCCATTCATTTAGCAGCGAACCAGCAATACTAAAATCATCAGTACTCTTACTTGGTCCTCTAACAACTCAGATCCTAAAATACAGCAGTCAATAAGATGCCCAGATTGAAATGGAAATTTGGTCGTTCAACAAATTTGGATATGTGTTATGCTGTTTGAATAACACATATCTAAACCCTGTTTGAATAACACAGCCTAAACCCTGCTGCCAAAGACTCTGGCTCTCACTGGAGCCTTTTAGTATTTGACAACAACAGAAGATTAGTATCCCATTTTGACTCCAGCCATATCTTAAATGAACCCAGTGCACTTGTCTTCATGGCGAAACTTAATTTTGAAAGCAGATGTTTAGTTAATATTCCTTGTTCACAACAGGAAAACAGTTTTGAGTGTGGGATAAATGTTCTGGTAAATACAAAGATAGTGACAGATTGCTTTTGTAAAAGCCATATAAGCATGACAATGCCTCACATGAATGGTTCAATACATTTGTAGGTGGACAGGCAGATGGAATTAATAAATTGACTCCTACTGTACATATAACTAACTCAAACCTTTCACCACATACAAAAAAACCTCTCACTCCTTTACTTGACTCAAGTGTTAAAAATTTTAAGACAGAAACAAGAAAGATAGAAACTCGTGTAAATGGTCGTAACGGTAAACCTATCCTGTATATAACCGGCGATAGCCATGCTAGAGAATTATCAGGGATTCTAACGCCACTTATGCCTCAATACAATGTTACATCTACATGCTATTCAGGAGCCTCAATGTTGTTTGTACTTGAACAGTTGTCTAATATCAAACATAACTTTAAAGAGGATGACTTTATCTTACTTATTGGCGGGACAAACAGAACAGACACAAGACATTTTAAAAATATTATTTTCAAGACTGAAATGCTTACAAAGAGTATTAAGGCAAAGAACTACCCTACCTATACCAGCAACCATATAATGGAAAAACATTCTTTGAGATTGAACTGTAACTCTTCGCTGTTGTCATTATCAATAGAATTAGACATTAAGTTCTTGCTATTTAATTACCTCCTACATTACAAGAAGCACTACAGGAGGAATGGACTTCATTTGAACCAAGAAGGAAAACTAATTGTATATAAGAGCATCTCTAGCTGGCTTACGAAATCCCCAAACTCCCTACCAAAACAAGAAACTGAATTGGGTCCTATTCCATCATCAGAAACTCTCTTGCCTGACTTAAATGGACACCGAATTGTGACAAAATCAATATTAAAGTATGAAGGCCAACATGTCCAAAATTATTGATAAATAATCAACCTGACACAGCATTTGCCCACTGTATATCTGCTGACATTAATAAAAAAAAATATATGTCAGCGGGGGTTTCAGTAGTTTTTAAACAACATTTTGGCAAGCCAGCGCCTTCTCACTTTGTGAACCAATACCTAACTTGTCAACAAACCGATAAGAGAGCTAGTATTTACAGCCTGGTCACCAAGCCTCAGTACTTCCTCAAACCTACTAAATTTGATTATGAGAAGGCATTCAAGAGACTTACCAAGGACTTCAAAAGTCAGGGTTTAAAGCAACTCATTTGCCCACCAATGGGATGCAGTAGGGATAAAATATCACCCGATTTTTTTCATTAGTAATCTAATTAAATTTCAAAGGAAGACTGGTGCCAAGATTATTGTAGCAGTACTGGATGACAAATCAAGTCTCGCTGTAAGAGACAGACCTTCCTACTGCTATCTGGAGAGATTTCAAGAATTATTAAAAAGAGAACAATTATTGTTACAAAATGAAATAGCAAGCTCTCAAAAAACATGTTTAGTTGAAGAGAACTTATCTTTACAGTGTAAATCGCTGCCAAACATACAATCTCTTCAGGAATATCCTCTTCTTGATTTTAAAACCCACAATACTACTATGTCAGAGAAATCAACTGAGGAAGGTGAAATCGCAACAAGATATCACAACAAGGACTGTGGATCAATACATTCTCCTCTGAAGCCTGGCAGCACTCACATGGTTGAGAACAATGTATATATTGTAAATAGTAGTTTTAATGAATCGCTTAATTATTGTTCAGTTAGGAGTCCAGGTAATAACTCTGAAAACTCAAAAAACTTGGACACTATTCAGGTGACCGAAAATACTTAACTTTTCAAGTCAAGGAAAACTTTTGTATTCTGTGTAGACAAGCTCATCATTTAAATGACAAGAAAGAATGTAACATTATTAAATATCAGGACTATGTTTGTAGAGAGTTATTTACTAGCAAAATATTTTCATGGTTCATGCATTTTAACATTCAAGGTATCTCCTCAAAAATACATTAACTACAATTATTGTTAGAATACTCTAATGTTGATATTGTTTGCCTTAATGAACACCACCTAATAGATTGTAATATGTTAATTTTTAATAGTATCCCTAATTACTTTTTTAGCAACTTATTACTGTCAAGACACAAATTGGGGAGGATCATGTATATTGTTGAAAGATGGGCTTGAATACATTAACAGAATAGACCTCTGTGTATTAAATGAAGTCAATGTTTTTGAAACAAGTTGTTTAGAGATACTGTTATTAAAAATTGTTGTAATATCTCTGTATAGAATACCTGATGATTGAAATTTCTCATCTTTAATTAAAAAACTAGACTCATATACAAAATAGTTTGATACAAAAAGAGCTCAATAATAAGCAAATATATATTGCTTCTGATTTTAATATTGATCTCCTAAAAATCGTTGAAAGTTAAAAAAAGAAATTTCAAAGGAATGAATTTTTGAACCTACTTGAGTTACATGGGCTTGCAGCTTGCTTTCATGAGCTAACCAGAGTAATTCAAAATACTGCATCTTGTATTGACAATATTCTAATTAAAAAGAACTGTGTGGATATACAACCAAAGTTAATGAATTCGGAATTGGGAATGTCTGATCACAGAGCACTTTTTATTTCATTGAATATTAATTTAAAACACAGGGGTTTAAAGGTAGGGGTTAAGAAATGAATTTTTCTAATACTAATATAAATTTGTTTACTAGATCAATCTCTGACAAAACTTGGATTATAGACAGTTTATTAGGCTGTCAACAAAATTTTAAAGAATTTCTAGGACAATTTTAAAGTACTTTTAATACTTGTTTCCAATTCTTCTCTAACAATTATAAAAATAATAAATCAAGAAAGAGTTGGATTACTCAAGGTATTCAAGTATCGAGTGCTAATAAGAGAATATTACACAAAATCAAATGACAGTACATTTTCCAAGTTTTCCACTTCCAATGATAGCCTGAGTTTATGTATATAAACGCATGAGGAAGCTGCCAGTCCCGCTTGAGAACTAATCACATTTCTCATTACGGTGTCCTTTTTCTTGGTTAAAGGTAACACTAACATAAACAATCTGGTACACAAGTCCTCACTCATCCTCAAATAGTTGTGTCAATCACTGGGTTGTCTGTCACTATTATACAATACAATATTTTTTTTATACAACGGAATTCTAGCCATCTCATCAAGTAAATGATGGCTAGCACAAAAAATATAACTTTAAAACAATATTTAAATACAGTCAGTTAATCAAAAACAAGGTAAAGCAGACAGCTCTCTGCAGCGTGGTTAAACTTAAAAGTTTTATTAACTTTAATGTTATTTAAGTTGTACTAAAACTAATATACTATAACTATACTTATCCTATAACTACTCAAATGCCAATCAAATACCATAGAACAACACTACAACCTATTGTGACTCTTTAGAAGCTAATGTCACTGTTCTCTAGGGTTTCATTATTTATTTACAAGCCATTTTGATATGAAGACCACAATAACTCCTCCATCTTGATCTAGAGTTGAATTTGAAGAACAAATTGGGACATGGTTGAAGGGAAAGTAGGACGTTGAAATAGACGTCCATTTTCACCTGGACTCCAAGGTTTGCATTCCCAACTGAGCTGACGGCTGGTACTTCACTCGTTAGATAAAGATCACGCACAGGCCTGCAGGCCCATGTGAGCTGGGGGTTGAAGTTTTAATTTATAAAAATAAATATGGCGTTTTTTATTGCAAGACCACTTACATGATTATAATTTCTAAAATGGTGTCTGTGAAATATATTAAATACCTGTATAATTTAATCAGTGCATAGCATCTAGCTAATCAGTGACAGGGTTTTAATTCAGTACTGTAGTTACTATATAGAAGTAAACAATTTTTACTATATTTATTTTTAGGTTTCAAACATTTTAAAATACCATTATTTAACCCTACTAAATTAGTCTCATGTTTTAACGGTTTGTTCAATAGCCCTAATATTGATTTTTTTAAATGTATTTAGTTTAATAGGTCAGTATTAGTGTATTTTTCTTCAAATAATACTAAAAATAAACTATTTTTATGACGTTATAAACTTACCGTCATTCTCTTTTTGAAGTAAAATGGTGGCATTACTAAGACACCATTTGCTCCGACATATGCCATTTCTTTGCATAGTTCTATTGCTCCAATTGTTGCTGAAAATATATGAAAGTAAATAATACCAATTGCCTGTTCCTTAGAAAAACATAAAAAAAAATAATTTTAAGACTATTTTACTTGTGTAAATGATCTAGAATTGTGATATTTAATAAGACAGAAAATACGTCTTAGTTTACAGACTCTCTTCATATTTGTCTATAGAAATTGCTCATGCTTTTTGTTAATGAATATTGCATCTTCATTTTATCATGAAACTTGTTTGCGAACAGTTTTGTAAGGAACCACATAATTAATTTTTAATAAAATGTTGGTTATCAAAAATGAAAAATTGCATATATTTTAATTTTATATCATATACCACTATATAAATATATATAATTTTACAAAAAAATAATTGTATAAAAACGTTAAATATTAAAATTGTTGGTGTGTACAACAAATCAAACTATGAAAATACCAACAGTGATAAAAATACTGCTTTCCTGGAGTGATTGTCTATGTTGTCTTAAAAAGGTCTGAAGTATCAAAACCAAAGTGTTAATTTAATTTTAGTTTCTTATTGAGGAATAGAAAACAAGTGAACATGACATAACACATCTTTATTATAATATAAATATAAGTGTACAAAATAAATTGATCAATTTGGGTAAACCAAGTATACTTTCATCAGACCAGAGGGATTCCTTTCCTTTGTGGGGAAAACGGCGGGCTAGCCGTGCGTTATCGGATAAATGGATTAAATCAGCCGTGAGGTAATTTACAAGATTAATTCGGCCCTGTTTCCCACACTACTTAGAAACGCGTGGGTTTAAAGTCGATGAGTTGGCCGCAAGAGTACTAGGTATTCTTCAGGTTCCCTATAAATCACAGCCAGCATTGATCAGCTCTAAATTAATTAATTGAAAAAGGTTAATTTAATGACTAATGGTGCAAACAATTTAACTGGCTGCAATCCCCTCATGCCCTCAAATTATGTAATTCTACATTAAAAGGTTTTGCTAATTGATTACTACCAAATGGTTCTACTCCCCCATTCTGATAATTTAGCCAAATTGAAACATCTTAAATGATTGCGAATAACTTAAACTACGAGGCTACTCATCTGTCCCCCACACCTTAATGAATCTCTCAGTTTCCTCAGACCAGAGGGATTCCTTTCCTTTGTGAATCTCTCAGTTTCCTCAGACCAGAGGGATTCCTTTCCTTTGTGAATCTCTCAGTTTCCTCAGACCAGAGGGATTCCTTTCCTTTGTGAATCTCTCAGTTTCCTCAGACCAGAGGGATTCCTTTCCTTTGTGAATCTCTCAGTTTCCTCAGACCAATTTCCTTTGTAAATTTCTCACTTTCCTCAGACCAAAAGGATTCCTTTCCTTTGTGAATCTCTCAGTTTTCTCAGACCAATTTCCTTTGTAAATTTCTTAGTTTCCTCAGACCAAAGGGATTCCTTTCCTTTGTGAATCTCTCAGTTTCCTCAGACCAAAGGGATTCCTTTCCTTTGTGAATTTCTCAGTTTCCTCAGACCAGAGGGATTCCTTTCCTTTGTGAATCTCTCTGGTCTGAGGAAGGTTTACCAGAATTAATCACCATAAATGTTTGTACATGTTGCACTTATATTATAATACATTTTTTCTTTTAATTTTATTGTTCTGTGTTTTAACTTCAGTTACATACATGATACATGAAGTAATTTTTTGTTTGTATTTTAGGATTTATTCAAGAACTCTATGATTATATGGACAAACATTTAAGAAAAAAAGTGTATGTCTCAAAATTGTTATTGCAGTACTTTGAAAATAATTATGCCTATCTTCAGATTTTTCCTCTATAATAGAGAAATTATTACCACTAACACAGTAAAATAAATTTTATATTTAGAATGTTGCTATCTCAAAATAGCACATGCACATAAAATTAAGTAAAAACTTTCCACAGTATAGATATCTTTTGTAGCAATGCCTTAAGAGTTTGCTGAGGCTGTCAGCGGATCTCGGCCATGTTGGTTTTAATCCCATAAGAACAATGTTATTTTCGATCCGGACATACAATCACAAGTATAAAACTAAAGTTATTTTTAAATGGATTTTTCAAAACAAGTTGAATTTGATCAAGATTGAAATGGCTCGTTGGAATTGCTTTGCGAATTTCTTACTAATTTTACAGGAAAAGTAGAAAACATCTTTACTTTGGAGTATTTATTTTCACCTATTTTTAAAAACTAGGAATGTGTATTCAAAATATCAAAAGCAAACCCAATGTGCATTATGGTAACGTTTAAAATGACACCTCGTACACAACTTTTGGTCAATAAATAACAAACAAATATAGATTGGCAAATATCATTTTTTTACAGTATTTAAACCAATATGGCCGATAGCCTCTGCAGACTTACCAGATCCGCTGTAAATGCATTACAGAAGCCATTGGATTAGAAAGGCAAATGAGTGTATTGACTACTAAATATGCAACGTGTGGTGAGCTGAGAGGAAAAGGATTTTTACATGAAAAATCAATTATACATAAAATAAACTGAATGTAGGATTTATGTTGCTCATAATTAACCACAGCTTGCTGTGCTTCTTTTTCTGATAGAAAAAATAGGTCACCTTCACATGGACTGATACTAATTCATAACCTAAAAAATATCAATATCCATAACTGTCAAACCCTCGTGAGTAGCTCCTCCAATGACGGGTTTGGACTTATCCACCGTTTGACGAACTTGTTTCACTAGCTCCACTCGTTCCTCCGGCCGCAAGAATGGGGCTTCTCCATTTGACCCAGCCACAACATAACCTAGAAATAAAATTTGGTTCTAAACTGTTTAGTAAAGAAAATTTAAGGCAATATATTATGTATAGCCCTAGATATGCCCAGTGGCGGATATAGAAAATTATTTTGGGGGGGGTCTAATCAGAGTATATGGGGACTGTGGGTACATTATTGGGGAAACTCATTCCTGGGCTTGTGAAATTAAATTTAAGAATTAATTATAACCCTAGGCATGCTTCAAGGCATGCTTGAACCTAGCTCTGCAGAAAACACATTTTTACACGACTAAACACTAATTTAACATTAAATTCATGTTTCATTATAAAAACATGACATTCCTGCTTAACCATTTACACCTATATTTTTCTATTTAAGTCTTTATTACCGATTTGCTTGCTACAATATTTTTAACATTATTGAATTTTATAACAGTCTATAAATCTGGTTAAAACACATAAATTGTCAACTTTTAGTTTTATCTTGGTTTTTACAGTATATATTTATTATTCTAATTTTCTTGAGTGCCAAATCTCAGAGGTCTTAAAATACAATTTGAAATTTAAGAGGTAAAACGCTATTTCTCATCCATTTTATTTTTATCTATAAAAAAGAAAAACACCTAAATAATAAATAACACAGCCAAATATAAGCTAAGACAATTATTTAATATGAACTTCATACATTTTCAGTTATTGTCCGATCCTAATAATAAATTGGAATTTCAAAGGTTGTTACAATATTCAGAAATATTAGGACACACAAATTTGTATTATTCAGACCTACAACTATTCTAACTTAATTATATTACTTTATTTGATTTTAAATGTAAACGGATGACTATATTTTGGAATAATAATAAATAAATATGAAGTATGGCTTGAGATAACTGCATAGTCAGTCGTCAAATGTGCTGTGTAGCGGATTGGTTTACGTCTGGCGTCCTTCGGTGGACGGACTTTGAAGCCTGATGGTATTATTATTACAATACGTAATGCAATTATTTATTATACGGTTATAGTATTTCAACTGATTGACATTTTGGCACTGGTTACACCAGAATCGGACGTCTATTAAATACAATCTCGGACGTAAAAGACGCACACTTTAGCCGGTATCCTCGGTGGACAGACTTTAGAGTTTCATACTCATATTATTATCATACATAAAACTACTATATTTTTTATTTTGGACATTAAGCCTAATTCGGACCGGTTTCTGCTGTAAGATCGGTCATTATAGACGTGTGAAAATCCTCATTGGTTAACGAATGGCGAACTCGATGGACGGTCTCCGAGGCCTCGTGATATTATTATTACAGAACGGAATAGAATAGTTTTTATTCACTTATAGTATATTAATTGATCGACATTTTAATACCGGTTAGGTTGGAATCGGACGTGAGATAAATGAAAAGTCGGTCAACAAAGACGTGTAGCGGATTAGTTTAGGCTACGTCTGGTGTCCCTCGGTGGACGGTTTTTGAGGCCTGATAGTACTATTGTTACAATACGCAATGTAACTAGTTCTTATACGCTTATAGTCTATTAACTTATTGACATTTTGGCACTGGTTGCGTCAGAATCGGACGTCTATCAGATAAAATCTCGGTCGTCAAAGACGCACACTAGATCAGACTTATTCAGCCGGTATACCTCGGTGGACAGACTGTGGTCACAGTCGTATTTTAACATACGGAAAACGACTATATTTTTTATATTTACAGTCCCATACACGACTAACGCTTTGGTTCGGACTGGTTTCTGCTGTAAGATTATTGTTTTTTTAACTTTGTATTTTTTTAAATGTTTATATTGAACAAATTTATATTTCGTTATTTTAAATCGTAATGAGTAGCAACAAACTAAACGTTGTTGAAAATTTAATTTCAAAGCAATAATAAAATATAAATATAGGCCCACGGTTCAAAATTATATTATATTATTACAACCTTGAGGTTTATATGTGAATGTGAAATAAATAATTGTGTCTTCTGGTTATTTTATGCATTTAAGAATTTTGTACCTTAAAAAACAGTTCTATATTTACTGAAACAACTTTATCTAGACATAATGGATCGTCTTTTCTTAGAATAACTTTGTGGGGTTCGTTTTAATGGTCTGACGATGATATTTAGTCATTTTGGAATTGCCCTCTTCGGTATAAAGCTTGGGTTTCGTATAGCTTTAGAATGTGTGAGTTCTATAGAATGATTCGTATAGGAATATGAATCATGTGAGTTCAGCGCTGCTTGAGGCCGTGCTTGACGTGTGACGTTACCGCATCAGAATCCTTCAGTCCTCACGCTTCTGTCGCATGAGAAGCTTGCTCACATATTTCACTTCTTATAGTTCATGATAAAAAAATCTGTGTTTATGTGAGTATGAAAAGCAAATAGTTTTCACATTATCAATAATTGTTCGATATTGTTAAACAACTGTTGGTATTGTTTTATTTACCGTTGGAATTTAAACTTTTTGTTTGGTTTTTTTTTTGGGGGGGGGGGACTTGAACCCGGAAGCCCCCCTAAATCCGCCACTGGATATGCCACACCAAATACATGGGCACAGTTTTTAAGAATAGCATGGATTCAGTGTAAGTTTAGAAACAGAAAATGCTATTATCAACTTTTCATAGGAGTTGCTTATGTCAATTTGATTATTACAATTGTTTTTAGAACTTAGGCTTAGGCGGCCAGTGTCATAACTAGAATCTACATTTTCCGGTGACAACCACGTCAAGGTACTATCTACAATATTTACAAGATGACCAGACGTTTCGCCCATACTGTGATGTGGCATCCTCAGTGGTTTCTCTGACACTCTCTAAGATGTGGCAGTCTCAGAGAAACCACTGAGGATGCCACATCACAGTATGGGCGAAACGTCTGTTATCTTTTAAATATTGTAGATAGTACCTGGACGCGGTTGTCACCGGAAAATGTAGATTCTAGTTATTACAATTGTTTAATTAAAAATATTTTATTATCCCAACTAGTCTCATTACCAACTCTTATTAAACATAATTTTCGGGAATATTTGCATTATTTTGATGCTTTTAATGAAAACTAACTTTAAAAACAAAATTTGTTTATAATATTTCACACTTTCTCAACTATATATATATATGATATAGATAATTGCAATGTTTTGCTTAATCCACAACCACGATTTTTTTAAACTACTCCACCTACTAACAGTCCCTTCCTTTTTAACTCTTTTAGTGTCAGAAAAATT